>OZ025300.1:14903953-15302953 GCA_964019185.1 Maratus speculifer | reverse complement strand
CCCTTAACTAGGGTGAAAGGATGGCACCCCTAAACCAGGGTGTTTCAGGGGGTGAAAGGACGGCACCTCAGGGAAGAATAATGGCACCCCTTATCCACAGTGTTCAATAAGGTGAAACGATGGCACCACAGGGGAGAATAATCTCACCCCTTATCCAGGGTGCCCCAGGAGGTGAAAGGATGGCATCTCAGGGGAGAGTAATGGCACCCCTTAACAAGGGTGCCCCAGGGGGTGAAAAGATGGCGCCTCAGGGGAGAGTAATGGCACCCCTTATCCAGGGAGCCCCAGAGGGTGAAAGGATCGCATCTGAGGGGAGAGTAATGGCACCCCTCACCCAGGGTACTTTAAGGGGTGAAAGAATGGCATCTCAGGGGAGAATAATGATATTACTTATCCAGGGTGCCCCAGAGGGTGAACGGATGAAACACATAATCCAGTGTGCCCTGTGGCATCCTACAAGAAATAGCACTCACAATCTATGGCCCACAGTTGCAACCCCCCTCCCCCTACCCTGCTTGTCAAGAAATTGTATTGGTTTGAATCATGAAATAGAAAGTGTTTACCCATTTTTAAATTGAATTCTGCAGAGAAAATTATCATGATCAGTCAATATTTTGAGTCTTTTTTTTTTCTTTTAGATTGATGGAATATTATATTTTTAAACTCATTATCAGGTGTCCAAAGAAAAATTGTAGCATATTTTTGTAACTCAGAGAGGGATAATATGAACTACAAAAATAATCATAGAAAGGCAGAGAATTCAAATTGTACTTTCATTTACATGGAGAGTATTTTAAGAAAAATTCATAATTTTAACTTTTATACAGTCTTTGCATTTCAAAATCACCAATCATAAGTCATCACTATTGCATTGTTAGTAATACCCAAAAGGTTTTGTTAGAATAAATCGGAAAATTTACACAACATCTACACCTATTTTCTGCCTCTAAAAATCACTTAGTTAGAGTCAAATATTGTGACTTTGTCATGCAATTTGAAGCCTGATTTTCAATTTTATGTTTTGAAGTTCTTGTAAAATGAAATAAATCATGATTTTTGACTGTCTCTAACTCATATGTTTTGACCAAACTTTTTGGGTATGTTTAAGAAAGGGCCAGTAACTATTTTTGTGATTGGGCATTTTTAGATGCAAGAACATTGTAAAAATTTGATGTTTTTTGACTCCAAAATAAGAGAAAGTACAAATTGAATTATCTATCATCATATGAATATTTTTATAATTTTCTTATAGTTTCAGAAGTAATAAGTAACCATCTTTTTTGACACATAGTATATTGCTTGACATGTATTTTCATTATTTTATATACAGGGCAACTGAAAAGTATGGGAACACAGAAAAATGCTATATCCTGTAAAATATATGACATAATTAAATAATAAAATATAAAAGAAATAACAATATTTTAACAAATTGTTCACTGGCTTGAAATTTATTTTTTACACAAGTTTGAAAACGAAAGATCACAGAATTGACAGTCCGCTGCAGATAATTCTGATTTAAATCATTCTATGCCTTGATAATTTCGCATCACATACAATGCAAATTGGGGATTTTCTATTTCTAGCTTTTCTACAGAAGTCAAGTGAGCTAAGATCTGATTGTTCGAAGGCAATACACCTGTTATTAAATATCCACGCAGATGGTCAATGTTGTTTTTGCTCCATGTGAAGGCCCCAATACTGCTGGAAGTTCCATTAAAGTTATTTTGCTTCCATGAGGCGAATACTTCGTTGAACATATTAGTTGCTGTTCATTTTGACGGTTGTGAACTTTTCGGAGGATTAAGATTTTCATATAGTAGAAGAAATGCTACAAAATTTTTAAATAAGCATTTCTCAGATTTTATTCGTGAAATATCAATGTCAAAAAACGCACCAATATTTTTTCAGCTACCCTGCTGTATCTAATTAAAAAAATGTAAACCCAAATTAGAAAAGAATATGTAATAAATGCTGTGTAACTTTTAAATTAGTATGAATACTTCATATTCTTTAAAATTCTTCCAGAAAGTTAGCCATCAAGCTATGAAATGAATTATAGAAAATAAATTCAATTTATAGTTGTGGTAAAATCACAGATGAAATTGAGTAAAAAAAAATCATTTTTACAATATATGTAGTACTTACCTTTATAGTGAACTTATGGAAATCCATATTTTATAGCATATATCCACACAGGATTAGAAATTAAGAACTGTATGTAAGGTGTCAAAATAATGCCTACAATTTTTTTTCGATGTGCCAACTGCATTTCATATTTTCTTATTTCTTTTCACAACCATGTTAATAGTAATGATATTGCATTGCATATTTAATTTTAATGTATTGAAGGGAAGTGGGGAGGAAACTTTATATATTAAACACTTTTTCTTACTAAACAAAATAAAAACTGACTTTCCATAAGTATGAAATCTGATTAAACTACAATATTTGGATTCTGGAAAAACTTATTCTTTTTATAAAGCTAATATGCATACAAAACAGATAATCAAGCAAATATGTCCACAGAGAGAAAATATGAGCTTTAGATATAACTAACGATAAGCTAATTTTTAAAAAATCTGAGATTAACAATACATCAGAAAATAAAAAGTTAGCAAATAAATGAATCTTTGGTTGCCAATTATGGTGGGGCATTTAAAACATTTCCAAATCACACATATTTTTTTTGTTTGTTTGAGGAAGGGAATACAAAAATTTTAAAACAATTTTAATACAGTTCCTTATTTTAGGAACATATAAGGATGCAGAAATATCTCATAATAAAAGAAAATCTTGTTTAAAGGGGTGTAATATCCAAGGACCAGTTTTATCAGTCATTGGTGAAAGTGAAGTTAACTTAGAGGTTATTGAAATGTTCAAAATTCTTAAGACACGTGCTGATGTCATGATGCAGAGGGGGGGGGGGAATGTATGCTAAAATACAAATGAAAGCATTTGCTAAACAAAAATTAAAGTTAAAGAAAGCTAGCTATCAAGATTTGACGACTAGGAATAATTTTTCTATAATTTAGTTTCATTTGACGACTAACGACTGCTGATTTCTAGTCCTGTATCCACATCAAAACACTTTCTGCCTAATTGTTTTTGTGTTTTGACTTATTGCATCTGAAATTTTAATCCACTGAGTAAATATAATGAAATGAATAAAACATTGAATAAAAAAAAAACAACCTTTTAGTTCAAATAATCTTTTTATTGTAAACACGAAGAATGTATTAAATATTATTAAACAAAGACGTAACACTATGTGGAACTGATGCCACTGATAAAATTTTGAAGACATAAGTATCTAATAAAAATGATAAAAATTTAAATTGGCTTTTACTATAGTTAACGTTAAACAACCAAAACAATGCATACCACAAAGTAACTAAGCTTATAAAAGTATCAGTTTTTATAATTAACTGTTTATATAAAATTAATACATAGCATGAGTAATTTAACAAGTTGCTTGAGTTGCGGAGCACAGTAACAGGTTGAAACACAGAAATTTCTGCACCTTCTTCATGATAAAGAATCGGAAACTTTTCTTGTATCAAGCATGGTAATGTAAGTACTATAAATTTAAGTTCACTATCTGAAAAAATAATAATAACACATTAAGGAAAACACACAACAAGACAGTCCAATTAAAATCTATCATCAAAGTACAGCAAAAATTGTAGATGAACAAAAAAAGAAAGAATAAAATTTAAATAAAATTTAAATTATAGCTCACAAGGCTATCAAAGCCTGACAGCTAATGTGCCCGCAGGTTCTGTATGTAACGTCATAACTCTTTATATAAATATCAGATTTGCTTCAAATTTTATATGTAGGTTCATTCTGATAAGGTTCTTCACTGATTAGCATTGGAGGTTCACTGGTTAAATATGAAGGGGGGGGGAGAAGAGAGTGCTACCCTCCTTAATTTATATAAATATGCAGAAATCATGCAGAATTATCACATTTTCTTCAAATTTTGTTAATAATTTCACTCTGATAAGGCACTTTCCTGATTAGTTTTAGGGGCTCATTGGTTAAGTATAAAGAGGGATGGCAGTTAATCCACTGTCCAATAACTTACAGTTAGTTGATTTCTTTTATTTTTGGAAGGGCATTATTCTTTGAAATAAGAGTATAATATACAGTTGTATGTATAGCCTGCGAGCTCAATGCCATCCGTTTAACTGGGCACTTTCTTCTTTATTGCCTATTTTCGGACAGCACGAGAAAATTACATGACCAACTCATACTTGTCATTCAGATATTCTTTTCCTGTATTATCATTAAGAGTTACAAACTATTTACATTATTAAACATATTTACAAAACATATCTTGGAACAAAGTGTCTATTCCAGATTAGCAACGAATTTCCCTAACATGTACAGGTATTCCATACCAGTAATAATAATAAAAAAATGAGGAATTTTATTCAAATTTATTAGTAAGCCCCTATTATGTATCCTATATTGACACTAATCAATGAATATATGGATACAACCCCCCGTGTTTTTCCTTCATTTTGCTAATAACGAATTTTCAACGTATTCTATTGACGATTATTTTCAAAATTTTCAAGATGTGATTTTGCAACTTTCACAAAAGTTGCTCTATACATTTGGCTAACATAATATGCGAATGAAATTTTGATATCTTTGACGCATGCGCAGTGAAAAATTATTTAGTAAACCTACTCAATATTCGAACAATTTTTATTATTTTTAATTCTGATTACAGGGTATTGTGCGCAAGGTTGTTTGTCACATTTTCTGAAAAGAATGTTATTTTATATCAAGAACTCTTCAAATTATAAGCAAAAATCTTGGGTAAATTTGAGACTGTTTTTCGGATTCGTAGAAAACCTTAATTTTTCTACGAGTATACATGCTATCGACATAAAAATGAACACAGTTTATTACAATAAGCCACATAATCATAATCTACAGTTTGAGCGCTTTTGCTACATTAGTTTTGACAGGGTTATCCAAAAGATATTCATTCTTTTTTAATTTGTTGACGGTCCCCTATTGGAGTTTCGGAATAAAACCTTCAGGGAAATATATGACTTATACTACACTACCTGGCCATTGATTATCGTCCACTTGCGATTTTAGACATTTTGTTAAATATCTAGAAAAATACATGAGAAATTATCCTGAAACTCTCAGTGTATACACATAATAGTACAGGTCATATATTTCCGTGAAGATTTTTTCCAGAAACCTTATAGGAGACCGCCAACAAATTAAAAAACAATGAATATCGTTTGGATAACCCTGTCAAAACTAATGCAGCAGAAGCGCTCAAACTGTAGATTGCGATTAAGTGGCTTATTGTTATAAACTGTGTTCATTTTTATGTCGATAGCATGTATACTCGTAGAGAAATTAAGGGTTTTATAAAAATACTCCCAAATTTTTCCAAGATTTTTGCTTATAATTTGCAGAGTTCTTAATATAAAATAAAAATATTTTCTGAAAATCTGACAAACAACATTGCACATAATATCCTGTAATCAAAATTAAAAAATAATAAAAATTGTATGAAAGATGAGTAGGTTTACCAAATATTTTTTCACTGCGCACGCGTCAACGATATCAAAATTTCATTTGCATATTATGTTAGCTAAATGAATAGAGCAACTTTTGTGAAAGTCGCAAAATCATAGCTTGAAAATTCTAAAAATAATCGTCAATATAATAAGTAGAAAATCCATTGTTCCCAAAATGAAGCAAAAAAAATGAGGGATTGTATCCAAATGTACTAGTAAGTTCCGTATTGTGTATTCTATATTGACACTAATTAATAAATATGTGGATACAACCCTTCTTGTTTTTGCTTCATTTTGGAAATAACGGATTTTTAAGTGATTCTATTGACGATTATTTTCAGAATTTTCAAGCTATGATTTTGCAACTTTCAAAAATGTTGCTCTATACATTTATCTAACATAATATGCAAATGAATTTTTGATATCGTTCACGCATGAGCAGGGAAAAATTATTTAGTAAACCTACTCATTTTTCATACCACTTTTATTAATTTTTAATTCTGATTACAGGGTATTATGTGCAATGTTGTTTGTCACATTTTCAGAAAATATTACTATTTTATATTAAGAACTCTGCAAATTATAAACAAAAATGTTGGAAAATTTTGGGAGTATTTTTATAAAAACCTTCATTTCTCTACGAGTATACATGCTATCGACATAAAAATGAACACAGTTTATAACAATAAGCCACTTAATCACAATCTACAGTTTGAGCGCTTTTGATGCATTAGTTTTGACAGAGGTATCCAAAAGATATTCATACATTTTTTAATTTGTTGGCGGTCCCCTATAAAGTTTCTGGAAGAAATCTTCACGGAAATAGATGACCTGTACTATATTTTTTATACACTGAGAGTTTCAGGATAATTCCTCATGTATTTTTCTAGATATTTTGCAAAATGTCTAAAATCGCAAGTGGACGATAATCAATGGCCAGGTAGTGTATTATATTTATACACTAAGATTTTCAGGATAATTCTACATACATTTTTCTAGATATTTAACAAAATTTCTAAAATCGCAAGTGGACGGTCATCTCTGGCCATATAGTGTATATCAGGAGCTTTAGGGAACTGGCTAATTCTTTATGTCTCCCTTTTGTTATATGGGGGAAAGTCGGGTGGAATGGGACTGTAGGTTTTTCTCTTTGTGCATTATTCTAAAGATTTCATCGATCGCATACAAGATGAAGCAATGGTAATCCATTCTTCAGTTTACAAAAGAATATTGATATGCATAGACTTGCAAATGTTTGAAAGAAATTTTTTTTTCTAAAATCCAATTTAAATTTGATTTATTTGCTCTCAATATATTAAAGGCTTGTTTATGTATAAATGTAATAGTTTCCCTATTTATGGAACATTATACTGTATATTATCCATAATTTAAACTAAGCCTAAAGCAGTATTTTTGTTTGAACAAGAAGTTTAACACAAACAAGGAACTGGCGAGGAATGGGACATGCCAGAAAAGGGATGAATTTGATGCGTCCAGTTCCTTTTTTTAATTAATAATAATGCGAATTGCTAACATGCAAATTTTTTAGAGGATAATATATTAATTATAACATTGATAATATATGCATTTATACATCAAAATGTAAAAAAAGTGATGATTATTTAAGGCGCAACGCTAGGCACAGAAAAAGACCCGGATGATAATGCAAAGTCTATGGGGGCGTTCTTTTCAAATATTTCGCCGAAATTTTAATATTTTTACGTGATTGTTTTGCACAAGATTGCTGAGGGCGATCCGCAACCGGCGTAGTTTTTACTTTTTCAGTTTTTGTTTCAGATTTTTTTTTTAAATTACTTTAACTTACGAAATTGGTTTGAACCGGTTCTGAAATTGAAACTATCGTTATATTCTCAGCTATCTTGTTCAAAAGAATCATGTAAAAATATTAAAATTTGAGTTAGGTATTTCAAAAGAACGCTCCTATAAACTTTTACATTATCATCTTTACATTCTGAGCCTAGTGTGGGGCCTTAATGACACCTATGACAGAGAATCCTGAATTTTCATTCCAGTCATGAAGATACTGGAATTTTATATTGTGGCATATACATTATCAACTTACAACCTTTGTTTGATTGTTTATCTTACCGACACTATAGGTTATTTTGTGCCTTATAGCTTTTTTTTTATTATTGCTGTCCCATAACTCTTAATGAGTAGGTATGAGACACATTTTGAAACTTACGTTCTTTTTAAAATAAAATAGTATTTGCACGTTATGTTTCTATATTGTTCAGGGGGATTAAAAAGTGTTTTACCTTGCATGCTATAAATTGAATTGTTTCTTTTTGTGTATATATAAAAAAAAATTCTTACTTTTGTAAAAAAAAAAAAAGTCCCACACCACCCCACTCTCCCCTATATAGATATTATATATTAATACACCAATTACATGAAAATAGAATTTTTATCACTAGTATTAAAATACAGTTTAAGGGCTAACAGTTTATTGTATATCCTTAAGTTTTTACCACCTTCTCCCCAGGTTTTTACCGGCAAAAAGCCAGCCCTGTTTATTGGTCTTGTTTCAGAACGGGTGGAATGAAAGATTGTTAAAAATTATGTCATTAGAAAAATGTTTAAGATTTATAAATGACAGTGCAAAAATCGCCTTTGAAACACGAGATCTTCATCACCTGCGGAAAATTTTCACATTTGTGTAAAATTACGATATAAGTTTTTATTCATTGTTATATTTTTTGAACACACACTATTTCTGTAAACTATTCTGAAAGTTCAGTGGAGTAAATACAGATTGTTTTCCTTTTATAATTTGAATGTTCATGACTACAAATTTGTCATATCGGATGATGTTGATGATTAAGAAAGGGGGGGGGGGGGACTGATTACGGTCTAATCAAACTTAAATTACTATTATTGAAAAAAAATATTTTATTTTATTTAACCATAAAATTCTGCTACTAAATAAGGTTTAATGCGAAAGAATACTTTCGAAAAAAAAAAAAATGGGTGTAAATCTGCATAGCCGATAATCAGATCATAAGGTTTATTCAATGCAATACCCTAACATTTTCTCACCTTTTTGAAAGAAAATGAAACCAAAAGTATGGAAATATGAAGAATTGGGAGTAAGAAAACATAATGGTAAACCCAAGATACCGCTAAATTCCGGGTTTTAGGCATTTCCCACCAAGGTATGACTTGGCTGACTAATAACGTTTTAATATGCAAATCGAGGTTTTATCCGCGATTTTTATCCTTAAGTGAGACTAAATGATTGTCCGTGCTACCGCCTCCCGATCTAATCTTATTATGAAGATTATTTTGGAAATAATGGTGGTTAATAAGGAAAATATTAATAATGAAAACCCTGTAAATAAGTTTTGATTACTTTAAGATTTGCAAGTATTCAATTGTCTTAAATGAAAAAGTTCCCCCCCCTCTCAAATAAAGACAAATCAAGTATACTGAAACAATATTAGAGAAGTTACGCGAGGCTGCAATATGGTGTGAATTAGCCTTTACAGGAGGGTTTCGGATAGCATCTATCCGACAATATATACAAAGCCGGCCAGATGCTGTCCAAGATCCCGTGTAAAGGTTAAAATTTAAACTTCGCGAATAAAATTAATTGCTTTTAACTGTATATAGACGCAAAAATATATTTTAACCTTAACTGCTCTGACAAAAATTGTTACATAACTACTGTGAGCTGTCTGTCAGACCATTTAATCTGAAGATGAATAAAATGTTACATTAATTCTCAGAATACTATTTATGTATTAAACTTTGTGTACAAGAATATTATAAATAAATTCAGCCATTAAAAAGTATTTAGAGGTAGTAATAAGACTCCAAACTAAAAAAAATTGATCAGTATCTATAGTTAAACTAAAAATTACAAGTTAAACTGTGAAACTTGAAAAACTCACGGTGTCTGAGACCACTAACAGCAGTTAAGGGTTAAATCTAAACAGCTGAGTTTAAACATAAGGTAAAATGGTCATAGAATATTCCGATTGCAACAAGATTCGTCTATAATAACTGATTTGTAATGAAAAAATATGTAAATCTTTTTACAATCTTTCATTTCGCTCTTTCTAATTGTGCGCCCTTAGTATTCCCGTGCCTAGAGCAGTTTGCTCCAATTGCTCCTCGGTAGCTAAGGCCTCGATAAATCATTTTAAAATATTGACATGTAAACGAGAAATTGTAAAATAACTACCTCATAGATTTAACATTAGCAAGCGGGTATTTTGGTGAGAGTGTAGCTTGTAGCTTCACATAATAAACTTAACAATCAATCATACTAACAAAAAAATCTAATTTACTGTTTTTTTATGACATTACTTATAGGGATGTACGATAAATTAACGTTACAATAAAATAAAATAAAATAAAGTTAAATCTTACCTTTAATCAGACTTTGCCCGGTTCACTGGTCGCGCAAACCGGATCGTTAAGTCCTCATTGTTGTTTCATTGTAACTCAGTGGTTAGTCCTCAATTAATATCGCCAATTTACACACTGCTATGTTTTGATTTGCTCACACCCGTAATCTTTACTTGCTGACACCGAAAGCAGAAAGACACGCGTCATAGCGCATGCGCAAGTTGCCAGTCACCCGATGAGGTGCTTACGAAGTGCATGGCACCTTATTTAGCTCCCATCATCCAGTAACAGATCTGTCGTCACCCCAACCGCATATTCAAGCTGCTATGACACCCTAGGGTTCCAAATGGCACCGCCTTTTCACCTCCGGGTCCCAAATGGCACCGGTTTGTCACCTTTATTTTTAACAGTGTATGTCTTTCTTATTATGACTTCATTTATGTTTAGACATTTAGTAGTAACAATAATAATAAAAATATTTTTAATTTTCTTATTCCTTTATTTTCTGTATATATTTTATGCTTTAAATTTAAATTATAAGTTATATTTCAGTACGAACCATGTGCGACAAAATGTAAAAAAAACATTAGAAACTTGTAGTTTATTTTAAACTCTATTGTAATATCATAATTTCCAAACATCTCCAAAAACTCTTCCTTAGCCTATTATTACAAAAACATAAATTAAATGGTACGTAAAATATATACATTCGTTAAATTTCATACAATGAGTTAATTTTTAAGCATCAGTAAGTCTATTTGAATAGTTACGATTAACATTATTGAAGGAAGAATAATTTTTTTCTCAAAATGGAAAAAATTTCTGACCCGAAAGGGTTAAAAGAACGTAATCAAAATGACACTTTACCTACCTCAAAGCTCAAATATGAATGCGCTAAGTATCGTAGTACTTTAAAAGAATATTTCGTTTCAAGATACTTTTGCATTTCGTACTTAGTTTTTTACTTATAATGAAAGAGAGGATAAAGGTGCTTTAGCATAAAATATTCTAAAGTATCTTCAAAGTTATTCTTTATTTCTATTTTTATAGAGTCTATTGCAGAGCTCTTAGAAATGAACGTTTTGAAATTGAGATTCTCCTTTATTCAAGCTTATTTAGATTCTAACATATGAAACTAAAAGGAACGATTTAAAAGAATAAAGTGTATCTTATAATTTTTGAATGAACACAATTTCAGGAAACGATTAAAAAGAAAATTAAGTTGAGTTATGCATTCAATAAGTATAAGAGCATTTTCACTTTCTTTTATAAAGCAAAGTACTTCTTGATAAAGAAAAGTATTTCCTTCTAAAAAATGTATTACATGTAAACAATTAACAAAATATAAAGTAATTTGTTTTTTACATTTAACACTTCAACACTATTCTCTATTCAAAATGTGTATCAAATTGTTTTTACCTTAAATTTTTTTTTCAATTTCACGTTCTAATTTTAGCTGAGATTTACTTGGAGTTAAACGATAATTTTGCAAGAATATTTTATTATTATGGAATAGCATTTGTGCTTTATTTGTGTATTAGTCAATAAAAATATTTTGAACTTTGCATGTTTTTTTTTTTTTTTTATCAAACAAATTGTTTGAAAAATTAAAATTTGTTTCTTACATTCAGCACTTCAACACTATTTCCTTATCAAAATATTTATCTAATTAATTTTAACTTAAAATATTTCAACATTTCTCTTCTTAAATTTAGTTGTTATTTAATGTTACAATAATTTCACAAGATTATTATTATAATAATTATTATTTTAGAACAGTATTTGTGCTTTATTTGCGTATTAGTCAATAAAAATATTGAAAACTTTGCATGTTTTTTTTTTTTCATTTATATAGAACAAATTGCTCCAAAAATTAAAATGGTGCTCCTTCAAGGACACACTAAAAGTAATTTTTATTTTCTGTCTTCCAGTGTTAACTTGCTTATAAATGTTAATTTTATTTAATTTTTTAAAACTAGCTAGTAGTTGACACAAAATAAGAGTAAATGCTTTCATTTTTAAACTCATAGTGTTTTATTTTTTTTCCAAATCCAAACTTAAGGCAATTTAGGTTAAAAATCATTTCCAATTTCAAAGACACGAGAACACCGAACCCGGGGTTCCCGGGTCACAAAGTAATGGTTTTTAATTACTATTTTTTTCAGTTGCTATGAAAAAAAGACAACTAAAATATACAGTGATCTGTTATTTTTCATGGCGAAAAGAGATAGATGGAGGTGCAGTATGCAATTAAAACGGTTTGATGGGCGTTAATTTACCAATTTAAGTCTCTCATTCGGCCCAAGCAAAACAATCACGTGAGACCGAATTTTTTAACATCATTTTTTCTCTAAATAAAAAAGATCTGATTATATTTTAGCATTATAAAATAGCATTTCATTGTGTTATCAATTAAAATTGCATCGCTAAAACTTTTAATTTTTTGTGAAAGCACGCGGTTGTGTTTGATGCAATGCAGCGAATTTTAGGGTTGCACTCTAGCCACTAAACTGTACCTCTATTTTTTTTTCTTTTTTACTCTATGGCTATTTTTCTTCTCTTTCCCACATAAATGCGATACTCAAGTTGCCACCATTTGAGAAATTGAACCAAAAACTACAAAAAAATTAATATCTCAAAAACAAATTGAGATACAGTTTTCTAACAAACGGCATTTAAAAGTGCATTTTTTCCTCTAAACGATGGTATAAAGATTGAAAACGTGCAATGTCTAAAAGTTAAAAAAATTACAATAGCGAAAATTGCAAAACCGAAATTTCATCGGAAAGTGTTGCCATTCAAAACATGACGTATGCGTTACGCACAGATACGTTTGGCCTTTATTATATAGATTTTCTTTCCCTTTTGTGATTGTTTTCAGAGAAAATACATCTACTTAAAAGAGCATTTTTAAAAAGATGTAAAATAAATCTTAGTAAATTTATTTTCTTATTTTATAGATCCCACTTTATTGAAGATAATTTAGATTCTGACATATGAAAGTATAAGGAATGATTTAAAAGAATAAAGAGTATCTTGCAATTTTTGAATAACAGCAATTAAGAATTTGCAATTAAAAATAAAATTAAGTTGAATTATATAATAAACACATGAGTATTTTACCTTTCATTGATAAGGAAATGTGTTTTTATCGAAAGAAGCACATTTATTACATGAGAACAAAGTTTGCAAAATGCAAGGGATTTTTTTTTCTATTTGCTAGTTTAACATTTTCCTCTTAACAATATATGTGTCTATTTTTTTTTTTTTAACTTAGAATATTTTAACATTTCTCTTTCTAAATTTAGCTGTTATTTATAGTAATTTAAATGATAATTAAGAATATTATTATTTTCTTGGAATAGTATTAGAGCTTTGTTTGCGTAACAAATAATAAAATACATTAATAAAAATATTTTGAATTATATATATATATATATATATATATATATTTAACAGAAAATGGTGTTTTAAAAATTAAAATAGGGCTCTTTCGAGAACCAAAAAAAAGATAACTTTTATTTGCAATATTATTGTGTTAACATGCTTATAAATGTTAATTTTTATTTACTTTTTTTATACTAATTAGTAGTTGCCCCCCCCCCCCCCAAAAAAAAAAGAATAAATGCATCCACATTTCAACTCGTATTATTATTATTATGATTTAAATTTTTAAATGGGAACTTAAGGCAATTCGAATTGAAAATTATTTTTAATTTTAAAGCCATCTTCTTTCTTCTTTTGTGAATACTTTGAGGGAAATGACACCTATTTAAAAGAACATTTTTAGAAGATTTAAAATAAATTATGGAAATTTATATTTTGTGAAGATGTATTCATAAGTATCAATCAAAGCTGCTCAGGAACTTAATAAGTAAGAGTAACAAACATCTCTCTACTTTAGACTGTTATGTTACCCCTTCAATTTTCTCATGAAAGTGACTATGGGATATTTATTCTTATTTCTATTAAATTAATATTTAAAATGACGTTTCATAAAATATGCGAAAATACTTTTAAAAAGTATTTATTTTAAGAGTAAAGTATTTGGTTTTGAATAGTTATTTTAAAATTCAAATGTTTAAATTTAAAATCTTATTTATGTTATTTTTGATGTGAACAGTCTTTTTCTTTGAGTTTAGAATACACAAATTGAGCACACAGACACATTTTTAAAGATTTTGATAGCGTTTTGACATAGTACATACAAATTTTGTTAAAACACATTATAAAGACGAACATTTGCAGTTAATAAAACTTAAATGAAAATCTATCCGAAATTATATCAATGACTGTAATGCGAATGATTCAGCAATTCAGACTTCTGGTGTTACAATGGTGTAATTTTTGAAAATTCAAATTTAAAGCTAGTCAGATGCGACAGTCCCAAAGCTTTCTTCTATCTTATGCATGTTAATACTTCCTCAAAAATGCAGCATACAACGACACAAGTTAAGTGGTTTAAACTAAAATCTAGTCAGCAACAATTTATGTCAACTTATAACTGAATCTGATAATCAATGGAAATCCATGTATTAATTTTTGAGATTGAACTATTGAAAAATTTTACAAAATAATCTGCAAAACAACGCCGCATGTTGGGTGGTGTACACCAAAAACTAATCAGGATCAATTTCTTATCAGGTACTAACTAAAAATAAAGTTTGATGAAAATCCACGCATAAATTCTTACGATACAACTATTGCGAAATCGTGAAAAAATGCTGCATAGCAGCGCTATCTGTTGGGTGATTTACATTAGAAACCAAACAACACTAATCTATATCTGGGACTAACAGAATCTGAAGTTTTAGTAAATTTGTACACAAGTTCTTGAAATAGAGCTATAACGATAATCACAAATTACGCACCATGGCAGCGCCACCTGTTGAGCGATTTGCATCAAAACGAAATCCGCACCATGTTATATCAAGTACTAACTAAATCTAATGTTTTATGAAAATCAATGCACTAGTTCTTGAGATAAAGTTATGGCAATAATCACGAATAATGCACCATGGCAGCTCCACCTATTAAGCGATTTGCATCAAAACTAAATCAGCACCATGTTATATCAAGTACTAACTAAATCTAAAGTTTTATGAAAATCCATGAGCTAGTTCTTGATATATGGCTATTGTGAAATTGTTAATAATGCAGCATGGCAGTGTCACCTGTTGAGCCATTTACAGCAAAAGTAATCAGATCTAGTTTATATCAAGGTCTAACAGAATCTAAAGTTTTGTGAAATTTCATGCATTTTTCCTTAAGATAGAGCGCTCACATTTTTTTTTTCATGTACAAACAGAGACAGACGTTTAATTCGGGTCCTCTGAAACCCCCAAAACGCCTACATCTGTCGAAAACCGGATTTTGAAAATTATCATGAATTGTAAAAACAGAAGAAAATTAAAAAAAAAATGAAATATCCCCCCAAAAAGGAAAAAAGTTTAAATGTCCAATATTTACACTTTTTTTTTAAATTTAACTTAAAAAGGTTTTATAGCTGCGAAATTTGTCTTTATATTTGTAACTCAAACATGTGAAATTTTGAAATATAGCATTTTCCTAATAATAATTCTTTATATTATGAAAATTGGATTAAAAGTTTGACTCGTGGAACAGTTTGAAAATACTAAGTCGACAAAAACTATCAATTTGAGAAAACGCGTCTTATTTTATTTTTTTATTTTAGTGAAACTCTATTAAGGGTAAAAATTTTTAAATGCTTCTAAATTCACTAGAAATCGCTAAAATTACATATAGTTTTTTTAAAATTAATAAACCAAAATATTAATAAACCAAATTAATTAAAGAATCGAGTTTTTCAATCGAATTTCGCTCTATTAAAGGACTTTTTAATTGAACTGTATCTTTTATTGTATTACATTGTGTTTATTTTTATATTTTATAAACCTTGAGATATAGCTTAGTATTACAAAGGTTTATTTAATTTTAATAAGCATTTAAAATTCATAAGAAATTGAAAACAATTCTATATTTTCTCAAAATAAAACTTTTTAAGACTTATAAGACCCATCAAAATTACCCCTTAAAAATATACTCGTTTTATTTTTATCAGATTACTGTTTGAAAAACACTGTCTAGTAATTCTTTTTTTCTAAAATGAAAGACTCTTCATAAAAGTCTTTAAAAGATGCATTCATAAAAACTCAATCAAAACAGTACTTTAAATTCCTCAAAGCTAAAATGTAAAATATCCCTGAGCTTTTAGAGGAAAGTAATTTATTAACAATTCGCTTTTGGTCTGAAATGTACTTTTGCATATTTTTTTTATGAATGCAAAAGGAATTTAAAAGACCCTTTGGTATAAAATATGCAAAAGTATCTTTTAAGCAACACCCAAAGATACTGCTTGTCCTTTTAACATGAAACAGTGCGGGAACTTATAAAAGTAAAGTGATAATAATTTACTTTTGAACAGCTTTTTTAACTTTAGAATCTCTGAATATAAATTAGCTTGGGAAAAAAAAGCACACTGTAATTAAAAAAAAAATAATTTTGAGGTATAAAAATATTAAAATTAATCGTTGGAGCCTACAGTAATACTTACCCAACATGTACACTATATGGCCAAAGATGACCGTCCACTTCCGATTTTAGACATTTTGGTGAATATCTAGAAAAATATATGAGGAATTATCTTGAAACTCTAAATGCGTAAATATAATAGTAAAATTCATCAATTTCTGTGAAGATTTCTTTCCGAAACTCCACAGAGGACCGTCAACAAACTAAAAAAGAATGAATATCTTCTGGATAACACTGACGAAACTAAATGTAGAAAAAGCGCTCAAACCGTAGATTATGATTACGTGGCTTATTGTAATAAACTGTGTTCATTTTTATGTCGATGGCATGTATACTCGTAGAGAAATTAAGGTTTTTATAAAAACAGTCCCAAATTTTCGAAGATTTTTGCTTATAATTTGCAGAGTTCTTAATATACAATAATATTCTTTTCTAAAAATATGACAAACAACATTACACACAATACCTGTAATCAGAATTAAAAAAAAAAAAAATTGCATGAAAAATGAGTAAATTTACTAAATAATTTTTCACTGCACATGCGTCAACGATATCTTTTTTTTTTTTTTTTTTTTTTTTTTTTTGCATATTATGTTAGATTAATGTATAGAGCAACTTTTGTGAAAGTCTCAAAATCATAGATTAAAAATTCTGAAAGTTATTGTCTACAGAATAAGCACAAATTAATTTGTTGAAGCAAAAAATGACGGGTTTTATCCAAATGTAGTAGTACGTCCCATTTTGTGTATTCAATATTAAGAGTAATGAATGAATGTATGGATACAACCCCTCTTGTTTTTGCTTCAATTTGGGAATCTTACTGGAGAAGGTTTATTATATTAGGCTAAAAGTTTGAATCTGAACTGCTTTTCCGTGTTTCCAAAAATCATCACGCACTCTAAAAAAAGTAAATAAACGCTAAAAAATTGCATTAAAAATCGCTACACTTCAAAAGTAGCAGATGAGAACATTTTCTATAATAGGCAAAATGTTTGAAACCAAATTCCTATTAAGCTAGAACATTTAAATTGATTTCTGTTTTAAAATGTCAAAAAAATATTGCAAAACTCCCAAAATCTCCCTGGAAAATCACATTACACATTATATAACATTAAATAATCTCTAGGGTAAAAAATATTATCAAGGGATACAACATTTCAATTTTAAAAAATGTACTATATTAGGCAAACAAATTTGAAATGGAATGCTGAATCGAATTTAAAGCTTATATATTTTTGTTAATTTAAATGAAAAAAAAAATTTACATATAATATTTAGAATTATGACAATTTTAGCTTACCCCACTTCTTAAAAACAAATTTAACTTTAATAAAAAAAAAAATAATAAGAGAAGTTTTATCATGTGATTTTGTTTACAAATGATATAGTAAAATATCACAAAAATTTTCACAATTTTAACTCAATAAATAAAAATTATTTTAAAATGTTTTCTTGACACCCATAAATTAATTGAAAAGGTTTTAAGAAATAGCTAAACTTAGTCCTTTATTAACTTCTAATATATCTCCATTTTTGTATTTTACTTAATAATAATAATGCAAATGTATTCCAAATTAGCCAAATTTCCTCTTTATGTTTCAGAAATATTTTCTAAATAAATAAATAAATAAATAAATAAAAGCATCTTTCGAACAAAATATCCAGAGAAAAAAACTATAAATGTATTAATTTTCTTAGGGGATTTTTTTTTAAATATTATATGGTTACACATCAATAAAAATAATGACAGCTGAGGCTGGAACGCAAAGTTATTAAATTTTTATTCAGCTTATTTTTAATTTTAATTGGGAAACGTTGAAACGCTAGCGAATTTTTAATAAGGGCCTTCATTTATCATACTTTTTGGCAATTTTTTAAACATATTAATCTCATTAAAATATTCAAAAGAGGGACATTTCACCTTATATCTGTTTTTTTTTGCTAAAATGAAAAATTATTTTTATAAAATGTGAATTTATGTTGCAACTGAAAATAAAAATTCGAAATTAATTTAAATATTTTTACGTGTTTTACTGTTATCACATTATAAATTATAAAAATGAGATAAATTTGCTCGGGTTCTTTATTTAATGATTGAGATATAAATTATTCTTTGTTAAAAAATTCTCAAGGAAAGATTTTAATATTGATGAATTTAACTTATTAAAAATCTAGCCGTTATAAGAATGTTAAAGCATACACTGGTGTGCAAAAATTCAGGATGAGAGGGTTTTTAGAATGTAACATCGCCCAGAAGATTTTTTACATCGACTAAAGATAAGATCTTCAAAATGTGAAAATATGGGATAGGTGTTAAAAAAACATTTAAACAAAAAATCAAAAGAGTACATAAGCACTTTAGTAAGCACTCGGAGCGAACAGCACTAGTTTTTATTACACTAAAGAAGCAATCAATCAATCGTTGTTGACCAAACGAAACAAGGGTAAAATCTCTTTAAATGATTTTTGAGGGCTGACCCTCCCAAATTTACAAAGGAAGGGGAACTTTTATCTCCCCACATCTGCAGTCGTAAAGCTGTCAACTGACTTCGTGTTGGATTTCTCTCTTGAAGTTCGGATTCAGTGTACTGAAAGAACAAAAGCGAAGACACGAAAGATCAAAGATAGCGCAAGAAGTTGTAGACCTTAAAGGTTACTTGGAGCACAAATGCAGCAGACAGAAGCGACCATCTTACAGTCACCTGGCAGGAAAAATTTAGACTCTAATAGAGGATATGGTCACCGCGGACTCCGATGCAAGATTTACAATGTTTGTCCATGCTGAGGAAGAGGATGTCTAGGAGCTGTTGAGTTGTCTTAATCCTCTTACCGAGGTTGTCTTATTCCTCTTGTAACGCCAATTTCTTCCCCGGAATCGTTGTCGGCGCCTGGTCAAATGATTCCACATTCCAAGCGTATGCAGGGAGGGTCCCACAGGTGTCTATGGAATTCAAGAACAGAGATGTTGCAGCCCAATCCATGCGTTGAATATCTTCACTCTCCAAGAGTTCTTTGATAACCGCTGCATGATGACGGAGAGCGTTGCGTCCGTGAAGAGGTTGTCTGGACTCACAAAACCTGTAAAAATAACGCACGTGAGGCAAAAGAATCTCGGCGCAATAACCGGCACCAGATACTGAGCGTCTTTGGAAGACGTAGAGGTTCGTGTGGCTACCAAGCATTATACCAGCCCAAAGAAGATCTCTGCCACCCCCAAAATAGTACTTTCGATTATGTTGAAGTGGCGGTTAAGTGCTCCCTGCTCTCTCCAGATGTGTAAACGTCCGGAATCGCTCCTCATACTAAATCGGCTCCCATCCGTAAAGAGTACTCGAGGCCACTTTTGTTGTGTCTATTTTTTGTGCTTCTGGTACCACAAAAACCAGCGTCTGTGATAAGCAGGCAATAATGGTATACAACGTACTGGACGTAGTGCATCTGGTCCACTTTTTTGCATCCTTTTAGCCATGGTAAAGCGTGATATTCGACGTCCAGTAGTTTGATCAATCTGTCTTGCGATTTCTACATCTGCCTTCCGCTTGTTTATTTTCATTAGGACGACGCAATGGTCATCTGCTGTTGTTGCTCGTGTGCGATCACCTGCTGAATTCTCGAACAGCTGATCCCCTTGTTTGAAATGTACTCCAGGCTCGTAGCACGATGTTTTGAGCGATAAAGAACTCTTGTGCCACACTTGTCACACTTCGACCTTCTTACAACTTTCAATTTATTCAAGCTCGTATAAAGTCATCCAGATGACATTTCCTGGATTGCCTCTTGTCTATATCACACAATAGTTGTAAAACAATGTCGTTGAAATCACTTTACACAGAGCAATAGATTTCACCAAATTTCTGAATAGTCACCGCCTCTGTGCTTTATCGTTTTTAACACCACCTCCTTTTACGCCATATACCATATATGGGCATGTCCTACTGCATTTTTTTTTCAGATCTATCTCCTGATTGGCCTTTCATTTCATTCGGTTGCCTTTTTCGGCTTTTATGCTAATTTATCTATTCCGTCCTTAATTTTTTCATACAAGTGTATTTTTATGACTAATATAATGAATGTAATTGCATAAGTGTAAATTTAAAAGTATAAATATAAACGAGGATAAATAAACAAGTAAGGTTTGGTTAGGTTTGGTTTATTTTTGTCGTCCGATTATCTACACTAGGGATATAGGACCAGGGGGGAGTGCCCTTCATGTGGGTCTTTCTAAGGGAGCCTAACCCGTATTTACGCATAATTCGAAGAAAACCACGAAAACTCCGAACGGTTAGGTCGACAGCCGCGATTGAATTCGAACTCAGCACCTGCCGTCTACCAGTTTAGAGGTCCGGACCTCTCGGCCACTGGTGGGGCAGTAAACAAGTAAGAAATTGAACATCAAGTGTAGCAAAGAAGAAGCGTTCGTACTATACAGAACTTTTAAAAATATGCAGATTCGGAATAATAGTATCTAGTACTTCGACTACACTAGAGTAACCGAAATCTTTTGTGTGTCCCTATAAATATTATCTGATTTCTATTATACACAAAGTAGCTTGTAGCCTCAGCAAGAAATTTAATAAAATGTGAAATTGTTTAATACAATTAAAACACTGCTGAACAGTGTTTTTCCCTCTTACCATTATGTAATGGAATACTTTTGTGTGGCTCTGTAAATGAATAACAAATAATCGATGCATAAAACAAACTACAGAGCGTATACTTTAGTATATGCTTCATAAATACGTATGAATTTAATCATGTTCGAAAGAGTGTAACACCACTAAAATGCCCTTTAAAGTGTTTTTTCCCATTAGCCGAAATATAACGGAATACTTTTGATTATCCCTGTAACTAAATAATACCTCCAGTTTTCATAAAATTTGAAAAGACACAATTATGGAACAATTATACATTTGAAATTTCAAACGATTCTGTTGGGTTTTTTTTTTCTTTTTTGCTCTGTTATATACGGACAGACGGATAGACGGACTGAACGACGACTATAGGTGCTACGTTTTTTTTTTGTAAATAGGAACGCACCTAAAAATAAATAAAAAAGAAGCTTCATTTAAACAAAATATCTAGAAAAAATATACTTATATTAATTTTCTAACGATAAATTTGATTCCTTTTATGAAATACTAGCGGTTCCGTCCGGCGTTGCTCGAGTCCGTGATAACCATAATGTATAGAATAACCTATAATATTTACAAAAATGAAAAAAAAATCGATTTTAAAACCACAGAAACTCAAAAAATCGTTAACAATTACTTCGAAAATCGTACTGAAAATCGCACTAAAAATCGATGAAATTCAAGAATCGTAGCAGATTTAGTAAATTACTTAGTAAATTATGCTAAGGGTTTGCAACAATTTTCCTGTTATCACTGTCAAAAATAGCCGCAAAATGCGAAAAAATACTAAAAATTGCATCAAAATATTCGTTAACATTTCAAAAATTACTGTACGAATTCAAAATAAGCTCTATTGAAAAAAGAACTAAATTTACTATGTTCGGTTAAAAAAATAATACAATGTACCTTTCACTATTGTAGAATAAACACCTCGAAGCTTAAAAAGAGCGCTAAAAATCTATTAAAAATTAAATAAAAAAATCTAATCAAAAAATCGAAAATCAAGTTCGAGGTGCAAAACTACATATACAGAGATACCTACCTTCGAAATTTTGTAACTCTAAGTGCAGCGGTCTCTTCAGAACAGAGCTGACACATTCACAGATTTGTCTCTTTATTATTATACATTACTGTGAATATGCTGAATGATTCCTTTATTGCTGATCGTTATTTTTATGTTTTTCGCCTTTTTTACATGCAATTTAAAAATAGATAAGGCCGTGATGCATAAAAAGACCTATAATATTGAAAAAAACGAAAAAAAAAAATTCGAATCTAAAACACCAAAACTCGAAAAATCGTTAAAAATTAGTTCGAAAATCGCATTAAAAATCGATGAAATTCAAAAATTGTAGCAGACAAAATTTAGTAAATTAGGCTAAAAGTTTGAAACAATTTCATTTTTATCAAAAAAATAATCTGCAAAATGCGAAAAAATTCTAAAAAATAGTATTGAAAAATTCGTTAAAAATTCAAAAATCGCTGCACGAATTCCCAATAAGCTTTATTAATAAGACAACTAAGTTTACTTTGTTCGGTTAAAAGAATGAAACCGTATTCCTTACACAAATGTGGAAAAATCACTTGGAAACATAAAAAAGAACGCTAAAAGTCGACTAAAAAATTAAATAAAAAAATCTAATCGGAAAATCGAAAATCGGGCTTCGAGGTGCAAAACTTCATATACAGAGGCACCTTCCCTCCAAATGTTGTAACTCTATGTGCAGAGATCTCTTCAGAACAGCGCTGACACACGCATAAACTTGTCTCTTTATTATTATAGAAGATATTCACATATTAATAAAATTAATGACTGCCGGTACAGAAATGCAAAGTTATTAAAGTTTTATTTAGCTTATTTTTCATTTTAATTGAGAAAAGCTGAAGCTCCAGCGAATTTTAATAAACGCCTTTAGTTGTCATATTTTTTGGCAATTTTTTTAACTTATTATTCTTATGAAAATAGTCTAAAAAGAGATTTTTCTATTTTGGCTCTTTTTTTTTTTTTTTTTTGCTAAAATGAATGATTATTTTGATAAAATGTGAATTAATGTAGCAATTGAAAAAAAAAAAAAAAAAAAAAAAAACAAATTTAGAATAAATTTAAATATTTTTGCGCGTTTTACTTTTATCACATTTTAAATTATAAAAATGCTATAAATTTGCTAGGCTACTTTATAATTTTCTTAGGGGAAGTTTTAATATTTTTTATGAAATATTTAACATATTAATAAAATTTATGACTGCTGTCTCAGAAATGCATAGTTATTACATTTTTAGTCAGCTTATTTTTCATTTTTTCATTTTAATTAGAAGACGTTGAAACTTCAGCGAACATTAATAAGCGCCTTCATTTGTCATACTTTTCAACAATATTTTAACTCATTATTCTCATTAAAATACTCTGAAAAAGGATATTTTACTTTTTGTCTCTCTCTCTCTCTCTCTCTCTCTCTCTTTTTTTTTTTTTTTTTTTTTGGCTAAAATGAAAAATTATTTTGATAAAATGTGAATAAATGTTGCTATTGGGAAAAAAAAAAAAAACGAATTAATTTAATTTTTACGCGTTTTACTGTTATCACATTATGAATTATAAAAATGCTATAAATATCTCGGGTACTTTATTTAATGATTGAGATATGCATTAGTTGTAAAATAACCCATTACACTATTTGATAATACATCACACAATAAATTTTGCTCATCAGTGTACAATAGATGTTAAAAACTTTAATTAAAAATTACGTACTACTTACAATATAAAGTAGAATCAATTTCCTACAGTTTCGAACAATAAAACTTGTTCATCATCAGGGAACCATTAAGAGACAAAACCAACACGTATTCACACTCGAATTTGATGAAGTTTTTTTTTTTTAAGTAAAGGCGGGATTTGCTTTTAGTATTGTATCAAGTAAACTTTGTAACGTGTTTGTTTTTGTCTCTTAATGTTTCCCTGATGATGAACAAGTTTTATTGTTCGAAACTGTAGTAAATTAATTCTACTTCATATAGTAAATAGTACGCAATTTTTAATTAAAGTTTTTAACATTTATTATACACTGATGAGCCGAATTTATTGTGTGTTGTATATACATTAGTATTTGTTTAAAACAATTCTTAAGGAAATACTTTAATATTGATGCATTTACTTTATTGAAAATTAACGCTAGAACGTTAAAGAATAAATTTCTGATTAGTATAATGGATGTCACTATATAAATGCAAATTTAATGATATAAAGAAAATGTACGAAAATAAAATAAGTCACAAATTGTACGTCAAGCTTTGCAAATGTGGTGTGTTCGTATTATAACGAAATTTTAAAAATATTCAGCTCTTTGTGTATTACTAAATAACTAAATAAATAAACAACGTTAAAGAGCACAAATATTATAAAATAAAAGATGTTAAAAGCATACAGCCGTTTCGGGACTTCTAAAGTCCCATCATCAGTGCTAAAAAAGTGTAAAACGTAAAAGAAAGTCACATCGTTAAATAAAATAAAATAAACCGTGCATCTGAGCTCGCCGCCAAGGCGAACTGACCAAGAAACGTCGCAAAGCAACAATAAAAGTAAACTCGCACGCGCACCCAGAGGAGACCAATCATATGTCACTTCTGACTGGACGAGTTCAATTCAAGGAGAAAAGGAGGGGGGAGAGGGAGTGATATTACAGGAATGGAAACCAGACATCAGAAAATCTTGGATTACTGGACATGTCATTAACCAAATTACTAGAGTTTTTCCATACATGAAAAGCTTCCCAAAAGTCTAAATCATAAACAGATGAACAATATTGTGTTATTGAAGCTTTGGAAAATTTAAAATTATGACTATTTGACCAGCAATGGTTGGCGATAGCAGAACGTTTTATTTCACAATTTTTAACGTTAGCACTGTGCTCTCCCATACGTTTTTTCAAGGTACTGGGTACCGTTTTTAGCACTGATGATGGGACTTTAGAAGTCCCGAAACGGCTATATGCTTTTAACATCTTTTATTTTATAATATCTGTGCTCTTCAACATTGTTTATTTATTTAGTTATATATAAGCACAAAGTACAATGCTCCCCCCTTCTTATCTTTGTGTATTAGTGTATTTTACTTCGGATACAGTGCAGTGGCCGAAATCTTCTGTGTGTCACTGTAAATACTATCTGCTTTCTGTTATACACAAAGTAATTTGTAGCAAACCTCAGCAACGTACATCAATTTCATGAAATGTAAAAGGGTTTAATATAATTAAAACACACCTAAACAATGTTTCCTTGTATGCCATTATGTAATGCGATACTTTTGTGTGGCTCTGTATATTAAAAAAAAGGGTTCTTTGCACCAAAGATTGTACAAAATGTATATTTTAGTTTATACTTATAGATACAGTCGAACCTCTATATAACGAAACTCCATACATCGAATTTCTCCATATAACGAATTTTTAGTAAAAACGGTCCCCTTTTCGCATGATTACATTAAAAACAGACTCTATATAGCGAAATATCTATCTCCATATAACGAATTTTTTCATAAATTAATCTTAATTTATTCAGTTTTAAAAAAGCTTCGAAATCATATGGAATCAATTTTCCATCACTTATTTTTGATTTATCGTTCAGTGGAGAGGTTTTTTTTTTTATAAATATTACTTCTCTCCTTATTCTTTAAATCTAACAAGTTCATCCCACCTCCCACACACCTTTCAACATCCTTCTCAAAACACAGTCAATTGAATTGTTACACATATAAGAAAGGAATCAATGAGAGCACATAAGAGAGACCTTCAAATGGAGGAAAATATCAACTACAATTTTTCATTCCTTGCTAAAATTTGAGAATTTTTTTTGAGAGCGTAACAATTGTAATTTTAAAATCAAAACAACAAAAAATTACAGATTTCTTCCTCTGAAATTTATGTAAGTCTTCCTTATTTGATTTTCATTAAGCTTTCAAATAAATGTCTTTTCTCTTTTTTGAAACTGCTTAAATAAGTAAGAAATAAAATGTTAGGTTAATATATACTTTTAAACATTTCAAATTCTTAATTAAAAAGATCAAAAATAATATTTGTTCAAAATTTACACATTAAATACTATTTTTAGCATCATACTCTATACATCGAATTTCTCTATATAACGAATTTTTTACTGGACCGATGGATTTCGTTATATAGAGGCTCGACTGTATATATCAATTTTATTATGTTCGAAAGTACACGATGTAGATGTGTGTAACATCATTAAAATGCACTTGAAACTATTTTTTTCCGTTGAACGCAATGTAACAGAATAATTTTGATTGTCCCTCTAATTAAACTATACATCCGATTTTCATAAAAAATGAAATGACTCAAGAAAATTATGCAATAATTTTACATTTTAAAATTCATACTATTCGGATGGGTAGTTCTAGCTTTGTTGGTGCGGGCAGACGAGAGGACATGCGGTTGGACAGACGGATAGACATACGGACTGGGTGATAACTATAGGTGCTACGTATATACATAATTACTAATGCTTTTAAAAATAAATAAATATAAAGCATCTTTTAAACAAAATATCTAGAAAAAAATATGAATATATTAATTTTCTAATGGTTTATCTTTTATCTTTTATTTTATTTATTTATTTATTTATTTATTTATTTATTTTTGTGAAATGATAAAATGTGAATTAATGTTGCTACTGAAAAATAATTTCTGAATTAATTGAAATATTTTCACGCGTTTTACTGTTATCACATTATAAATTTTAAAAAAAATGCTAAAAATTTGCTTGACTACTTTATTTAATGATTAAAATATACATCAGTATTTTTAAAAAAAATACTTAAAGAAAGATTTAAAAATTGGTTCATTTATCTTATTAAAAATATATATGACATAAGAATGTTAAAGAATATTTTAAGTATTAATATAATGAATCCAATTGTGTAAATGTAAATTTAATGGTATAAATGTACATGGAAGAGAATAAATAATAACTAGTGAGATGAGGCAATCTCAAATCCTTCTTCTATCTGATGCATGTTAATACTTTCTGAAAAATGTCGCATAGCAACGCCACCGGTTAGGCGGTTTAAACCAAAATGTACTAAACAACAACTTAAGTCTTTTAATATATGGATCTGAAGATTGATGAAAATGCGTATATTTGCTTTTGAGATAGAGCTATTGCAAAATCTAAAAAAAAAAAAAAAAAAAAAAAAAAAAAAAAAAAAAAAAAAAAAAAATCTGCATAGTAGCACCACATGTTGGATGATGTACACCAAAATCTATCAGGATCAATTTTTTTTATCAGATACTAACTGAATCTGAAGTTTCATGAAAATCCATGCATTAGTTCTTGAGATACATTTATTGCGAAATATTGAAAAATACAGCAAAGCAGTGCCATCTGTAGGGAAATTTAATCCAAAAAGTAAACAATACTAATCTATGTCAGGGACGAAGTCAATCTGTAGTTTTAGAAAACGTCATGCGTTAGTTCTTAAGCTATAGAGCTATTGCCATGATCAGGAATAATACACAGTTTCAGCGCCACCTGGTGAGAGAGTTGCATCAAAACGTAACCAGCCCCATGTTATATCAAGTATTAAATAATATGTAGTTTCATAAAAATCAATGCACTAGTTCTTGACGCATGGCTATTGTGTAAATTGAAAATACTGCAGCATAGCAGCGCAAACGGTTCAGTAACACACATCAAAAACTAATCAGATCTAGTATATATTAAGGTCTAAAACAGTGTTTCCCAACCTTTTTCAGGCCATGCCCCACCAAATCCTATCTAAAACCCTGATGACTCCCCTCCCCTCTCTCTGAAAAATAATTCTTATTACATAAAAATTGAGCTGTTATTCCATTTAAAGAAGTAAAAAAAAAAAAAAAAAAAAAAAAAAGCCATTTAAAAAATGGAATGGAAAAGATCATGTAAACATGTAAAAGAAAGGTAATAAAAAAATGAACATAAAGCATTCAGGAAGCAATCGTTAATAATATAGACCAGGAAGCGGCTGCACGAACCATCACCTCATAGAATCGATTGTTGAAGTTTCAGCATTAGACAAAACTCGATTCGTACATTAAAATGCAACTGGTCCGCCAAACCATATCTTTGAGGAAACCACTGAAGATCCGATTTTAGTGATTGATCGGTAAGTTTATCATAGGGCTTTACTGCAGTCAAAAGTATGAAAAAGTAGAGGACTGCTAGCAAGAAAACAAATGGTAAATCTACTAGTCAACCACTATAATCGGGTTTGCAGGGGTTTTCCATTAAGATATGACTTGGTAGACCACTTGCATTTTGATATGCAAATCGAGTTTTAACTAGTTCATGAATTTCAGTCATCAACTCGATACGGTGATGGTTTGTGCAGCCGCTTCCCGATCTAATAATAGTAATAATAATATGCAGCAATGAAAAAAAGGAAATTAGATCTTCAAATATTTAATAGTGAACTTCGATACACAAAAATAACTTTAATTGGATGTTTCTTGATTATGTTTTTGTCATTTTAATTGCTGACAGTAAAAATAAATAAATAAATAAAATATATAATAAAATAAATTCAAATTATAACATTTAATATGAATAAAATAAAATTAACGAGATCCTTGTGTTTGATGTTGGCTGTAAAGAGATTTTATATCAGGCACTAATTTTGTCAGCTTTAATCTCAAATCCCCTTGTTTAGTGATGTCTAGTCGATTTGTTTTTTTTTTTTTTTTTTAGTAGTAAATCGTTTACTGCACTAAAATCACTTTCAGCAAGGTATGAAAATGGGAAGGGTAACAATATTTTTCTTCGAAATTGGGTTGAATTAGGATATTTAGTTTCAGTCTCAGCACAAAGCCACGCCATATTGCCTTTTAAATTTAATAAGGTTCTAATGGAATTTCAGCGATGAAGGAAATGGAGGGACATTCCCTCTGAATTATTATACAGTGAAACCTCCATATAAGAGACACTCCGAATAAGGGACACCTCTATTTAAGGGACAAAAGTTACGGTCCTAGTCCCTTGGTATAGGAAGTGTAATGTATTTACCTCTAAATAAGGGACACTCGATTTAAGAGACACTTGAAAATGAGATTAACCCTTTCTACTCGGGCATTTCCAACACAGATTTTATTTAGTTCACACCACTTTAAAAAAAGCTTCCTTCAAGTACTTAATTTTTTAAAAAAAGCTTTAATTAAATAACAAATTTTATTTTCCTTTGTTACTTACTGGTATGACAAAAACAAATTTTGCAAAGAAAAATGCTGCCCAGTCACACTGGTTATATGAGTGCAAAATGTTAAAGGGGTTGATTTTTGTATTTGAGATAATGAAGCAGTTAGGTTGGTACAGAGATATGCAACTCAACTGATGAGCTTTTATTTATCCACAATTCAGATGAAGATATCGAAGTGTGTTTATCCCTATTAGAGCCAGAGGTGGCAGTGCAGTTAATAATTTCATTGAATTCACAGCTGAAATTCCAAAATTGGTTAAAAGTCGATTCACAAATTAAAATTCAATTGATCTGCCAAATCATATCTAGGTGGAAAACACATATAATCCCGATTTTAGTGCTTGATTCGTAGGTTTGCCATTGGGGTATCCTGCACCCAGTCCTCCATATTTTCATAGATTTGGGTGCAGGAAAATATAATGGTAAATCTACGAGTTAACTCTTAAATTCAGATTTTTAGGTGTTTTCCACTGAAATGTGACTTAGTAGACCAATTGCGTTTTAACCTGCATATTGAGTTTTAGCTAATTCTAGAATTTCTGTCGTGAACTTGATGAGGCGATTGTCTGTGCTTCCACCTCCCAGTCTATACTGAAAAGAATGCTGAAAATTGTGAGGGATGACTCTGAAAATGAAAGAGAAAGGAAAATTGTGAAATAAAGAACTTCACAGATGTTTCAAAATAATCAAAGCAGTTGAATACTTTTTTTCGTAAATGCTGCTAATAATGAAGGACTAAAACTTATAAGTATGGTAAATAAATGTCTGAAAAGTTTAGTAGTAGAAAAATTGAAATCTGCAAAATAGCCACTTTTTTATTGATTAATTCACAAGTAAGATTTTTTTAAAAATAGTTTTGCACTTTTTGCATAATAGAAACATTTTTTGTAACAAATACAAATCAGTAACTCTACAAATCATTTACTAATTAAATAATCAATTAAAAAATTAAATTAATTCTCTATTACTTTTGTGCCTAATTAATTAGTTTATAACCCACGGGTGCATTTAAACTTCAATTTTAATATTTTGTTATTTTTATGTAATTATGAATGATTAATTAAAAAAAATGTAAAAACTCCGAATAAAGGACACCTCTATTTAAGGGACAAAAGTTCCGGTTCCATGGGTGTCCCTTGTTCGGAGGTTTCACTTTAGTAATTCTTTCCTAGAACGGCTAAAATTTTCTATCATTAACTATCAGCCAGATTAAATATGCACTGTAGTATCCTAAAATCAAAATCTCTAATAAGACGCGTTTTAATTGGTTGATAAACGTCCAGTGTCTGGCGATAGTGGCTTGATTTTTTATTCTATCGAAAATCAATTTGAAATATATTTTTTTTAAGTTTTAAACCAGAAAATTTATATTTTAAAATGATTTTTAGCATTATTTGTAAAAATATTTGTTACTTCATATTAGTAAAATAAAAGTATTTAGTTATTTTTATAGGATCATAAGATGATATCCGAATTTCATAGAATTCTCAAATTGCCCCCCTCGAAAGCCAAATTGCCCCCCTGTGGGGCGTGCGCCCCACGTTGGGAATCACTGGTCTAAAAGAATATGAAGTTTTGTGAAATTCTGTGCTTTAGTTCTTGCGATACGCCCAAAAAAGTTTTATCACATGAATACTGACAGACACACAGACTCACAGATAGACATTTCATAAAAAATGTTTTTCGGGTTCTCTGACCCCTAAAACGTGCAAATCCGATAAAAAGCAAATTTCAGGAATGCAATACATTCTTCTTGTAAAGATAGAAGAAAGTAAAAATGCATATGTATCCCATAATACCAGAACTTTCTCTTTACGACTTACAAATATGTACTTTATCAATTGAAAATAAATATATAAATAAATAAATGTACTACTTGGATATTTCGTCCACAAAAAAAATAAATAAATAAAAAAATAAATACAAAAAAATAAAAAAAAAATATCGCCAAACTATAAGATTAAATGTCAATAATGGATGATCGTGAATGTCACATTCAATGACAAATACGATATACTTGTTTAAAACGTCATTAAGTGATTTGTATTTCGACTTTTTATTTGCATTTTTATTAATATCCTACTAATTTAATTGCTCTTCTATTATTTAAAATGAAAATTATATCAATATGTATAATTTGGCTATTAGTTTGGCGATTTCTATAATTTGGCGAAATCGGTCGACGGGTTAACAAAGTTTTAAAATAAATAAATAAATAAATAAAAAATAATAATAAAAAAAAACACACGAAACATCCTTCAAACAAAATATCTAGAAAAAAATATAAATCTGATAATTTTCTAATGGGAAATTTGATTCATTTTATGAAATGTGGTCACATTTTAATAAAATTAATGACATCTGAGGCTGAAATGCAAAGTTATTAAATTTTTATTCAGCTTATTTTTTATTTTAATTGGAAGACGATGGAACCCCAGGGAATATTAATAAACAACTTCATTTGTCATATTTTTTTTAATTATTTTTCTCATTAAAATATTTAAAAGAGGGATATTTCACCTTTCGTATTTTTTAAAATAGAAAATTCCTATTTGCGAATTAAAATTGTCATTGAAAAAAAATCAGAACTAATTTGAACATTTTTACGCGTTTTACTATTATCATGTTATAAATTATAAAAACGCTATAAATTTGCTCAGGTAGTTTATTTAATGATTGAGATATATATTAGTCTTTGTTTAAAAACTTCTTAAGAAAAGGTTTTCATGTTGATGTGTTTATCTTATTAAAAATGTATTTGGCGTTAGAAATCGTTATACATAGAGTTATAATGATTTCAAAATACCCCACTTTTTTAACAAATTTTAATTTGTAAGTTTTTTTAAAAGAAAAACGCTGAGAAAGTTTAGGAAAAGTTTTATCATGTGATTTTATTTATAAAAGATGTGATTAATTTTCACAAATACTTCGATAATTTTAACTCAATAAATAATTTTTTTTTAATGTGTGTCCTGAATCCCTATAAATAAATTTGAAATGTTTTAAGGAATAGTTAAAGTTTGTTTTTTACAAACTTCTAATGCATCTTCATTTTTCTGTATTACTTAATAATAATAATGTAAATGTATTCCATAAAACCCGGACTTCCTCTTTACGTTTCGAAAATATATTTCATCAAATCAAAAAATAAACAAAAAAGGAAGCCTCTTTCAAACAAAATAACTAGAAAAAAATATAAATATATTAATTTTTAATTGGAAATTTGAATCATTTTACGAATTATGGTCACATTTTAATAAAATTAATAACAGTTGAGGCTGAAATGCAATGTTATTAAATTTTTATTCAGCTTATTTTTCATTTTAATTGGGAAACGTTGGAACTTCGGCGAATTTTAATAAGCGCCTTCATTTGTCATATTTTTCGGCAATTTTTTAAACTTATCATTCTTATTAAAATAATTTAAAGAGGGATATTTTATCTTTTGTATGGTTTTTTTCTGCTAAAATGAAAAATTATTTTGAAAAAATGTGAATTAATGTTGCTATTGAAAAAAATAAGTTCAGAATTAATTTAATTTTTTCATCGCATTTTACTGTTATTTCATTATAAATTATAAAAATGATATGAATTTATCTTATATTGTATGTCTGATAACATGTATCTGTTATCAGAATGTTAAAGACTATAGGTATTACTAATATAATGAATGCGATTGTATAAGTGTAAATGGAATGGTTTAAATGAAAATTTATGATGATAAATTAAAACAAGTTGGAAATTTCTCGTCATGCGATTTTCACGAATCCAGTTGTTTCCTCCTGTAAAGATTAAAGAAATTAATAATAGTAAATCTATTCCATAATACCCGAACTTAATTTTTAGGTTTCAGAAATATTTTATAAATAAAAAAAAGAAGAAGAAGAAGCATCTTTCAAACAAAATATCTAGAAAAAATATATAAATCGAATTTTTTTCTAAGGGAAAAATTTGAATCATTTTATGAAATGTGGTCACATTTTAATAAAATTAATGACAGCTGAGGCTGAAATGCAAAGCTATTAAATTTTTATTTAGCTTTTTTTTTCATTTTAATTGGAAAAAGTTGGAACCTCTACAAATTTTAATAAGCGCCTTCATTTGTCGCATTTTTTGGCAATTTTTTAAACTTATTATTTTTATTAAAGTATCCTAAAATGGCATATTTTATCTTTTGTCTTTTTTTTTTTTTTTTTTTTTTTTTTTTTTTGCTAAAATGAAAAATTATTTTGATAAAACTTGAATCAATGTTGCTATTGAAAAAAAAAAGTTCAGAATTAATTTAAAAATTTTTACGCGTTTAACTGTTATCTCGTTATAAATTATAAAAATACTATAAATTATTTGCTCGGGTCTTTATTTACATAATTTGTTTACAGTATTTCTTTAAAAAATTTTAAAGAACGATTTTAATATCGATGCATTTATCTTATTAAAATAAAATTGTCTGGCATAAGAATGCTAGAATAAATTTATTGTTAATATAATGAAATATTCTTAATATAGATGTAAATTTAATGGTATAATTGTAAATGTGCGACAACAAACTAAAACGTGTTAGAAATTGCACGTGATAAGTGTAGCAAACGCGGCGCGTTCGTACTATAAAAAAGTTTTAAAAATATTTAGATTTTGGTGTAATAGAACATAGTAATGTGATGAATAATATACTGGCCGAAATCTTTTGTGTGTCTCTGTAAATACTACCAGCATTCTATTACACAGGATATAACTTGCAGTAAACCTCAGCCACGTATATCAATTTCATAAAATGTGAAATAGTTTAATATAATTAAAACGCGCCCAAACATTGTTTCCCTCAATACCATTATCTAATGAAATATTTTTGTGTGGCCCTGTAAATTAATAAAAACTGTTCTTTGCTTTGCTTTGGTTTGTTTTATTTTATGTCGCCGATTATCTACACGTGAGATATAGGCGCTAAAGGGTTGGGATGACCTCCGTGGGGGTCTTTCTAATGGAACCTGATCCGTATTTACGCAAGGAAATCCAAGGTTCGAAGAAAACCACAGAAAACGCCGAACGGTTAGGCCGACAGTCGCGACTGGGTTCGAATCCAGCACCTACCGTCTACCAGTTGAGAAAATGTCTTTTGCATCACAGATTGCACAGAATGTATATTTTATTTTATACTTATAGATGCATATAAAATTTTCTATATTTGAAAGTGTGTAACATCATTAAAATGTACTTGAAACTATTTTATACCTTTGGCCGTAATGTAACGGAATAATTTGATTGTCTCTGTAATTAAACTATACACCAGAATTTCAAAAAAAAAAAAAAATGAAATGATTTTACAAAATTATGCAATAATCATATATTTAAATTTCTAACGATCAAGCAGGGTAGTTTTTGTTCTATTTTATGCGGACAGGCGGACGGATAGACGAATAGAGGGACGGACCAAACAACCACTATATGCACTTCGTATTTGCCTAATTACGAAGCCACCTAAAAATAAATAAAAACGATGCATCTTTGAAAAAAAATTTCTAGAAAAAAATATAAATATATTAATTTTCTAATGGTAAATTTTAATCATTTTATGAATTATGGTGACATATTAATAATATTAATGACAGCTGAGTCTGAAATGCAAAGTTATTAAATTTTTAGTCAGCTTATTTTTCATTTTAATTGGGAAAAGCTGAAGCTCCAACGAATTTTTATTAACGCCTTCATTTGTCATATTTTTGGCAATTTTTAAACTTATTATTCTTATTAAAATATTCTAAAAAGGAATATTTTATCTTTTTCTCTATTTTTTTTTTTTTTATAAAACTTGAATTAATGTTGTTATTGAAAAAAATTTCAATATTAATTTAAATATTTTTCGCGTTTTCCTGTTATCATGTTATAAATTATAAAAAATAATATAAATTAGGTCGGGTACTTTATTTAATGATTGAGATATATATTAGTCTTAGTTAAAAAAAAAAAAAAAAATTAAGAAAAAATTTTAATACTGGTGCATTTATCTTATTAAAAACGTATCTTTCATAAGAAAATTAAAGAATATATACATAATTCATATGTGCAATTGAATAAATTTAAAGTTAATGGTGTAGCTGTAAATGGGCGAGAATAAACAAAAATAAGTGATAAATTGCGCCTCAGACGTAGCAAATAAGGTACATTTGTATTATGACAAAGTATAATAATATACTGTACTTCGGATAAAATACAGTCTTCGAAATATTGTGTGTTACCCTGTAAATACTAAATGCTTTCTATTATACAGTAATTTACTTTTATTTAACCTCAACAACGTATATAAATTTCATAGAATGTGAAATAGATTAATATAATTATAACGCACTCCAAACATTGTTTCTCCCTGTACCATTATGTAACATAATACTTTTATGTGGCTTTGTATATTAGTAAAGATGTTCTTTAGATAAAGATTAAACATTTTTACGCGTTTTTTTTCACATTATACAGTGGCGGTCATATGTTTCCGGCCAGCAAAAACTTTTCAGTTAATTTGTAAATATACCCATATGAAGAGGAATCTCAAAGCGATACTTAAACATTTTATTGTCACATTAGTTAGGAACTTATAGAAGAACGTGTAAATATCAATAAATTTAATTGATAAAATTAAGTATAAAAGAAAACGCATGTTCTCAAAAGTTTTCGGCCACTTATCATTCTTTAGATTTTTACTACCCGTGAAGTGTTTTTTGGTTGTGTTTATGAATGAATCAACGTGTATAGCATAGTTTTAAGTCAAATTTGAAAAGTTCAACAATTATTATTCATACATGAGCGATTAGTTTGTCGTTAAAAGGCCAATCTTCTCGAGATATTGCGGCTAAGTTATCGATCGGTAAAATCAACTGTAAACGATATTTAAAAATTATATAAAGATGGCAATAGCTTTCAGGACTTTCAGAGGTCCGGGAGACCCCGGAAAATTACTATTCCTGTGGACAGAATTACCAGTAGAAAAACCATTGATAATCCGCATGAAAATTCCGTTGCAATATCCTGCGATTTACGGAATGAAAATATTGCTGAAATAAGTTAGTCTACCGTGTTATGAAGCTGACGTTATACAGAACTTTATGGAAGAGTCGGTGTTAAAAAATTTTCAAAGGTAAAAAAAAATACCGACGTACCCTACTTTCATTTTCCTAGGAACACAAAGTCTGGTCAAGTGAAAACTGGAAAAAATTCTATTTTTCCATTAATCGAATTTGAAATTTTTTTTGGTAGGGATGGCAGACACTATATACGATGACCTAACAACAAAAAGTTATGATTCAACCTATGTTATTCCTACAATGAAGCATGGCGGAAGACACGTTATGCCGTGGGGAGTATTTTCTTAAAAAAGTGTCGGTCCGTTATTTGAAAGCCACAGCCAGATAAATGGTACAATGTGTAAGGATATCTTGCAAGACCATTTTTTGCCTTATTAGAGAAAAAAAAATTTGGTCGCAACTACTTTTCGTAACATGATAACGACATAAATAATGTATGCAGGCCTCGATAAACAATAGCTTTCGCACAAAAAATTTCGTTTTTGAAATGGTCAGCGCAAACGCCCAACATGAATCCAATAGAAAATCTTTGGAAAGAAGTTGGCAAAAGTCTGCGGAACTATACATATACCAACATTGCAAGAAATGTGGAAAAAATGTACCATAGACGATGTTCAACCGTTGATTGTATGAATGTCACGTTGCTGCGCCGCAGTACTTATTACTAAAGCTAATAAAATAGTAATACGATAAAATAGTACTTGTAAATGTTGTTGATCACTGTAATTTTCTATTACAATACCACTTTTTTACGAACTTGTGAAAGTGGCCGGGAACTTTTGAGAACATGCGTTTTCTTTTATACTTAATTTTGTCAATTAAATTTATTGATATTTACACGTTCTTCTATAACTAAGTTCCTAACTAATATGTCAATAAAATGTATGAGTATCGCTTTGAGATTCCTCTTTATATGGGTATATTTACAAATTAACTGAAAAATTTTTGCTGGCCGGAAACATATGACCGCCACTGTAAATTATAAAAATGGTGTAAATTTGCTTGCTGCTTTTTTAATGTTTGAGATATTTAATAATCTTTGTTAAAAAATTCTTAAGGAAAGATTTTAATACTGATGCATTTATCTTTTTAAAAAATGTGTCTGGCGTAAGAATGTTAAAGAATATATTTATTGGTAACATAATAATACTTTGTTAATAGAAATGTAAATTTAATTGTGTAAATGAAAATGTACTATCATAAATTAAAGCATGTTGGAAATTGCACGTCGAGCAAATGCGGTACGTTTGTACTATAACAAACTTTAAAAAATATTCAGATCTTAGTGTAATAGTTTACAGTACACTGTAAAAAAAAATTCAAGAGGTTACTAAAAATTTTTTAGTAAATTTGTATTCCACAGAATTTTTCAGTACTGATGAACCACGTTTGATAGGAACCTGAAGCGAACTGCGCATGACCAGAAAAGGCTAGTCTATGTCGAAAATAGGGAAGTCCGTATCATCTCGGGAGGGATGTGTTTACTTATTAAAACATCACGGATATGTCATTTTTCCCACCCTGAAAATACCTATTTGTTTTTGTCATTCAATCATATATTCTTAAATATTATATTGGAATACTATCATATTAAAATAAGTTATAAAAAGACAAATGTAGTAAAAATATTATTTAAAGATTTGTAACAATAAAAATACATTTATTAATAGTGAAATAAAAAAAAACGAATCATAACATTTTTTGCAAATTATTTGCAACAATCTGATACTTTTTTGCCACAGATTTCATGCCATATATGCACCATGTTGGCGCGAGTTTTTTCTGTCGCTAATTTCAACTGAACTATCCGGAAACGCAATGTGACAGGAGATATTTGCATGTCAAAATTATTAGCATATACACATGAAGCTATTGAAAATGTAACTATTGAACACTGGAAAGAATATTGTTCACAATTACTGTAATGCGAAAACGTCTTTTTCAAATACAGTAACACACGCATATATATATACTAGTCGTTGAAGGCCACCGTAATACTTACCCATCATGGATATGCATAACATAATATATGAAAACATAACATATGTAAACAATTTATAAAATGCATTACAATTCCAAAACAAAATATAAACGTATATTTAAGTATAACACATCATCATGCTCTATTAATGAATTTCTGATGAACCAATTTCAATAAATTGTATGAAACGCCAAACTATTCAAGTAGCACTGAATTGCATAAAAGAAACATCCTTATAACTCTAAAAATATTTATCATATTCACTAACGGTTTCTTGCATCGAATTAAGTGTTTCATTTGCAATTAAAAGATATCTTTGAATTGAAATTTGAATGAAATACAGGGTCATGAAAAATCAAAGAATGTGAAAAACAGGATTATAAATATCTCAACAACTAATAATCCGATCGACCTCGTTTTTTATGCAAAATTTGTGTTAATTTATTGCCTTTTACGTCCACTCCTTAAAATAAAAAAAATCGAAAATTTTTATATACCTTTCATCAGAACGAATTTTTCGAGAGTCCGAAAAAAATAGTTCCGGATAATCGAGGTTACTGATATTAAATAGGCTTCGTCCCATTCTTACATACTAAGCACATACAAAATTTCAAGTCTCTATCTCAATTTGTTCGAGAGATAGAGCGGTTACAGACAGACAGACACACAGACGGACGGACGGCAAATTTTTTTTTTCTAAAAATATGTTTTTCGGAATCTCCAGTGTCCGAAACGTGTAAATCCGTGAAAAAAAAATTTTCGATTTTCAAAACGATTGCAAGACTTACCCTATACTACGTATGATGGGTAAGTAATATATACATACATACATATATATATATATATATATATATATATATATATATATATATATATATATATATATATATATATATATATATATATATATATATTAGTTATTTTCTATTATTTTAAAACGAAAATAATAATAAATAAAAGTTTAATTAATAATTATAGAAAAAAAAATAATTTACATCACTGTAAAAAAGAAAATCATAGTCGATAAAAAATTTATTAACAGATAAACAACTATAGCCAGGTTTAGATGTGAGTAATAAAATCGCTATTTAGTTGCAATCGCGCCAATGTGATGCGTATATGACATCCATGCCTATCATTATTCATTGCATTTTTTTATTAAATGGATTGTAGACAAGCGAAGAGACATATATTCTGTTCTGATTGGCGCGATTGGCGAAAAAATTGAAATTGGTGACAAAAAGATATTTTAGCAACTTATTAGATTTCTCAAGATGGTGGATAAACAATATTTTTAAGTAATTTATAAATATTTATTTATTTAATAAACGGGTACCACTCTGTTATCCCGTCGTCTAAAATACTATCGCCAAATTATAAGGTTAAATGTCAATAATGGGTAATGGTGAATCCCCATATCATAATATTATATTATGAGAAGTTAGCCTTGGTCAATTCAATGACATTAAATACGATACACGTGTTTAAAACGTCATTGATTTTTACTTTGACTTTTTATTTTGTATTTTTATTAATATTCTACTAATTATTTGTTTTGTTTTTTATTATTTAAAATAAAAATTAAGTCAATATGTATAATTTTTGGCTATTAATTTGGCGATTTGTATAATTTAGCGAAATCGGTCGACGGGATAACTAAGTAGTACCTATACTAAGTAGTATTTTTATAATTTTATATATTTATTAAATATGTCAAATTTAAAATCTATAAAATTTTTCGAAAAAATATGCTAAATGGATAAAAATACATAAAAAACAAATTGATAAATTTCCTTTTAGTAGTAAAAAAGCAACCCCAAAGGCTGGAGACTGCAACCATGTCGATTCATTTCATGCCAAAAAAAATCTCGCCATAAAAAACCAGAACAGGATATGGAACTCTTCCCGTAGACAATTATGAATCACTGGATTCAGATGATAAATCCCAATCAGAATCCGTTTCATAAAGATGTATATCAAGTGTTCACACATTTCTTCAATTATGCCATCATTGTTCCAATAAATAGATTCTAACGATGCTACATGTGAACAATATTCTTTCCAGTGTTCAACAGTAACATTTTCAATGGCTTCATGTGTATATGCAAATAATTTTGACATGCAAATTTCTCCTGTCACATTCTGTTTCCGGATTGATTTCTGCCCAAACATATTCTATAGCATTAATATTAGTTTTCACTCAGAATAAAAAATTCAAAACAATATTTAAAACCATTGCCTTGGTTACGTGAAAAACATTTCGGCCGCTTTCGCCAGGCTATCTTCCCTATTGAGTAAATGGATTCGGCCTGGCATTTTGCCATCTGGGGCCACTGCAAGCATGGTACATCAGTAACCATTACAAACTTTTTTTTTGCAAGTGAAACAAGCATTTCTTTTGTAAACTGAACAAAAGAATATTTTGTATAACTAACTTAAAATTTTTTAGTATGAGCCACCAAGCAAATTTTAGTAATAGCTCCAAAATTATTTTTAATAACAATTACGTGCGTCCGAAGGGCAGGAGCTTCCTTCGAGCTGCATTCAGACTTCTGAAGTGATAGATTTTCGGCAAAAACGCAATAGATGGCAGCACCAACCATTGCGACCAGCTCCAACAGGAAATTCATAACACCTTTATTATAGAGTACTTACACTACATACATTCGGGGCGTACTTGGCGCTGTCCAGTATTGAACCCGGGACCTTTTAGCGTGGAGTCCGTTACTATAACCACTATGCTATCGAGACCACGCCAAATGAGTTTTAGTAATAGCTATTAAAAATATAAAACTATTAACTCTATTCGTTGCTAACTTTTTTCTAGTAATTCTTACAGATTTTCTAGTAACCGACTAAGATTACTAAACATTTTTCAGTATTTACAAGGATTACTAAAGTTTTCTTAGTAGATCGATCTTTTTTTTTTTTACAGTGTAATTCGGATGCAGTATAATGGCCGAAATGTTTTGTATATCCTTGTAAATACTATTTGCTTTCTATTGTACAGGAAGTAACTTGTAGTAAACCTCAGTTACGTATATCAATTTCCTAAAGTGCGAAATAGTTTAATAGTATTAAAAGCGCTTTGCCATTATGCAATGGTTTACATTTGTGTGGCCCTGTAAATTAATAACAAATATTCTTTACTTCACAGATTGTACAGAATGTATATTTCAGTATATACTTTACATATGAATATCAATTTTATTATGTTCGAAAGAGTGTAACAACATTAAAGTTCACTTGAAACTGTTTTTTATCCCGGTGGGTGAACGTAACTAAATAATTTTGAGTGTCCCTGCAATTAAACTATTCATAGGATTTTCATAAAGTTTGAAATGACTCGAGAAAATTATGCAACAATTATATATTTTAAAGAGATTAATTGGTTGAGTAGTTTTTGCTCTGTTATATGCGGACAGACATACGGACATATGGACTGAACAACGACTGTAGGTGCTATGTATTCACATAACTATGAACCCACCTAAAATTATTGAAAAGCTCTTAATTAATCCATATCCTGAAAAGATAAGCATTGATTTCAATCAAAGCCATTAAAATCATGCCCCATATCATCAAAATAATGAAAATTGGTTCCTCAAATATGATAAATCATTGTTGTTTCGTCTAAACACCTTTTCATAAGAAATAATATCATATATTAAACATATACTGGACAGTTGCACCATAAAATATGAATAACTACTAAGAATGAATTAGTTAAAACTACAAAACCTTGCTCCATGGCGCAAAAAAAACTTTAATTAGAACTTGCAAATTAAAATAAAATAAAAAATCAACGTTCGACTTATCTTCAAAAAAAAAAAAAAATATGATGGTGAAATGACTAAAAATTAGCCCCCCGTAGCGATAGATAATATTTCTAATAAAATAAAATGGAAACATATCAGAAGTTTGAATGTGTTGTTTAATTTTTCCTCACGCATATTTCGCAATATATTCAAACTTTTGATTCATTTTGATTTTATTTTACTACAAATATTATCTCTTGCTTAGGAAACAAACTTTTATTCATTTCACCATTATATTTTCCTGAAGGCGGCTCGAAACGTTGATTTTATATTTTATTTTATTTTATTTTATTTATACAAGTTCTTATTAAAGTTCTTGTTTTTGTACAACATTGAGCAAAGTTTTGTATTTTACACTGTTAAAAATAAAGGTGACGAACCGGTTGCATCTGACGCCCAGGGGTGAAAAGGTTAAATCACTTGGCACCAGCGGGCTTGAAAATGTGTTTGGGGTGCCATTGGGTGTTTCACGCTAATTAGGGTGCCGCGCAATACATACCGTTGGAAGATTTTCACCCCTTAGTCAATTGCGCGTGCTCTTTAACGTGTATCCTTGCACTTCAACTCGCTGTCACTGGTGGATCAACACAGCAATTTTTTTCCTACGATGACTATCACCGCTATACGCTATACCAATTATGTTTAGAACTTCGGATGGCTAACTTTTGGCGAGCTTTTTTATATAAAGCAACCTTTGAATTTCAGGACATATGACCATTTCAGGGAGAGTTTGAAGGTGAGCTTGATGGCCGAGTGGATAGGACGCTGAGCTTGTAATCAGACGTTCTGCGTTCGAATCCATCGAGGGCCGAAAGTCGGTTAATATATTTTTTAATTTTTTATCATTGGGCACTCTGGATTAAGAATGCTATCTTTTCAATCTAATTAAAGATGCAATTATATCTCCTTTAGGGGTGTCACCAGTGGGACAAGCCTTTCACCCTTAAAAGGCGCAATGTGTCACCATTAGTTTTAACAGTGTAACAAATAGATTGGTAGTAAATATATATAGGACAGTTGCACCATAAACTTTAACTAATAATAACACATTGCTCAGTGGTGCACAAAACAGGAATTTTAATATACATTAGTACATATTAAAATAAAATAAAATTTTCAACGTTTCGCGCCGTCTTCTGCGGGCGTCTTCAGGAAAATATGAAATGGAAGGACTACGTTTGCATCTTGTTCGAGAGTTATTTCTACTAAATTAAAAATTAAATGAATTAAAATTTAAAAATGTTGCCAATTACACGTGAGTAAAAACACGTGAGTAAGTACACGTGAGTAGTAAAATTTTATTTTATTTTAATATGTACAAATGTATATTAAAATTCCTGTTTGTGCACCACTGAGCAATGTGTTATTATTAGATTGGTAGTAGTTAAAATCAAATCTGTCTTCTGACACTCGTAACTATTGAATCCTTCCTTTAATAATAATAATATTAAAACTTTTATAGAAAAAGCACGTTTTACAAGTATCTTTCTGAAATTGTTAAATTTCTGTTTGTTTCAAAGTAATTACGACCAGCATTGATTAATCAAGAAAGACGCAGAAGTATTTATCTACAATCATTGAAAAATATCCGATAGACGGATGATGGATAGGTGGCAGACGGCTAGGGTATTATTTTTCTCTGTAATCAAATAATTAATGTTGGCTGTTGAAAGTTGGTTAGAACTATCGATTGGTTGAATAACTATCGATTCATAAGGGCAGATTTATCAGAAAAGATATATTAATGACAGATTCTGAATGCACATCTGTTTAGTTAATTGTTTGTAGAATAAAATCATATCTGTTTTCAGACACACGTTACAATTGAATCCTTCCTTTAATAAGAATTTTTTTATAGAATACGCAAGTTTACAGCTGGCTAGTTCCATGGTTTTTGTAGTGTAAGTCACATTACCTTATAATTGCTATGCTTGTTTGCCACCGTTATTTTCGAAAAGTCTGCTTGGCCTTATTCAATTAATGAGAATGTGCCAATAAAATAAATCACATTTTTTCGTACTAAAATACTGGTAGCCAAAAATCGTAGCCTGTGACATACACTACAAGTACTCATGGAAATAGCCAACTATCTTTCTGAAACACCTTTCTTGTTTAATTTCTGTTTGCTTCAAAGTAATTATAACCAACTTTGATTAATCAAGAAAGACACAAAAGTAATTATTTGAAATCATTCAAAATTCTCCGATAGACGGATGATAGACGGACGGTAGACGAATAGGTTTTCATTTTTCTCTGTAATCAAATAATTGAAGTTGGGTGTTGGAAGTTGGTTAATAATTATTGATTCATAAAGACGAATTTATCAGAAAAGATAAATTAATGAATGATTCTAAATGCACATATGTTTAGTTAACTGCTAGTAGAATAAAATCATTTCTGTTTTCTGACATTTGTAACAATTGAATTCTTCCTTTGGATAAGAAAACTTTTATTAAATACGCAAGTTATACAATTATTTTTCTGAAATTCTTTTATTTTTCGATTTCCGTTTTTTTCAAAGTAGTTATAACCAGCTTTGATTAATCAAGAAAGACACAAAAGTAATTATTTGAAATCATTGAAATATCTTCGATAGACGGAAGACAAACGGACGGCAGACGATTCCGTTTTTATTTTTCTCCCAAATCAAATAATTAAAGTTGGGTATTGGAAGTTGGTTAATAATTATTGATTCATAACGACAAACTGATGTGTTACATTTATAATGCACTAGCTGACCCGCCCGGCGTTGCCCGGGTCCGTATTAATAGTATTAAACGAACTTGAAATTTGTATGATTTTATCATTAACTGGAAACATGCAGAAATGCATTGTCTGAAATACCTCGCAGCTGACTTTGTGAAAAATCGTTTTTAAAAACAATAACTAATATTAAGCTCTAAAAATACTCAAAATGAGCAATGAGAAACACGGGAGGGAACATGTATCCAACGATTGCGTTAGTTTCGTGTTAAAGTGTTGATATTTACCCGTAAAAATCACTTTTAAATCACGGAACTAATTATTTTTTTCGCATAGAAATCCGAAGTGAAATATTTTGAATTTCAAACTAATTATATCACTCTTAAATCCGACTACACCGTGAATGAAATCGATACGCGGTGATAAAAGATTGGTATATAGTATTATAATTTCAGAGCCATTTAACAAAAGTAAGTGCATATTTTTAATCAAAGCATGCATAATGTTCACTCTGTGGACAAATTCCTAACCGTAAACTTTTGTACCATAACCATAATCTGTCTGTAACCTAACTGCGACTTCACAGTACCCTACCGTAACTTAAATATAACATAAATGTAACCTAGCCGTCACTTTGAAATATCAATATAGAAGCATCATTTAAGATTTTGCTTGAAAAGTTAATTCTTTCGTTAATGTCTTAAAATCGTCTGCACTCTGAAATCTAGATTTTAGACTAATATTTGTTATTTAAGTTTTCGCGCATCATTTTAAAAGAATGTTTTCATAAATATATTTTATACATTGACATAGAGTTATTAATATGTTGTTAAATTATAAACATTTTTTCATCTACGTTATAAAGTATTAAAAAGTTCTGAAAAAAAAAAGAAAACTTTTAGTAATACAATTTTTAGTTCAAATCAAATGCTTTCAATATTTTATTTAATTTTATTTTGACATTTAATTGTTTCGAATTTATCAATTTCAATTATTTTAAAAGCAAACATTTAAAAAAAAAATAATATAATAGAAAAAAGACCATTTTAAAAAATTACTATTTCTTCGTAAAATATGCTTCAGCTGTAATTCATTTCTTTCAATTCGTCTTATTAATACAAAATCCCTTCCACATGCTTTTGTTTGGGACATTAAAATTTGAGCGATAAATGGTTTAATATTGCAACCCTTTTTTCGGTTTACTTCACCACCACCTATCTTTTTCCTCCATGGTTTACAACCGCTGTGATAAAAAATCATCATTTAAACTGACAGTTTTACAGTCTATGAATTTTAAAGGTCTGTTCCAGCTTTTAAAATTATTTATGCGAAAATTTTATGCAACCAACCAACCATAACTAAATGAAAGGAAAAAAAGAAGAAAAAAGGCGATTTTTTATGAGAGTGATCTTTGGAATTTAATTAATTACTCAGTTAATAAATAGAATTTCGAAATTCTGAAGCTCAGGTGCATCAGGAGAGATATTGGGCTACTCTCATAAAAATTTTGAGCTTCGTACGTCCCATAGATTTTGCTAGCCATCGCAGACACACACACACACACACACACACACACACGCAGACAGAGCGATTTGTTATTTTATTAGTATAGACTAGCTGACCCGCCCGGCGTTGCCCGGGTCCGTATTAACAATATTAAACGAACTTGAAATTTGTATGATTTTATCAATAACTGGAAGCATGCAGAAATGCATTGTCTGAAATACGTTGCAGCTGACTTTGTGAAAAATCGGTTTTAAAAACAATAACTAATATTAAGCTCTAAAAATACTTAAAATGAGCAATGAGAAACACGGGAGGGAACATGTATCCAACGATTGCATTAGTTTCGTGTTAAAGTGTTGATATTTACCCGTAAAAATCACTGTTAAATCACGTAACTAATTATTTTTTTCACATAGAAATCCCAAGTGAAATATTTTGAATTTCAAACTAATTATATCATTCTTAAATCCGACTATACCTTGAATGAATCGATACGCGATGATAAAAGATTGGTATATAGTATTATAATTTCAGAGCCATTTAACAAAAGTGTATATTTTTAATCAAAGCATGCGTAATGTTGACTCTGTGGACAAATTCCTAACCGTAAACTTTTGTACCATAACCATAATCTGTCTGTAACCTAACTGCGACTTAACATTACCCTACCGTAACTTAAATATAACATAAATGTAACCTAGCCGTCACTTTGAAATATCAATATAGAAGCATCATTTAAGATTTTGCTTGAAAAGTTAGCATTCTTTCGTTAATGTCTTAAAATCGTCTGCACTCTGAAATCTAGATTTTAGACTAATATTTGTTATTTAAGTTTTCGCGCATGATTTTAAAAGAATGTTTTCATAAATATATTTTATATATTGATATAGAGTTATTAATATGTTGTTATATTAAAACCATATTTTCATCTACGTTATAAAGTATTAAAAAGTTCTGAAAAAAAAAGAAACCTTTTAGTAATACAATTTTTAGTTCAAATCAAATGTTTTCAATATTTTATTTTATTTTATTTTGACATTTAATTATTTCGAATTTATCAATTTCAATTATTTTAAAAGCAAACATTTTTTAAAAAATAAATAATATAATAGAAAAAAGACCATTTTAAAAAATTACTATTTCTTCATAAAATACGCTTCGGCTGTAATTCATTTCTTTCAATTCGTCTTATTAATACAAAATCACTTCCACATGCTTTTGTTTGGGACATTAAAATTTGAGCGATAAATGATTTAATATTGCAACCCTTTTTTCGGTTCACTTCACCACCACCTATCTTTTTCCTCCATGGTTTACAACCGCTGTGATAAAAAATCATCATTTAAACTGACAGTTTGCCAGTCTATGAATTTTAAAGGTCTATTCCCAGCTTTTTTAATTATTTATGCGAAAATTTTATGCAACCAACCAACCATAACTGAATGAAGAGAAAAAAAGAAGAAAAAAGGCGATTTTTTATGAGAGTGATCTTTGGAATTTAATTAATTACTCAGTTAATAAATAGAATTTCGAAATTCTGAAGCTCAGGTGCATCAGGAGAGATATTGGGCTACTCTCATAAAAATTTTGAGCTTCGTACGTCCCATAGATTTTGCTAGCCATCGCAGACACACACACACACACACACACACACACACACACGCAGACAGAGCGATTTGTTATTTTATTAGTATAGATAGATACGATCCTTTTCTTAAAATTATATTTTTTTTTCTGCTATGTTTAAGGAAAATAGATTTCTAACATAATTATATAATTTTTTTTAGAAAATTGAATAGAAAAATAATATTTACAGAGCATATTAAATGAAAATTACAAAAAATACATGATTTCATACAACTATTGTAAAATGATGCTATTCATTCTTAAGGTTTCGTATTGGTCCCGTAATTATTTAGATAAAATATTGATGAGATAAAATGTTAATGAATTTTTAAGTGTATTTTAAGTATATTTTTTTTATAAGTCTACCATTTAGTAATCTGTATTTATTTTAGTACATATTTTTAGTTTAAACGGCTTTTTCTCCATGTTTAAAATTTATATACTTTTATGTTTTAAAAGTTCTAAGACCTTTTTTTGTATTTGAGACATTGATTAAAACTTTTTGCACTTTATAATATATACATGATAAATAGATGAAGGCTTATGGAATGCGCCTTCATATATAAAACAATAGATATCTAAAACAAAAAAAAAATGTCAATTCAAGCATTCTTTGCAATCGAAACACAATCTTTTCAAAATATGCACCGTTCGAAACTTCTGCATAACATTTTTCCCGCTTGCCTAATAAATAAACCATTTAGCGCATAATTCTATCAATCTTTGTTTTTGAGAAATTTTATTTTGAAATCAGGGTTTTATTTGTTAGACACACTATAATTTTATAGATTTCAAATATTCGTCAACATTAATTAACATAAGGGACAAAATTCAGTCTGCATTTGATATAAAACGATATATATCTTTTGAGAGGCTTTCCAGTTTTTGATTTGTTCCAGAAATTCTGAAAATTTTATTCGAATATTAAATAACAGCACGGAAACTCATCCTGAAAACCTGAGCCTTGAGTGTTAATTTCCGCTTTTATGCAGTAAACAATGTCGATTATCGACAAATTAATTATTGGTGTTTCAGCAGAAATGCAATCAATAAATGATTAATTTTAAATATATAATTGATTTTATGTGATACTTTTTAATCTCATTTATTTCTTTAAAGCTTTCAGATCTGGTGTCCTATTAATAGTACACGTCTTTTCATCAAGTATTATTTTGTCTTAACAATTATTTCTATTACTTTCTACATATAGAAGTAACTTTATATGGCCATTTTTTTTATTATGATTTCATTTATGTTTTGGCATTTAGTAATAACAACAATAAAAAATGTTGGCGATTCCTTTATTTTTTACGTATGCTTTAGCTTTTAAATTTGAAATAAATTTTACTTTTCTAAACGAATGATGTCTAACGAAACGCAAAAAACATTGGAAAGCTGTAATATCTGTTAAGCCTTGTTGTATGAGCAATATAATTCAAACAATATCTAAAAAAAAAAAAAAAAAAAAAAGGCAAAACGTACAATTTGAAATAAAGCGTCTGATTTCCATAACGGAATAACAACATATAGTAAGTTAATTTTATAACAATAAAACCTCCCAATAGCTCCGGAATACAACGAAAAACGTTTTTTATTTGTTTTATTTTATATCTCCAAAGTTTGAGAAAAAGTTACAATATGGAAAAATTGAGGAAAAGTAAAAATAAAAACGGAGAAACATCTGCTACACGATCAATTCTTCCCGGTTGTATTGCCAGTTGTTCGGATATTTCGGTTTTCCTGCTTCTGATTTTCCGCTTCATCTGGATTGCTTTTGTTCGGCGTAAAATTGAAAAACAACTATTTTCCGACTCCGCCTTCTTTTTCCCCCTTTTACAGACTGCCAGTACAAAAATAAAATTAAAAGGAATAATTAAAAGGAATTATAATAAAATTAAAATAATCTTTGTAAGGAATTTAATATGAAAACTACTTTGTTTTCTTTTTATGTGCGTACGTATTTATGTAAATGCACATATTGTCGTAGGGACAATAAAAATATTCCGTTACATTACGGTCAATGGGAAAAAATAGTTTCAAGTGCTTGATAATGCTAATATCTTGCGAACATAATAAAATTCATATGCATCAATAAAATATATGCTAAAATATGTTTCCTGAACAATCTATGGTGCAAAGAATATTTGTTATTCATTTACAGAGCGACACAAAAGTGATATATGGTGATATATTACATAGTGATATATGGTTAAAGGATTGTTTGGAGTGCGTTTTAATTATATCAAACAATTTCACTTTTATGAAATGGATATATATTACTGAGGTTTACTAAAAGATGATTCATGTTTAATAGAAATCATATAGTATTTGCAGGGTTACACAAAAGGTTTCGGATACTGAACAGTATCCGAAGTACTGTATGTTTTAAAATCTTTGCTATAGTACGAACCCACCTGATTTGCTACGCTTGATGTGGAATTCTTTAACACGCATCGTTTTCATCTATTTTTATTGGAATTTCGGGTAATCCGATATATTTTTAAAAATCTAAACAGGCACCATTCTCAATTAAATCGAATGAGCAGAGCTCTACTGTATAAGTGTTTTAAAGTGTTCTTTCCAATAAAACATTTTTAAGTCATTGATCTTAAGTAAAAGATTAATGGTCTTATGAATATCTGACATATTGTTTTTCTAGTTTATTAATACAAATAAATAAATAATAAATAAAATAAAATAAAAGTACTGTTTTCGAGTTTTGTTTCACAATTTTCAAAAGATAATTTTTTTTTCTTTCTTTCTTTTTTTAATAACCTGAAAATCGGTGTATACTTTTTGAAATCGATATTTTTTCAAAAGTGCCAATTACTTCAATCCGTATAAAGTATGAATTTCTTTCTCATTACTCTAATGATAAAAAAAAATTGCTAAAACTTTCATCAGTTAAGATTCTTGTTAAATATTTTTTCGCAATTTATCGATATAGTTTACTTAGAAATTTTCTCTCAAAATAAAAGTTTTAATAATAAATTTAAGAAATATTTTCAATAAAGTTAGAAATTTTTCTTATGATATTGTTTTTTTTCTGAAAAAAAAATGGACGGAATTCAAAAATTTAGTTTTTAATAATAATAACTATTATTATTGAAATGCACACTACAGACGAATCCATTTACAGTGTTGCAAAAGCATAATTAGATCATATTATGTAATTTAACCAATCAGAATTTTATCCATTATATAATTTTCATATTGTAGAATCAGACCAATCAAAATTGACTCTAATGCACATTTTAGGTGCGTTCGTAATTATGTAAATAGGTAGCACCTATAGTTGCCGTGCAGTCCGTCCGTCTGTCCGTCAGCATATAACAACGCAAAAACTACCCAACCAAATCGTTTGAAAATTAAAATATACATTTATTACATATTTTTATCGAGTCATTTCAAATTTTATGGAAATCGGATTTATAGATTAATTACAGGGACAATTAAAATATGCAGTTACATTACGGTCTATGGGGAAAAAGTTTCAAATAAATTTTCAAATTTATAATTATTAGATAATTTTGTCGAGTCATTTCAAATTTTATGAAAATTGGATGCATAGATCAATTACAGGGACAACCAAAAGTATTCCGTTACATTATGGCCAATAGAAAAAAATAGTTTCAAGTACATTTTAATGGTGTTAATCTCTTTCGATTATAATTGAATTGACATGAATTTATGAAGTATAATATATATATATATATATATATATATATATATATATATATATATATATATACTAAAATATACATTCTTTACCATCTATGTTGTAAGGAACATTTATTAGTAAATTACAGGGCCACTTAAAAGTATTTCACTACATAATGTTATACAGGGGAAACATTGTTTGGGACGCGTTTAATTATATCAGCTATTTCACATTTTATGAATATGATATGCGTTGCTGAGGTGTAATAAAAATTACTTCCTGTATATTTGAAGGAACACAAAAAAGATTTCGGTCCCTATACTGTACCCGAAGTACTGTCTACTATAACAGCAAGATCTGAATATTTTTAAAACTTCGTTATCGTACGAACGCACCTCATTTGCTACGCTTCACATACAATTTCCAACTTGTTATAAGTAGAAGAGACATTAAAAATTACATATATGCCTTACACAAAGTTCGAACCTGAACCACACGGTGCGGAAGTAGCTTTCGCTATCGTTGACGGTACTGGGGGACAAACCTAACTAACCTTTTTATAATCTAAGTTATTTAAATGTCGGCCATAATTAAAATGACAGTACTCAGAGTGTTCTCTGCGAATTAATTGAGCGAATGACTTTTCTCTCAATTAGTTACAAACTTAAAAGTTTAAGTTTGTAGTTAAAAACTTTAAACTTTTAAACTACAAAGGTTTAAAAGTTTACTTATTTAAACTTTTGTAGAAAAGATTAAATAAGGACAAAGGAATCTGTGAAAAAAGTATTTTTAAAAGTCGCCGCTAGGAAGATATATGACACTTTTTTTATAGAAAAGAGTGTTTTAAAAGATGCAGAATCAAAATTAAAAATAAAATTACCTTTTCTTAAACACAATGAAATCAAGTTCTAAGTGCCCTCCGTTTTTAATACTCTTTTTCCATTACGCAGCACCACATTTTCCTCTGGCGGTCACTTTAGGAAATAATTTTATCTAACCTTACAGGCGACCTTCTAGAGACAAACTTCTTCTTTAAAAGTTTTTAAGGATTCACTTTTTTTACAAATCGATTTTGTTTAAAATGGTGGCAAACAAGCTTGTTGTCGATGACAATGCTATATCCATACATGTCATGCTATTGTCAGAGACATACCACAAGAAGGAGAAAGTCCACAACACAGCAGAAGGAGCGCTAACATTTTACTAATATTTTTTTTTAAGTATGTGTATAACAAACTGTTTTTTTTTTTTTTTTTTCAGTTTTCTACACAGATTCATTATTAAAAACAACATAGTTTCATCAAGCTTTCAGTTCAGAGCTCTTAAGGACGAAACAATCAAAAGCTTCTAGGGTAAAAGCATTCTTTTTAGCTTTCGACATACTTATCATTACATCATTTCGTTTCGATAAAGAAAGTTAGTAAAGTACTTCCAGAAACTAGTTTTTATAACATATTTAAACTCAAAGTATATACTTAAATGTTAGAAAATGTGTGGTAATCAATACACTGTTAAAAATAAATCTGTGAATTCCAGGTGAAACTACCGGCAGCAAAGTAGACGAACTGTTACCGTTCCGTAAGTAGATTTTCCGTTGTGGGACATACAAGAAAGGAAAACTCCGTTTGAAGAAGCGGTAACTTTCTGTTTCAAAGTCTGATTTTTAATGATAATAATTTAATATAATTTTTAAAATTAATAAATCGTCAAAGAATAATGAAAAAAACTTTTTATTAACAACTTTTTTTTTAGAAAAATAATGTTATAGACAATTTTTTGAAATTGTCGTACACTACTTATTTATTGGCTAATTAATTAAAAGATTTTTAATAAGAAATAAGAGAAAAATAAACAGAAAAAATTTAATTTAAAAGGGACTTTTTATGTTTTCATTATATCTTGCCGCCCGTGGGATACGAACCCACAATCTGCGCTCGCAGGCACCACTCACCTTGACCACTCGGCCACGGAACCCCTTACACAACGGAGTGTCTCCGTTTTTTGTTTTTATTTCCACCCATTTCGTTATTTTCAGAAAATATGGTGGGATTTGCTGATTTGTAACGGACAATGCCCTTTTGTTGTGAAAAGGGACTTTTTCTGTGAAATTCAGGAAAAAAATATTCGTGAATTTCAGAATTTTTTTTAACAGTGTATGTCAGACAAGGTTTATTTTTAAATGCTTTCATTTAATTTCATCTGCAATAATTCTTTCTAAGTAAAATTCTACAAATGATTTTTGGTCAACTATCGTGGAATTCATTTTCTATTTTCCACAAAAAGTTCATAGTTGATACAGGTTCAATAGTCAGATATTATCAGGATCGTACAACAACAGGTCAAAACTCGAAAACACACACATTCTTCATGATTTTTGATGGAAAAGACATATCTAAGAAACTAATTTTGCTCAATGTATGCATAATATATATATATTGATGCAATGAATCATTTATGCATACTTAAGGCAACATGGAGAGAATAGATTGACAAACATTTTCTTTTGCATATTACATAAGCCCGCACCTAATGAATCAATTTTGTTTAAATGTTGCACACAAGCCCCGAAGTTATTCTGAGGTAATAGCGCCAGTGTGGGTAATAAAGCCAAGTGCTAATATTTCGCGTAATTAAGAATAAATCCATAAGATGGATCCAAGAAGACAATCCATAGATGAAATTACTATTTAGAATTCCATAATAGTTTCTGACAAAATATGCTTTCGTATAATATACATAGGAAATAAATTTTTGAATAAAATTCTTTATTTGTTTTCAAAAGAAAATTCTAAAACTGAAACATGAAATTGGTATTTGCCTTGATGATGCGTTATTAACCAAAGACACCTTAAATTAAACAAAAATTAAAACAACCATCCTAATTATAAATTAAGTTACTTCTTTCTGAAATACAGAAAACTTTAAATGCACAAGATGATAAATTTCCAAAATTTAGATAAGCTATCAAAATATAATATAGTGTTTCGAAATATTGCAATCTATAGATAAGATTACAATTTAGAATTCCGTAATGCCACACTTGGAACAAGATTAAATCTCTACCTTTAAATCTCCACTCTAATACAATTTTGTTAAGAAATTTTCTTAGATGCACATCTGGAAAAGATGATGAGTTTTACTAGAAAGGGTCCCTACTAATTTCATATAAATATAACGAGTTCAGATTCTTTTCGAAGAAAATCTGTTTAAATAATCGATAAAGAATGCAGGAAATCTGTAAAGCTAGCTTTCTCTTGAACCTACATGGCAATAAATAAATTTGAAAAATAAAACATGTTATTAAATAATTTTTTAGTAGAAAACGATAAAATTATACAAATGAATATAGTTCCGATCAATTTTGATATAACGTATTTTCTATCTAAAACTGCATTTTAAAGAAAAGAAATGATCTTATATTAGCTTCCATCTTTTTATTAATTTATTCAATTTCTTCGATGTGGGTAATTTAATATTATCTTTAATAATTTATGTATATAACGTATGTATTTAAAAATTTTATACTATTTTTTTTTTACTTCTAAACCACAATAACATAACTTATACTTGTAAGAAGCAGAATTTTTTTTTCTGCTAAATTTTAGTAATACTATTTAGGAAATATGTTCTTTCTTATTTTTTTATTTCATAGTTAAAATATATCATCTTTTTATAATAATGCTATCGGAATTTTTATTATTATTATTATTATTATTATTATTATTATTATTATTATTATTATTATTATTATTATTATTATTATTATTACTTTCGCTTACTTTTACAATAAAAAAGTATAGGATTAATAAAAATTTTCGACTGCAAGATTTCGACTCGATTTTTACCTTTTAAAAGATCTTGAACACGCTTTGTTTTTATTAGGAAATATCTGTCTATGAATCAGTTTGTCTGTATGCAACAAAAATTTCGTGGGCGCTCCATCTTAAAAACTAATGACGGATTTCGATAAAACTTTAGATTCTGTTAAGCATTAATATAAATTGGTGCTAATTAGTTTATGGTGTTGATCGCGGAACAGATAGCTGACTTTCGCTTCATTTTCCACGATTTTCAATAGCTCTAGCTCAAAAAGCACTGATTTCCACTGTATTTCGTATTGAGTAGGACGCTGACACATGTTTTTTCTGATTAGATTTTGGTGTAAACCTTTCATCAAGTGTTGTTATTAGACTGTATTTGTCACGATTCCCACAATACTAAATGCGCAACTAAGTTTCTGGGTTTCACACATGAATGACTCTAACGACACATATAGACAACGTACTGGCAACACACGTCTGGCGTTATGTATTTTTTAATAACTTCGACATCTGTTAACAATAAACTATCGTAATACGAATACATATCACAACGCAAAAATATTTTTTCTAACAACAAAGGTGTTGAGTTTTATGCCAAATAAACAGCGTTTGCGGGAGTTTTGTTTTAATGATTTAATCTAAAAAAAATTGCAACTAAAAGATGTCATTCGTTAAAGAGGCCTATGGCGAATATGCACCATCCAAAACTACCTGTGAATATTTGTTTAAAAGTTATAGAAGTGGCAATTTCTCCGAAAAATCAAAACAACTGAAAATGCCGATCTGCAAACGTTATTTCAGGTAGAATATAAAAAAAAATATATTAACTTGAGGAAGCATTAAGTATGACTCCCTAAAGTATTTCCAAATCCTTATATGTCACGGAAAAAATTTAAAAGGAGAGAAAATAGGTGCCGCATGAGTTGACTGAACAACAGATGAAAAATGGAAGAGCCATTATCGAAATTTTGCTTTTTCTTCACATAAGAAAGTTTCCTGCATTATTATTGACAATGAGAAGTAGATTTATTTCCAGAACCCCAAATGCAAAAAATCGTGTCTCTCACATAGAGAAGCATGAACATCAAGCGGCATGGCCAAATCGTTTGAGAAAGAAGACAATGCCTTGCGTTTCGTGGGACCAGAAAGGAATCATATACTATGAGCTGCAGAAACTGAGTGAAACTGACAATAGGCATAGCTATCAACAAAAAAGTATTAATCTGAACCATGCATTGCTCGAACAACGGCCAAAATGGGACACGAAACACAATTGAGTGATATTGCAGAACGACAACGGTTGATGCTATCGATTTCCTCTTTCAGGACACCACATAAAACGCTAAAATAGGATCTTATACTTTTGCCCGCTATATTTTTCAGACCAGGTCCCTTCCGATTATCACTTGTTCTGGTCAATGGAGCATGGCTTAGCTGAGATACACTTGGCTAATTTCGAAGACGTGCAAAATTGATTGGTCAAAGACGAGGATCGAGATTTCGAGTCAAAAACGGATCGATTTATCGTCGTGGTAGTCATGAATTATCAGAGAGATGGCAAAAATATGTAGCTAGTAAGGGACCATACTTTCATTAAACAATTTTTTATATTTCTCTGGAAATTTTTCATTTTTCATTGATAAAAAAACCTCCAGAAACTCACTTGCGAACCTAGTAAGTCTGTCTGAAAAACTAATGAACAAATAAATTTGAAAAGAAAAACGCATTGTTAAATAATTTTTCTGGAGCGGAATACTGCAAAATTATACAAATGAATATAATTCCAACCAATTTCGATATGGATATTTGACTAAATTTTTAACTATATTTAACTGCATTTTTAGCAAGTGAAATGACCTTATACTAGATTTTTTTATTATCATTAAAGTATACATTTCCTTCCATGTAGGTTATTTAATTTTATCATTAATAAAGTTATATATAGTTTAAACGAAACTAATTAAAAAGTAATGAAATTTTTAAATGAAACAATAGCTTATTTACCGTGTACTATCTAGTTTATTTAATGTTGTAATATATTTAATGATTTGTTGTGTTATTTATGTAATATATTCCTTAGATTTTACCCCCTTTGAAAATGCATGAGGGTGCTTCCGAAAGATCTTAGGAATATATTAAATAAATAATATCTTTATATATTTGTAACGTCTTTTAAGTAATTATTTGTATATTTTAAAGTTTGCAAATGCATATATTTTTTTGTAAATTCCAGCCCCTTTAAGGTGCAAAAATATTTGTCCGGTAAGGGTTTGCGAATATCATGACGAATATGATCACATATATGTCATGTATTACCTGACAAATTAAGCGATCTTTAACGGTTGATTCTGTCTCTCAGTTCCATGTGAGAATAAATGGGTTAGCTAGATCCTCGATTTTTTTCTTTGCAGGAAGATGTATGCATTGTCAATTTTATTTAAAAAATATATAAACTAGTCGTTTGTTATCACCATAAAACTTACTCATTATGGATATGCATGCTATAAAACATGTGTAAACTATTTATAAAATGAATATGCAGGGAATCTAAGATTATTGAAACTTATTAGGCTTTGACGCACTTTTACATTCTAAGTACAAACCGAATTTCAAGCCTTTATCCCAATTTGTTCGGTAGATAGAGTGTTCAAAATCATGGCTTGAATACATCATAAACTTTAAATGCTGTATTACAGAATTACGTAAAAGAAACTTCCTGATATCTTCAAAAATGATAATCATATTAAATAGCTGTTTATTGCGTCAGATTAAGCGTATCATTTCAAATTAAAAGATATCTTTTAACTGAAATTTCAACGAAATACAGTGGCTTGGAAAGCACACGGAAAATATTACAAATATCTCGCCAATTAATTACCAGATAGACATTATTCTTTACGCAAAATGTATGTTTTTTCATTCTCTTATATATTTATTCTTTTAAATAAACAATTTCGAAACTTTATAAATAACTTTTATTTTTTGAATAACTTTTATGCGTTGATTAAAAAGCAGCCAAAATTAGTACTGTTATGAGTTTAAGACATGATTAAATACATTTTATAGGATTTCAATTTATTTTAATCACGAAACCAATGTTTCAGACAGAAATAAATATATAAAATCAATTGCTCAAAGTTTCACACACACACACACACAAAAAAAAAAAAAAAAAAAAAAAAAAAAAAAAATCTGTTCAGTTAAAAGGTTTATTTCTTTTGGTCTCTAAGAAATATGAAAACTTTTGAAAAGTTAGTAGTTTAGGAAGTTTAGTAGACGTGTCTAAAAGTGTAGTAGCACATTGATTTAAAAAAAACCTGTTTTATCAAATAATAAAATAAAAAAGTCAGAGTTCAATATAATTTTTTAAAGTTACAAGTTTAAAACTTTACTTTTTATTTTAATAAATTGTTGCTTACAAAAAGAAAACTAAATGTAATTTTTAACATTTTGAAACGTAGTTGTAAAATGTAATAAATTCTGGTTGTTTGTTCGCCGTCTTCCATTTTATCTGTAGCAATTGACATAATTAATGAATTTACTGTCGGTGGACAGTTAATGTTACAAGTTAAAACTTTACTTTTTATTTTTTATAAATTGTTACTACAAAAATAAAACTAAATGTAATTTTTAACATTTTGAAACATAGTTACACTGCTGGCCACACAAATGCAACACCCTGAAGGAAGCATGCAAATCATGGAAAATTTATAGCATGCGTTTGTGGCGATGAAATATGCAAATCATTAGTATTGCAGCGCAGACGCACATCACAAGCGACTGTAACGCAACCCGCAAGCTCTGCATAAGGGGATAACAGATTGACAATTTAATGTACGGCGATTGTTTATTAGGGCGGGTTTTTTTGCGTAAGCTGTTTACCTATACGTCGTGGAAGACATCGAACGTCTTTTGACTATGTTTCTGAATTCGACCGAGGAAGAATAGTAGTCTATACGGATTGTGGATTATCCTTTAGAGAAATCGGTCAATGCTTTGCAGGAAACCAAGCGACTATGAAGCGTATCTGCAATCGCTGGATACAGGAGGGAACGACGGACCAACGAAGCCGATCGTACCCACGTCGCTCCTTCATTGCCTGTGATGACATGCGGTTTGTGCGCATGGCAGTGGATCGCATCATTCGGTGTCCTTTCGTAATATTCGACGCCATTTGCAGCATAATGGAATGTTCGCAAGACGTCCATTGCTCCGTTTACCCTTGACTGCAAAGCACAGGCGTTTGCGCCTTCAATGGTGCGAGGAACGTCGACATGGACAATAAAATGGAAATAAATTGTGTTTATGACGAATTCCGATTCTGTCTGCAGAATCGCGATTGTCGGATTCGGGTTTGGAGACACTGGGGTGAGAGGCTGCTGAACTGTTGCATTATGCATCATCACACTGGTCCTGCACCCTGTATCATGGTTTCGGGTGGCATTGGATTTCACTGACGCACTTCTCTAGTACGCATTGACGGTACACTGAACAGCTAGCGCTACATCTCTGAGGTGTTAGAGACCGTAGTCCTCTCATACATTCAGCGCGTGTCATCAGTTATATCCCAGAAGGATAACGAGCGGCTACACGTGTCACGCAATGCTCAAGAGTTCTTCTATACACATGAGATTGAATTGCTTCCTTGGCCTACTTGTTCTCCTGATCAATCGCCAATCAAAAACGTGTGCTCAATGCTTGCACAACGACCAGCCTGGAATACACCACCCGCTACTACACCAGATCATCTTTGTCTATATGTGGAAGCCACATAGACTGATGCAACCTTAGGAGACATCCGAAGGTTCTTTGATTCTATACCGAAGCGTGGGGCAGTAGTTATAGCCAACAGTGGCAGCTACACTAAATACTGATTTTGTCATCATCCACACGTCACAAGAGGCTGTAATTTTGATCGTTTGATCTTTGTACAACATGTGTACAACACTCCGTGTAAATTTTGTTGTGATATTTCTGTTCCTTCTTGGTGTTGCATTTTGTATGGCCAGCTGTATATAAAATGGAATAAATTTTTATTGTCTGTTCGCCGTCTGCCAATCAGTCTGTAGTAATTGACAGAATTAATGATTTCACTGTCGGAAGACAGTTAATCTTACAAGTGTAAAACTTTACTTTTTATTTTTATAAATTGTTACTACAAAAATACAACTAAGATAATTTGTAACATTTTGAAACATAGTTATAAAATGTAATAAATTATGGTTGTATGTTCGCCGTCTGCCAATCTGTATGTAGTTATAAGAAAAGTTGGTAATTTTACCAAAGTTTCCTACCTTTGTATATGTTTTTAATTAATAGCACTAGAGATTTTGTAGAAACAAAAAAAAGTATAGTTGAACTCCATCGTAATTTTTATGTCTGTGCCATATGGAGATTTATATATTTGAGTTTTCAATGGATAACATTAATAGATTCCATAAATAAACATCCCCGCAGTATTTGTAATATGTCCTGTTATATACACAACACCAAAATCTGTAGAGACTTTAATGCCCCTACTTTCAGAAAAAGTTTTTCGTTTGGAATGGTGTCGCGCACGACGGGATTGAACAGAAACAGAATGGAAGCAGGTCGCCTTCAGAGACGAGTCTAGATTCAATTTGAGCAGCGATGACAATCGTGTTTATGTGTGAAGACCTCGTGGTGAACGCCTCAATCCTGCCTTCGCTTTACAGCAACACACCGCTCCCACAGCTGCTGTGATGGTATGGGGTGCCACTGCTTACGATACACGGCCAACCCTAATATTGATCCATGGCACAATGACAGCCCAGCGGTAAATCCAGGATATCCTTCAGCCTAATGCTTTGCTACTCGAGGCAGGGTTCACAGGAGCCATTTTTAGCAAGACAGTGCTCGGGCACACACAACAAGGATGTCACATGAGTGCCCCCGCCACATTACCACTCTTCACTGGCCTGCTCGATCCCCAGATTTGTCACTAATCGAGCATATCTGGAATCATTTGGGATGGTAAGTTGGACACCCTACGAATTTGGTTGATCTCGGGACGCGTTTACAGCAATTATGGAACGAGATGTCTCACGACATCATACAGAAGTTGTATATCTCAATGACCGTTGGTATCGCATCGTACATTCGCGCTAGAGGGGGTCTAATAGAGTACTAAAATTTTCGTTCAGTTGCACTTTTTCTGAAATAAATTATACTTTTTCTTTGGTTTTCTAATCACTTACTTATATCAAAGTAGTACTTACGCGTGTAAAATCTCATTTCATTTGGACGTCTTTTTCTGCGTGAGCAAATTTTTATGACAATGAGTATCTTATATTGCACATAGTAATTTAATTATATTATACATAATATATTCAGTTGTGTCCCATGATAGCTAATGATTATGGATTGTAGTGAATACGTAAAAATTAAGATGAAGTACTATTATTTTCGTATTACTCAATTTAATATATATAATCGTAATTAATTTTGTATTCCTGCTTTGAAAGCTAAGAGTGCAACAGCTACCAAGATCGGAATATTTACAAAATTTGCTACAGTACGAACTCACCTCGTTTGTTACGTTTGGTGCGCAATTGCGGACTTGTTGTGCTTTAAATCTGTTCAACAGCAAAAAATAGAAAACAGTTAAAATGAAATACAAATTCCAATGTAATAGGACCTTTTTCTAAAAAAAGAAGTATTTAAAAATGTATTTATACCATTTTGTAAAAGCTGTCATATAAAAGAGAATTATTGTTGGCCATAAAATTTTTAGAAAATTCATTTATTCCATTAAGTTTTTAGCTGACATATAGCCTTGAAACAGGGGATTGTACAGGGAACATCAAAACTCAGAAACAATCTTCTCAATCTTCTGTGCGTTTCGCACTCTACTCTTAGAATAGGCGATATTGACTTAATATTGAAAACCATTAAGAAGGCAATCTTGTTTCGTTGATTTCAATCAAAATCAGTCAGAATTCGGATACAAAGGAAAACGGCAATTTAATGAATTAATCCGCTAACGCAAAGAATTTTATATACTTTTCGGGAAAATATTCCATTTCATGAAAAATCACCATTTAGGAAAAAGATAATTACAACTTTTCAGTTTTTGATTTCTTTTCTTTTAATAATGTGTGACGACTTAGAGTTATGGGAAACAAATGCAAGATTTCGTAAATCAGTTTTTGTTGAACTACAGTTTTTCATAAGTAAAAAAAGCTATTACTTTTTTCAGTTTTTTAAGTACGTTCCTAATTATAAAATTACGCAGCACCTACAGCCGTTATTTGAACCGAATTTCTGCATATAGCAGCACAGAAACTACCCAGCGGAAGAGTTTGAAATTTGATATTTATATAATGGCAGATTTTTGTCTAGTCATTTAACATTAAAAAAATATTATTAGTAAGAAATTCGAATCAAAAGTTAAAAAGTAAATAATAAATCTGTTCTTTATTTTTATTAAATCATATTATACATAATATATTCAGTTATTTTCCATAATAGCTAATCATTATAGATTGTAATAGTGAATACGTAAAACTAAGATACTATTATTTTCCTATTATTCTATTTAATATATATAATTCTATTAAATTTTGCATTGTTGCTTTTAGGATAGGAGAGCAACATAATAGATTATAAAAATTATTATGGTACGAAAGCACCTTATTTGTCACGTTTGATGCACTATTTCCGATTTTTTATGTTTTAAATCTGTGCAATAGTCAAAAATAGAAAACAAAAGTAAAAGCATATTCCAGTGTATCAGGACTTTCTCCAGAAAAAAGAAATATGAGAAAATATATTTATACCATTTTTTTCTTTCAGCTGTACTGAAAGAAAACTTAAAAGAAAATTATTGTTGGTCCGCAAAAATATGAGAAAATTCATTTATTCCATTATTCGTTTTAGCTGACACATAATCCTTAAATAGATTACAAGAAAAATCTAAACTCAGCAACATTTTTCTGAACATCCTGTGCGTTTCCCACTGTACTCTTAGAATAGGTGATATTGACTTGATATCGAAAACCGCTGAGAAGGCATTTTTGTTTCGTTGATTTCGATCAAAAGCAGTGAGAATTCGAACATAATGAAAATGGCAATTTTTAGAATTAATACGCTAATATAAACGCATGTATTCGGAAAAAAAAAATACTCCGCTTACAGAAATCTCATCATTTAGGAAAAGAAAATTGCAGTTTTTTTGTTTTTGATTTCTTTACTTTTATTAAAGTGTGACGATTTAAAATGTATTATACGAGAAAGGAGAAGAAATTCGTAAACAAATATTGTTTCATTTTAACCATTCTTTATATACCAACATGTAACTATAATGTCATAAACAAAAGTGCATTTTTAACACATTATCATTTTCCTTTCTTTACACTACAATTTTAACATTTTTTTTTTTTTTTTACGATAGCAACATTTTAATGTAACTGCAAGAAAAACACGCCAAGAGCTTTTCGAAAAAAAATATTGAATAGCAGTTACGTGCAAAATTTCTTTTTCTTCAGATTTTAGAATATTTTTTCTGATATCAGATAAGTAAAAAATTGATTTATCTGATAAAATTTATTTGTGCATTAAGAATATTTTTAATCAAATTTTGGGATTTATCTTTCTTTTTACACAAACTATATTTATGCAGTACATACACTTATCGGGGGAAAATAAAATGATTTATTGATTACAAAAAGCAAATATATTTTTATTAGTTTTAATTTATATAATAATAATTATTAAATGATTTAACAAAGAACAATTTATATGAGCATTTTACGTAAATTAAACATTTATATACTAAATATTTACGTTCAAAGAAACCGGCAATTCCACGTGAAACGCGGCGAATGAAATGCATTAGTACTATAAATAGTTTTATAAATATTCAGCTCTTTATGAAATAGCTGTCGCGCTTTTATGCAGAAATTTGTTATCAAAAAATCAGTGTTTATTTGTTTAATTATGCTCATATAATTTTAGTGTGTTTTTTCGAAAATGATTGTCCGGAATTTCGCTTATCCAAAAATCCCCTTCCCCTTACACACAATTGCAAAGTTTCATAAATAGAGGCAAAATTTCAAGCGATATGTTGCAACTACATGGGAGATATATTTGGGAAAATACAAAAATTAAATTTTATATAGCCCGCGCAGGATAAAATTTGCAATTAGGAAATTTTCCCTTATCCATTTCTGAATTAAGCAACGACAACAACAAACAAAATTCATCTCAATATCTACGTATCCCACACTGATATTAAAATCCAAAATTCTCTAAAATTCATGATTTAAGAGATGAAGTTCTTTGACATAATTTCAATGCGAGATAGGGATAATAACAAATTGTACTTTAATAAAAATCGATTTAAGAAAGCGGTTCAGCTTTAGGCATAAAATAGCAGCGTATAGATTTTACGTTAAACCTGCTTTGAAAATATGCTGGTGGCATTTGCACTAAAAGTCTGCACGAATCGAAATGTCTAGATCCGGTCCCAAACCAACCCATAAGGGAAAAAGTACGACCTGGCCAGAAAGAATGTTAAAATCATAACCAGGCCTGGAAAAAAGTCATAACCCGCCTCAGCCTTAAATTTTTACATAGTTTTTACTTCGATATGGTTAAAAATTGTTTCGTATGGAGGAGTTTTGACAAAAAATACGTATTATGTAGCTTTCGTTTTTCATATTTATACTTTTTATAATTAAAGAAGCGCAAAAGGCTGTAACATATTTATTTTATCAATGAATCTCTATCTATATTTAATTTTTTCTCACTTATACTTTAATGTCGTTAAATTCATATTCCATGTGTTAAAGACATCGAAAAATGCTATAGAAAAAAACTTTTTAAGACGGAATCGCATAGGACTTTATAGGCAACTTTCCTTCTTAGGAAGTGCAAATGTAGTTTATTTTTCTCTCCATATATATTACACATTTTCTTTTAAAGACAGGATTCCGTCAAGAGCAGTTTTTTTTTACTGGTTTTATTGTATTTAAATTTTTTGCCTTTAAATCTACTCTTGATTAAAAAAGTGATTTTTTTTTTCGTAAAAGAAAAACGATTTCAAAATATATGCCTTTTTCGTAAAAATTTTGTCTGAACCAAATTTTACCCTTTTTATGCACGGATTAGGTCACTCAGAGACAATAATTTTAATACGGGTTCTGTCAAGCCCGGAATTGAAAATTTCGTCCTATGCAAAGCTAGGAAGAAAGAAGCCGTCCCCGGTACAGTATGAAAAGTACATTAGGCCCGTCCAGGCGAGCCTTCAGAAAAAAGTAACGTTCGAGTCCTTTTCAAGCTTGAACCCAGAATATAGACATTTCTATCATTCTTGTCGGGACGGTACAAAGCCTGAAGTTGTGAAAGCCAAAATTATGAAAAAAATGTTAATCCGCGTGGCAGAAAAAGCATTGTTTTACATTATTGACGGACATTTCAACAGTACAGAAATATATAGAAATGGCAAAAGTTAAACTGAATCGGAAGTTTAAGCTACAGGAAGGAGTTACTTTCCACATTCAATTCTTAAAAATGTATTTAAACATTTAAACGTTTTATTAGAAATTAAATTTGTTTAAAACTATAAATGCGTTTCTCTGCATAATGGAGTTATACTCCGCCATTTCTCATTTTTAGATTATTAAAAGTCAAAAACCGTTAAAAAAAAAAAAAAAAAAAAAAAAAAAAAAAAAAAAAAAAGTCAAATTCGAAATATATTTAAAAAAATATTTTACATTAATTTTGTTTGGGCAAATTTGAAAAAAATCTCTACTACTGAAAATATGATGTTTTTAAAATAAACTGCACCCTTTTTTGAATAAATATTTTTAAAAGTTTTAAAATTAAAATTTAAAAAAAGATCCTAAATCAAAACTAAGATTGGATTTTCCTCTTCAATTAAATTTAAAAAAATCAGAAAGAAAAAAATCCGATGAATAAATACTGTTTGGAGTTAGAATAAATTTCAGTTATCCCACTTTAAAAGTTACTAATCATTTGAATTTTTTATAAACTTTCTAATAAATTTTAGGATGTAATTTTATTTGAAAATTATATATCTAATTATCAGGGGGAAAAAATCAAATTCTAACTCAATAGATAATTTTATACATGTTTCCTAGAACTGTAGAAAAAAAAAATGTTTCTTGCATTGGGCGCATTTCAATTTGTGTCTAATCCCTTAAATCCTGATGAATTATTTAAATGGCTATAACTCTGCGAGATTTGCAGACATGAAGATGCATTTCTTGTGCTTAATTAAGGCCTGAATAACTAAAGTTTTCTTGATTGGTAGCTTTACCCTACGAGAGCCGTATCAAAATTTAATTTTCGCTTTTCTTTTTTTTTTTTTTTTTTTTGTTTTGTTTTGTAAATAGAGCCTACATGAAGTTGCAACTTAACAAATTTTCACCTTTCTCTATAAACATTTGCACTTTGAATTATGTCCCTAGTGGAAATATTTAAGAAGATAAACTATTGTTTGTAACGATGATTCACCCTGTATATCTTAATTCAGAATTTCTACTCCTTGTGCAAACAATACAAAAATTCAAAACAAAATAATTCTTGAATGATTTTTCAATACATAAAAAAGTGATATCTTCAGTCTTAAAAACCGATACCCTCTAAACCATATAGTGTATTTCAGCACGAATAGTATTCCATGAAATGTTAAAAATAACTGTGCAAAAATCATTTTTAAATAACATATGAAATTTTCGATAATCGAATAGATGTAGACAGATTTTCTATATAAATAAAATATGTATAACCATGTATGCATGCAATCTTTGATGTATGTACATATATTCAAATGCCTATATGTATAGATGTATAGATAGATGTATGAGTGTGAAGGCAGTTCCATAAGGCAAAATGAGAAATGTCATGCAACGATTACCATTTCCATTTCTCAGATAGAAATTCGAATAAATATTTTAGCTGAAGGGTGGAAATATAGATTTTTCAAGAAGTATTCGACAACCTGATATTTGAATATATATATATTTTTTCATAATATTCAGGTATTAAAAACATCAATTTATTTCGCAAAAGGTGGCTGTGCGTGTTACACTGGAAAAATACTACAGTAGATTTTCTGGTATATCGTCAATTATTATCAAAACACTTTATTATGAATATAAATGAAGAAAAAACCATGCGTCAAGCATAGATTATGAAGCCCTTTCAAACACATTCAGAATAATGTAAAAAAACTGTACCGTTTAAAAAGTTAAAATATTAAGTCTCATTTCATCATAAAGAAATATATAACGCATTTCAAAACCGAATTTCAGCAGTTTCCATCTATAATCGGAGAATTATTCGAAATTTTTAGCAACCTTATATATGATATAGAGATTTGTATCTGTTAACAACATGCATTCCAAAATTTAGTTCACTTAAGCGATACATATATCTCAGTTGAAAATTCCTCTTCAATAATTTTCATTAATAAAAAGAATCGCACGTGAATACTTTTGTGCAGCCCTGTATATAAAAAATTTAATTTATATATAAGGAGTAATGCGCAAAACATCGATTAAATTTAAAATGACATACCGAATTTAAAATATACTCTCCAGCAATTATTACGCAAAGACAGTACTTTAACCCATTTATTTTGCGTGTCCCTGTAAATTACATAAAAATGCTATGAATGCTTTGTTTTAACGTGATCGGGGTGAAAATCAGTCATTTGTATCAGTTTCAATACGTTTGAACTAGCGTAATGTCATTAAAATTCTCTCCAAATGATTTTTTCCCATATACAATAACGTACAATAACGTAATCGAATTCTTTTGAATGTCCCTGTAAACGAACTACTGATTGTACATACTTCATAAACAATACAAAACGTGATTTTCAACTTAGATAGAAAGTGCTAAAAAATAACGATCAATGTAGCGGATTAAAATTATAGCATAAATAAATGAAGCATAAATGAAATCGCCGACAAAATAGTTACAGTGGTGGAAAAAATTATAAAGCCACTTGAAAATATGATATAATTAAAAAACAAAAGATGGAATATTTGTGAAATTTCATACATATACATTATATGCTACAAGGAAGTAAAGAAAAAAAGAAATTCATTATTAACTACATTAAGAAAAGGTTAATAGACTTAAGAAAATTTTCTGTACAAAGAAAGTTGGAAACAATTATAAAGTCGATACATGTATTTCATCAATAATCGATGTGAGACCCTTTTTTTCGATGACTTTGACTAGTCTCTTGTTCATTGAATTTATCAGACCACACAAAGTACTTGCATCAATATTGTTCCAGCAGTTTTTAATAGCATTCATCAAATCTAACTTTGAATTGAATTGTCGTCCATTTTTGTAAACATTTCGGGCTAAAATTCCCCAGAGATTTTCTATTACGTTCAGATCGGGGCTACGAGCCGTCCATTGAAAGCATTTCACCTGATTAGCTTCCAGCCAAGATTTAGTTGACTTCGAAACATGAACGGAAGCATTGTCCTGCTAAAATGTCCCGTCTCCCGAAGTTATAAGAGGAGCAATGGGTAATAAATTATCTCCTAACATATCTTGATACATAACTGAATTCATTTTGTTATGCATGAAGACAATTGGAGTGGTTCCACAGGCAGCAAATGCAGCCCAAACCATTACCGAACCACCTCCAAACTGACGCTTTGAAAAAATATGAGGTTCCTGTCGAAAATCATGCCAAAAGAATTTATAGCCGTCGGGTCCATCTACATTAAATTTCTTTTCATCGGAAAAGACAACATCTCTCCAATTTGTGCCTTCAGTTAAATGTTTTCGTGCAAAGTCTAAGCGAGCATTTTTGTGGTGCTTAGAAAGAGGAGGTTTTCCTTTAAATTTTTTTAATTGAACAATGGGATTGTTACTTAAAACATTTCTTACCGTTCGGCTTGTACAGGGTAATTGTAACTGTTCTTGAATTTGAGCTGACGACATTTTTTCTGCGCAAGCTAGCTTCCGGATTTGTCTTGATTGCCTTACAGTTAAGGATTTCGGTCTTCCTGTACGCTTCTTACTGCCGTAATTTTCGGGATTTCTGAGAAAACTGTTTACTGCAGCCTTGGACCTTCCTATTTTTCTTGCAATATTAGAACCAGACATTCCAGCTTCCTTTAAAGTTAATATTTTAATTTGTTCACCATTGGATAATTTTTTTCCTCTTGGCATTGTATTAAACACACCAAATGCAAAATGAATGCACGTAACACATTTACATTTGCCTAAACTTTACTGGAGATCTGCTTTCTCAAGTTTGGCATCATGCCAAATGAGGCTAGAACCATCGGCTTTATAATTTTTTCCAAGTTGTTTTTCATTGGTTTTAAGAAATCAGCATAATTTATGCTCCCTCTTCCGTTTTTCTAAACAAAGTTTATGCGTATTATTGCGATGTTGATCATGCAAATGCACTGTTAAAACTAATGGTGACACATTGCACCTTTTAGGGGTGAAAGGCTTGTCTCACTGGTGACACCCCTAGAGGAGCTAAAATGGCACCCTTAACTAGGGTGAAAGGATGGCACCCCTAAACCAGGGTGTTTCAGGGGGTGAAAGGACGGCACCTCAGGGAAGAATAATGGCACCCCTTATCCACAGTGTTCAATAAGGTGAAACGATGGCACCACAGGGGAGAATAATCTCACCCCTTATCCAGGGTGCCCCAGGAGGTGAAAGGATGGCATCTCAGGGGAGAGTAATGGCACCCCTTAACAAGGGTGCCCCAGGGGGTGAAAAGATGGCGCCTCAGGGGAGAGTAATGGCACCCCTTATCCAGGGAGCCCCAGAGGGTGAAAGGATCGCATCTGAGGGGAGAGTAATGGCACCCCTCACCCAGGGTACTTTAAGGGGTGAAAGAATGGCATCTCAGGGGAGAATAATGATATTACTTATCCAGGGTGCCCCAGAGGGTGAACGGATGAAACACATAATCCAGTGTGCCCTGTGGCATCCTACAAGAAATAGCACTCACAATCTATGGCCCACAGTTGCAACCCCCCTCCCCCTACCCTGCTTGTCAAGAAATTGTATTGGTTTGAATCATGAAATAGAAAGTGTTTACCCATTTTTAAATTGAATTCTGCAGAGAAAATTATCATGATCAGTCAATATTTTGAGTCTTTTTTTTTTCTTTTAGATTGATGGAATATTATATTTTTAAACTCATTATCAGGTGTCCAAAGAAAAATTGTAGCATATTTTTGTAACTCAGAGAGGGATAATATGAACTACAAAAATAATCATAGAAAGGCAGAGAATTCAAATTGTACTTTCATTTACATGGAGAGTATTTTAAGAAAAATTCATAATTTTAACTTTTATACAGTCTTTGCATTTCAAAATCACCAATCATAAGTCATCACTATTGCATTGTTAGTAATACCCAAAAGGTTTTGTTAGAATAAATCGGAAAATTTACACAACATCTACACCTATTTTCTGCCTCTAAAAATCACTTAGTTAGAGTCAAATATTGTGACTTTGTCATGCAATTTGAAGCCTGATTTTCAATTTTATGTTTTGAAGTTCTTGTAAAATGAAATAAATCATGATTTTTGACTGTCTCTAACTCATATGTTTTGACCAAACTTTTTGGGTATGTTTAAGAAAGGGCCAGTAACTATTTTTGTGATTGGGCATTTTTAGATGCAAGAACATTGTAAAAATTTGATGTTTTTTGACTCCAAAATAAGAGAAAGTACAAATTGAATTATCTATCATCATATGAATATTTTTATAATTTTCTTATAGTTTCAGAAGTAATAAGTAACCATCTTTTTTGACACATAGTATATTGCTTGACATGTATTTTCATTATTTTATATACAGGGCAACTGAAAAGTATGGGAACACAGAAAAATGCTATATCCTGTAAAATATATGACATAATTAAATAATAAAATATAAAAGAAATAACAATATTTTAACAAATTGTTCACTGGCTTGAAATTTATTTTTTACACAAGTTTGAAAACGAAAGATCACAGAATTGACAGTCCGCTGCAGATAATTCTGATTTAAATCATTCTATGCCTTGATAATTTCGCATCACATACAATGCAAATTGGGGATTTTCTATTTCTAGCTTTTCTACAGAAGTCAAGTGAGCTAAGATCTGATTGTTCGAAGGCAATACACCTGTTATTAAATATCCACGCAGATGGTCAATGTTGTTTTTGCTCCATGTGAAGGCCCCAATACTGCTGGAAGTTCCATTAAAGTTATTTTGCTTCCATGAGGCGAATACTTCGTTGAACATATTAGTTGCTGTTCATTTTGACGGTTGTGAACTTTTCGGAGGATTAAGATTTTCATATAGTAGAAGAAATGCTACAAAATTTTTAAATAAGCATTTCTCAGATTTTATTCGTGAAATATCAATGTCAAAAAACGCACCAATATTTTTTCAGCTACCCTGCTGTATCTAATTAAAAAAATGTAAACCCAAATTAGAAAAGAATATGTAATAAATGCTGTGTAACTTTTAAATTAGTATGAATACTTCATATTCTTTAAAATTCTTCCAGAAAGTTAGCCATCAAGCTATGAAATGAATTATAGAAAATAAATTCAATTTATAGTTGTGGTAAAATCACAGATGAAATTGAGTAAAAAAAAATCATTTTTACAATATATGTAGTACTTACCTTTATAGTGAACTTATGGAAATCCATATTTTATAGCATATATCCACACAGGATTAGAAATTAAGAACTGTATGTAAGGTGTCAAAATAATGCCTACAATTTTTTTTCGATGTGCCAACTGCATTTCATATTTTCTTATTTCTTTTCACAACCATGTTAATAGTAATGATATTGCATTGCATATTTAATTTTAATGTATTGAAGGGAAGTGGGGAGGAAACTTTATATATTAAACACTTTTTCTTACTAAACAAAATAAAAACTGACTTTCCATAAGTATGAAATCTGATTAAACTACAATATTTGGATTCTGGAAAAACTTATTCTTTTTATAAAGCTAATATGCATACAAAACAGATAATCAAGCAAATATGTCCACAGAGAGAAAATATGAGCTTTAGATATAACTAACGATAAGCTAATTTTTAAAAAATCTGAGATTAACAATACATCAGAAAATAAAAAGTTAGCAAATAAATGAATCTTTGGTTGCCAATTATGGTGGGGCATTTAAAACATTTCCAAATCACACATATTTTTTTTGTTTGTTTGAGGAAGGGAATACAAAAATTTTAAAACAATTTTAATACAGTTCCTTATTTTAGGAACATATAAGGATGCAGAAATATCTCATAATAAAAGAAAATCTTGTTTAAAGGGGTGTAATATCCAAGGACCAGTTTTATCAGTCATTGGTGAAAGTGAAGTTAACTTAGAGGTTATTGAAATGTTCAAAATTCTTAAGACACGTGCTGATGTCATGATGCAGAGGGGGGGGGGGAATGTATGCTAAAATACAAATGAAAGCATTTGCTAAACAAAAATTAAAGTTAAAGAAAGCTAGCTATCAAGATTTGACGACTAGGAATAATTTTTCTATAATTTAGTTTCATTTGACGACTAACGACTGCTGATTTCTAGTCCTGTATCCACATCAAAACACTTTCTGCCTAATTGTTTTTGTGTTTTGACTTATTGCATCTGAAATTTTAATCCACTGAGTAAATATAATGAAATGAATAAAACATTGAATAAAAAAAAAACAACCTTTTAGTTCAAATAATCTTTTTATTGTAAACACGAAGAATGTATTAAATATTATTAAACAAAGACGTAACACTATGTGGAACTGATGCCACTGATAAAATTTTGAAGACATAAGTATCTAATAAAAATGATAAAAATTTAAATTGGCTTTTACTATAGTTAACGTTAAACAACCAAAACAATGCATACCACAAAGTAACTAAGCTTATAAAAGTATCAGTTTTTATAATTAACTGTTTATATAAAATTAATACATAGCATGAGTAATTTAACAAGTTGCTTGAGTTGCGGAGCACAGTAACAGGTTGAAACACAGAAATTTCTGCACCTTCTTCATGATAAAGAATCGGAAACTTTTCTTGTATCAAGCATGGTAATGTAAGTACTATAAATTTAAGTTCACTATCTGAAAAAATAATAATAACACATTAAGGAAAACACACAACAAGACAGTCCAATTAAAATCTATCATCAAAGTACAGCAAAAATTGTAGATGAACAAAAAAAGAAAGAATAAAATTTAAATAAAATTTAAATTATAGCTCACAAGGCTATCAAAGCCTGACAGCTAATGTGCCCGCAGGTTCTGTATGTAACGTCATAACTCTTTATATAAATATCAGATTTGCTTCAAATTTTATATGTAGGTTCATTCTGATAAGGTTCTTCACTGATTAGCATTGGAGGTTCACTGGTTAAATATGAAGGGGGGGGGAGAAGAGAGTGCTACCCTCCTTAATTTATATAAATATGCAGAAATCATGCAGAATTATCACATTTTCTTCAAATTTTGTTAATAATTTCACTCTGATAAGGCACTTTCCTGATTAGTTTTAGGGGCTCATTGGTTAAGTATAAAGAGGGATGGCAGTTAATCCACTGTCCAATAACTTACAGTTAGTTGATTTCTTTTATTTTTGGAAGGGCATTATTCTTTGAAATAAGAGTATAATATACAGTTGTATGTATAGCCTGCGAGCTCAATGCCATCCGTTTAACTGGGCACTTTCTTCTTTATTGCCTATTTTCGGACAGCACGAGAAAATTACATGACCAACTCATACTTGTCATTCAGATATTCTTTTCCTGTATTATCATTAAGAGTTACAAACTATTTACATTATTAAACATATTTACAAAACATATCTTGGAACAAAGTGTCTATTCCAGATTAGCAACGAATTTCCCTAACATGTACAGGTATTCCATACCAGTAATAATAATAAAAAAATGAGGAATTTTATTCAAATTTATTAGTAAGCCCCTATTATGTATCCTATATTGACACTAATCAATGAATATATGGATACAACCCCCCGTGTTTTTCCTTCATTTTGCTAATAACGAATTTTCAACGTATTCTATTGACGATTATTTTCAAAATTTTCAAGATGTGATTTTGCAACTTTCACAAAAGTTGCTCTATACATTTGGCTAACATAATATGCGAATGAAATTTTGATATCTTTGACGCATGCGCAGTGAAAAATTATTTAGTAAACCTACTCAATATTCGAACAATTTTTATTATTTTTAATTCTGATTACAGGGTATTGTGCGCAAGGTTGTTTGTCACATTTTCTGAAAAGAATGTTATTTTATATCAAGAACTCTTCAAATTATAAGCAAAAATCTTGGGTAAATTTGAGACTGTTTTTCGGATTCGTAGAAAACCTTAATTTTTCTACGAGTATACATGCTATCGACATAAAAATGAACACAGTTTATTACAATAAGCCACATAATCATAATCTACAGTTTGAGCGCTTTTGCTACATTAGTTTTGACAGGGTTATCCAAAAGATATTCATTCTTTTTTAATTTGTTGACGGTCCCCTATTGGAGTTTCGGAATAAAACCTTCAGGGAAATATATGACTTATACTACACTACCTGGCCATTGATTATCGTCCACTTGCGATTTTAGACATTTTGTTAAATATCTAGAAAAATACATGAGAAATTATCCTGAAACTCTCAGTGTATACACATAATAGTACAGGTCATATATTTCCGTGAAGATTTTTTCCAGAAACCTTATAGGAGACCGCCAACAAATTAAAAAACAATGAATATCGTTTGGATAACCCTGTCAAAACTAATGCAGCAGAAGCGCTCAAACTGTAGATTGCGATTAAGTGGCTTATTGTTATAAACTGTGTTCATTTTTATGTCGATAGCATGTATACTCGTAGAGAAATTAAGGGTTTTATAAAAATACTCCCAAATTTTTCCAAGATTTTTGCTTATAATTTGCAGAGTTCTTAATATAAAATAAAAATATTTTCTGAAAATCTGACAAACAACATTGCACATAATATCCTGTAATCAAAATTAAAAAATAATAAAAATTGTATGAAAGATGAGTAGGTTTACCAAATATTTTTTCACTGCGCACGCGTCAACGATATCAAAATTTCATTTGCATATTATGTTAGCTAAATGAATAGAGCAACTTTTGTGAAAGTCGCAAAATCATAGCTTGAAAATTCTAAAAATAATCGTCAATATAATAAGTAGAAAATCCATTGTTCCCAAAATGAAGCAAAAAAAATGAGGGATTGTATCCAAATGTACTAGTAAGTTCCGTATTGTGTATTCTATATTGACACTAATTAATAAATATGTGGATACAACCCTTCTTGTTTTTGCTTCATTTTGGAAATAACGGATTTTTAAGTGATTCTATTGACGATTATTTTCAGAATTTTCAAGCTATGATTTTGCAACTTTCAAAAATGTTGCTCTATACATTTATCTAACATAATATGCAAATGAATTTTTGATATCGTTCACGCATGAGCAGGGAAAAATTATTTAGTAAACCTACTCATTTTTCATACCACTTTTATTAATTTTTAATTCTGATTACAGGGTATTATGTGCAATGTTGTTTGTCACATTTTCAGAAAATATTACTATTTTATATTAAGAACTCTGCAAATTATAAACAAAAATGTTGGAAAATTTTGGGAGTATTTTTATAAAAACCTTCATTTCTCTACGAGTATACATGCTATCGACATAAAAATGAACACAGTTTATAACAATAAGCCACTTAATCACAATCTACAGTTTGAGCGCTTTTGATGCATTAGTTTTGACAGAGGTATCCAAAAGATATTCATACATTTTTTAATTTGTTGGCGGTCCCCTATAAAGTTTCTGGAAGAAATCTTCACGGAAATAGATGACCTGTACTATATTTTTTATACACTGAGAGTTTCAGGATAATTCCTCATGTATTTTTCTAGATATTTTGCAAAATGTCTAAAATCGCAAGTGGACGATAATCAATGGCCAGGTAGTGTATTATATTTATACACTAAGATTTTCAGGATAATTCTACATACATTTTTCTAGATATTTAACAAAATTTCTAAAATCGCAAGTGGACGGTCATCTCTGGCCATATAGTGTATATCAGGAGCTTTAGGGAACTGGCTAATTCTTTATGTCTCCCTTTTGTTATATGGGGGAAAGTCGGGTGGAATGGGACTGTAGGTTTTTCTCTTTGTGCATTATTCTAAAGATTTCATCGATCGCATACAAGATGAAGCAATGGTAATCCATTCTTCAGTTTACAAAAGAATATTGATATGCATAGACTTGCAAATGTTTGAAAGAAATTTTTTTTTCTAAAATCCAATTTAAATTTGATTTATTTGCTCTCAATATATTAAAGGCTTGTTTATGTATAAATGTAATAGTTTCCCTATTTATGGAACATTATACTGTATATTATCCATAATTTAAACTAAGCCTAAAGCAGTATTTTTGTTTGAACAAGAAGTTTAACACAAACAAGGAACTGGCGAGGAATGGGACATGCCAGAAAAGGGATGAATTTGATGCGTCCAGTTCCTTTTTTTAATTAATAATAATGCGAATTGCTAACATGCAAATTTTTTAGAGGATAATATATTAATTATAACATTGATAATATATGCATTTATACATCAAAATGTAAAAAAAGTGATGATTATTTAAGGCGCAACGCTAGGCACAGAAAAAGACCCGGATGATAATGCAAAGTCTATGGGGGCGTTCTTTTCAAATATTTCGCCGAAATTTTAATATTTTTACGTGATTGTTTTGCACAAGATTGCTGAGGGCGATCCGCAACCGGCGTAGTTTTTGCTTTTTCAGTTTTTGTTTCAGATTTTTTTTTTAAATTACTAACTTACGAAATTGGTTTGAACCGGTTCTGAAATTGAAACTATCGTTATATTCTCAGCTATCTTGTTCAAAAGAATCATGTAAAAATATTAAAATTTGAGTTAGGTATTTCAAAAGAACGCTCCTATAAACTTTTACATTATCATCTTTACATTCTGAGCCTAGTGTGGGGCCTTAATGACACCTATGACAGAGAATCCTGAATTTTCATTCCAGTCATGAAGATACTGGAATTTTATATTGTGGCATATACATTATCAACTTACAACCTTTGTTTGATTGTTTATCTTACCGACACTATAGGTTATTTTGTGCCTTATAGCTTTTTTTTTATTATTGCTGTCCCATAACTCTTAATGAGTAGGTATGAGACACATTTTGAAACTTACGTTCTTTTTAAAATAAAATAGTATTTGCACGTTATGTTTCTATATTGTTCAGGGGGATTAAAAAGTGTTTTACCTTGCATGCTATAAATTGAATTGTTTCTTTTTGTGTATATATAAAAAAAAATTCTTACTTTTGTAAAAAAAAAAAAGTCCCACACCACCCCACTCTCCCCTATATAGATATTATATATTAATACACCAATTACATGAAAATAGAATTTTTATCACTAGTATTAAAATACAGTTTAAGGGCTAACAGTTTATTGTATATCCTTAAGTTTTTACCACCTTCTCCCCAGGTTTTTACCGGCAAAAAGCCAGCCCTGTTTATTGGTCTTGTTTCAGAACGGGTGGAATGAAAGATTGTTAAAAATTATGTCATTAGAAAAATGTTTAAGATTTATAAATGACAGTGCAAAAATCGCCTTTGAAACACGAGATCTTCATCACCTGCGGAAAATTTTCACATTTGTGTAAAATTACGATATAAGTTTTTATTCATTGTTATATTTTTTGAACACACACTATTTCTGTAAACTATTCTGAAAGTTCAGTGGAGTAAATACAGATTGTTTTCCTTTTATAATTTGAATGTTCATGACTACAAATTTGTCATATCGGATGATGTTGATGATTAAGAAAGGGGGGGGGGGACTGATTACGGTCTAATCAAACTTAAATTACTATTATTGAAAAAAAATATTTTATTTTATTTAACCATAAAATTCTGCTACTAAATAAGGTTTAATGCGAAAGAATACTTTCGAAAAAAAAAAAAATGGGTGTAAATCTGCATAGCCGATAATCAGATCATAAGGTTTATTCAATGCAATACCCTAACATTTTCTCACCTTTTTGAAAGAAAATGAAACCAAAAGTATGGAAATATGAAGAATTGGGAGTAAGAAAACATAATGGTAAACCCAAGATACCGCTAAATTCCGGGTTTTAGGCATTTCCCACCAAGGTATGACTTGGCTGACTAATAACGTTTTAATATGCAAATCGAGGTTTTATCCGCGATTTTTATCCTTAAGTGAGACTAAATGATTGTCCGTGCTACCGCCTCCCGATCTAATCTTATTATGAAGATTATTTTGGAAATAATGGTGGTTAATAAGGAAAATATTAATAATGAAAACCCTGTAAATAAGTTTTGATTACTTTAAGATTTGCAAGTATTCAATTGTCTTAAATGAAAAAGTTCCCCCCCCTCTCAAATAAAGACAAATCAAGTATACTGAAACAATATTAGAGAAGTTACGCGAGGCTGCAATATGGTGTGAATTAGCCTTTACAGGAGGGTTTCGGATAGCATCTATCCGACAATATATACAAAGCCGGCCAGATGCTGTCCAAGATCCCGTGTAAAGGTTAAAATTTAAACTTCGCGAATAAAATTAATTGCTTTTAACTGTATATAGACGCAAAAATATATTTTAACCTTAACTGCTCTGACAAAAATTGTTACATAACTACTGTGAGCTGTCTGTCAGACCATTTAATCTGAAGATGAATAAAATGTTACATTAATTCTCAGAATACTATTTATGTATTAAACTTTGTGTACAAGAATATTATAAATAAATTCAGCCATTAAAAAGTATTTAGAGGTAGTAATAAGACTCCAAACTAAAAAAAATTGATCAGTATCTATAGTTAAACTAAAAATTACAAGTTAAACTGTGAAACTTGAAAAACTCACGGTGTCTGAGACCACTAACAGCAGTTAAGGGTTAAATCTAAACAGCTGAGTTTAAACATAAGGTAAAATGGTCATAGAATATTCCGATTGCAACAAGATTCGTCTATAATAACTGATTTGTAATGAAAAAATATGTAAATATTTTTACAATCTTTCATTTCGCTCTTTCTAATTGTGCGCCCTTAGTATTCCCGTGCCTAGAGCAGTTTGCTCCAATTGCTCCTCGGTAGCTAAGGCCTCGATAAATCATTTTAAAATATTGACATGTAAACGAGAAATTGTAAAATAACTACCTCATAGATTTAACATTAGCAAGCGGGTATTTTGGTGAGAGTGTAGCTTGTAGCTTCACATAATAAACTTAACAATCAATCATACTAACAAAAAAATCTAATTTACTGTTTTTTTATGACATTACTTATAGGGATGTACGATAAATTAACGTTACAATAAAATAAAATAAAATAAAGTTAAATCTTACCTTTAATCAGACTTTGCCCGGTTCACTGGTCGCGCAAACCGGATCGTTAAGTCCTCATTGTTGTTTCATTGTAACTCAGTGGTTAGTCCTCAATTAATATCGCCAATTTACACACTGCTATGTTTTGATTTGCTCACACCCGTAATCTTTACTTGCTGACACCGAAAGCAGAAAGACACGCGTCATAGCGCATGCGCAAGTTGCCAGTCACCCGATGAGGTGCTTACGAAGTGCATGGCACCTTATTTAGCTCCCATCATCCAGTAACAGATCTGTCGTCACCCCAACCGCATATTCAAGCTGCTATGACACCCTAGGGTTCCAAATGGCACCGCCTTTTCACCTCCGGGTCCCAAATGGCACCGGTTTGTCACCTTTATTTTTAACAGTGTGTAAATAAAATTTGCGATATCAATAATTCCATTACTTTTTGATTTTTGTAAATTTTTCTATCGGCTTTATAATTTTTTCCAACACTGTATTTCTAATCCTTCTGTTTCTAATTTAAGATACATTAGTATATCAGAAAAAAAATCATAGTACTCTGTTAAAAATAAAGTTGACAAACCAGTTGCATTCAGCACTCAGGGGTGAAAAGATGTTACCATTTGACACCCGCGAGCTTGAAAATGTGTTTGGGTTTCCGTTTGATTCCTCACTGGGTGATTCACGCTAATTAGGATGCCGCGCAATGAATACCATTGGGAGATTTTCATCCCTTAGTCGTTTGCGCATGCTCTGTGATGTGTGTCCTTCCCCTTCAACTCGCCGTCATTGGTGGATCATAACAGCAATTTTTTCTCTACGAGGACTATTACCGTGCATGTGCTATCCCATTTTCGTCCAGAACTTCGGATGGAAATATTTTGGAGAAATTTTTATATAAAGCAACCTTTGAATTTTAGGACATTTGAACATTTCAGGGAAATTTTGAAGATGAGCTCGATGGCCGAACGGTTAGAGCGTTGAGCTTGTAATCAGACGTTGTGGGTTCGAATCCTTCGAGGTACAAAAGTCGGTTTATAATTTCTTTTTATTATGAAGCACTCTGGATTAGGGGTGCCAACTTTTCATCCTAATTAAGGGTGCCATTCTGGCTTCCCTAGGGGTGTCACCAGTTAGACAAGCCGTTCATCCCTAAAAGGTGCAATGTGTCACCATTAGTTTTTACGGTGTATTTGTACAAACAAATAGTAATTAGTTATTAAAATACTGTCTAATGATGCGCTTAGGAAATATAGCCCGAAAATACTGAGAAGTTTTAAATAAAATGTGTATTTTTAACTTGAAATATCTGTTAACTTCTTAAGGTTCATATTGTATATTTTATGTAGATTCTTAAAATTTTACACATGCGTACGCAATGCTCACAGTGAAGAAGTTAATTGTCACCTGTAGTTTTAACAATGTAGTTACTTTAAATATTTTTTTTGTATGTGTGCGTTTAAGTATGTGAGCGTTTCCATATTACTCCAATTATCAGCGCCAGATATAAAAATATTAAATGTATAAATGCTATAATAATGCGGTTCTCTTTTCATATTTATTTAAATTAAATTTAAGATTCCCTATCTATAATTTTCTTGTCAGTTAAAAATATATTGAATATTAATGAGCAAATAATTGCCACCTTTCCTCTTATTTTACTGACACAGACGTCTTATATACGTTGAATAAAGGCATCATCATTTAAACTTAATTAGAAAGTTCCGAAAAGTTAAATTCCGTTACGAAAGTTATACGATGTGATGATGTAAGAGTAAAATTTCATGAAACTAAAAGCTTAAGGAGATAATTCTGTTTCCCTTAAATGGCTATAAAAATAAAAATGTCAAAGTGACTACAATTTCTGTTAAAAAATCCATTAAATTAAATTAAAAATGATATTAAGGGGACGGTGGATGTAATTTTTTTTCATCATAGCAATATGAAATTTTGTGCATATATTCTTTTCACTAAAAGTGTAGAGAACACCTTCAAAAATATTTCCAATCTTATTAAAATTTTTAAATTTTTAAAAAATATTTTAATTTTTAAGCGAAATTTTAAAATGCCCATCGTGTCTTAATTTTTCAAAAATAATATTGAAAAAATTTAGCATTTTTATCACTTAAAACTCTATTATAAACAAATTCGTGCAAGATATTTTAATCTCTTGAATAGTTAACATTTTTTTTTTCTAAATTCCACATCGATTTTCATCAAAATTTTGCCTTTTAATAAGTAAAAAATCAAATTTGACTATCTTAATGAAGACGAATTTTAAAAAGCTTACAAAATTTCTTTCTAAACTATATCAAGATACTTCCTTATCAATTTCATAAATATTGATAAAAAAAAAATTACGTCGCAAGGAGCATTTCAAAAATCTGAAACCGCTGAAAAATTAGTTCTGAGAAAAAAAGAGAATTAAGGTACATATATATATACACTTACTTTTAGTTTTTACTTCTTTAAACCATCATAAATGGTATTTTAATAAGAAAAAACTATTTTGGTACTATTATACCACAGAAAAAAAACCTCTTTTTGCTACGATTTTGCTATAGACTATTTTGCTCAAATAAAGGTCTACTGCCCCCTTAAATTAAACTTGAGATTCCCTGTCTGTAATTTTCTTGTCAGTTAAAAATATATTGAAAATTAATGTCCAAATAATGGCCACCTTTCCTGTTATTTTACTGACACGGCATCGTATATACGTGGAATAAAGGCATAATCTTTTAAACTTAATTAGAAAGTTCCGAAATTTCAAACTACGTTACGAAAGTTATACGATAAGGTGACGTAAGAGTAAAATTTAATTAAACTAAAAGCTTAACGAGATAATTGTGTTTCATTTAAATGGCAATAAAAATAAAAATGACTACAATACTTAAAGAATTCTCAATGTGTTGGAAAGTGTTTCATAATCTATCCTTTACTCATGATTTATATTTGTTGTTTGTTTACTTATGGTGTTTTTACGTTTAAATCTACAGATAATAAACCTAACTACATAAAATAATTCGGATAGTTTACCGATTATTTGTGATAATAGCTAAGTTTGGATATTGAAATTTATGATGCATTTTTTTAACATTTTTGACATTAATAGTCAGTGAAACTTTCTTAAAGAATTCTGAATGTGTTGGAAGGTGTTAAAAAACCTAAGATTTACCCAAAATTTACCTATTTTATGTATTTGCTTATGATGTCATATAGATATTTATCATTTTTTTAGATCGTATCTTTCGATCAATTGACTCGTATAAAAAATGGTCAGTCTGCACTGTTAAAACTAATGGTGACACATTGCACCTTTTAGGGGTGAAAGGCTTGTCTCACTGGTGACACCCCTAGAGGAGCTAAAATGGCACCCTTAACTAGGGTGAAAGGATGGCACCCCTAAACCAGGGTGTTTCAGGGGGTGAAAGGACGGCACCTCAGGGAAGAATAATGGCACCCCTTATCCACAGTGTTCAATAAGGTGAAACGATGGCACCACAGGGGAGAATAATCTCACCCCTTATCCAGGGTGCCCCAGGAGGTGAAAGGATGGCATCTCAGGGGAGAGTAATGGCACCCCTTAACAAGGGTGCCCCAGGGGGTGAAAAGATGGCGCCTCAGGGGAGAGTAATGGCACCCCTTATCCAGGGAGCCCCAGAGGGTGAAAGGATCGCATCTGAGGGGAGAGTAATGGCACCCCTCACCCAGGGTACTTTAAGGGGTGAAAGAATGGCATCTCAGGGGAGAATAATGATATTACTTATCCAGGGTGCCCCAGAGGGTGAACGGATGAAACACATAATCCAGTGTGCCCTGTGGCATCCTACAAGAAATAGCACTCACAATCTATGGCCCACAGTTGCAACCCCCCTCCCCCTACCCTGCTTGTCAAGAAATTGTATTGGTTTGAATCATGAAATAGAAAGTGTTTACCCATTTTTAAATTGAATTCTGCAGAGAAAATTATCATGATCAGTCAATATTTTGAGTCTTTTTTTTTTCTTTTAGATTGATGGAATATTATATTTTTAAACTCATTATCAGGTGTCCAAAGAAAAATTGTAGCATATTTTTGTAACTCAGAGAGGGATAATATGAACTACAAAAATAATCATAGAAAGGCAGAGAATTCAAATTGTACTTTCATTTACATGGAGAGTATTTTAAGAAAAATTCATAATTTTAACTTTTATACAGTCTTTGCATTTCAAAATCACCAATCATAAGTCATCACTATTGCATTGTTAGTAATACCCAAAAGGTTTTGTTAGAATAAATCGGAAAATTTACACAACATCTACACCTATTTTCTGCCTCTAAAAATCACTTAGTTAGAGTCAAATATTGTGACTTTGTCATGCAATTTGAAGCCTGATTTTCAATTTTATGTTTTGAAGTTCTTGTAAAATGAAATAAATCATGATTTTTGACTGTCTCTAACTCATATGTTTTGACCAAACTTTTTGGGTATGTTTAAGAAAGGGCCAGTAACTATTTTTGTGATTGGGCATTTTTAGATGCAAGAACATTGTAAAAATTTGATGTTTTTTGACTCCAAAATAAGAGAAAGTACAAATTGAATTATCTATCATCATATGAATATTTTTATAATTTTCTTATAGTTTCAGAAGTAATAAGTAACCATCTTTTTTGACACATAGTATATTGCTTGACATGTATTTTCATTATTTTATATACAGGGCAACTGAAAAGTATGGGAACACAGAAAAATGCTATATCCTGTAAAATATATGACATAATTAAATAATAAAATATAAAAGAAATAACAATATTTTAACAAATTGTTCACTGGCTTGAAATTTATTTTTTACACAAGTTTGAAAACGAAAGATCACAGAATTGACAGTCCGCTGCAGATAATTCTGATTTAAATCATTCTATGCCTTGATAATTTCGCATCACATACAATGCAAATTGGGGATTTTCTATTTCTAGCTTTTCTACAGAAGTCAAGTGAGCTAAGATCTGATTGTTCGAAGGCAATACACCTGTTATTAAATATCCACGCAGATGGTCAATGTTGTTTTTGCTCCATGTGAAGGCCCCAATACTGCTGGAAGTTCCATTAAAGTTATTTTGCTTCCATGAGGCGAATACTTCGTTGAACATATTAGTTGCTGTTCATTTTGACGGTTGTGAACTTTTCGGAGGATTAAGATTTTCATATAGTAGAAGAAATGCTACAAAATTTTTAAATAAGCATTTCTCAGATTTTATTCGTGAAATATCAATGTCAAAAAACGCACCAATATTTTTTCAGCTACCCTGCTGTATCTAATTAAAAAAATGTAAACCCAAATTAGAAAAGAATATGTAATAAATGCTGTGTAACTTTTAAATTAGTATGAATACTTCATATTCTTTAAAATTCTTCCAGAAAGTTAGCCATCAAGCTATGAAATGAATTATAGAAAATAAATTCAATTTATAGTTGTGGTAAAATCACAGATGAAATTGAGTAAAAAAAAATCATTTTTACAATATATGTAGTACTTACCTTTATAGTGAACTTATGGAAATCCATATTTTATAGCATATATCCACACAGGATTAGAAATTAAGAACTGTATGTAAGGTGTCAAAATAATGCCTACAATTTTTTTTCGATGTGCCAACTGCATTTCATATTTTCTTATTTCTTTTCACAACCATGTTAATAGTAATAATATTGCATTGCATATTTAATTTTAATGTATTGAAGGGAAGTGGGGAGGAAACTTTATATATTAAACACTTTTTCTTACTAAACAAAATAAAAACTGACTTTCCATAAGTATGAAATCTGATTAAACTACAATATTTGGATTCTGGAAAAACTTATTCTTTTTATAAAGCTAATATGCATACAAAACAGATAATCAAGCAAATATGTCCACAGAGAGAAAATATGAGCTTTAGATATAACTAACGATAAGCTAATTTTTAAAAAATCTGAGATTAACAATACATCAGAAAATAAAAAGTTAGCAAATAAATGAATCTTTGGTTGCCAATTATGGTGGGGCATTTAAAACATTTCCAAATCACACATATTTTTTTTGTTTGTTTGAGGAAGGGAATACAAAAATTTTAAAACAATTTTAATACAGTTCCTTATTTTAGGAACATATAAGGATGCAGAAATATCTCATAATAAAAGAAAATCTTGTTTAAAGGGGTGTAATATCCAAGGACCAGTTTTATCAGTCATTGGTGAAAGTGAAGTTAACTTAGAGGTTATTGAAATGTTCAAAATTCTTAAGACACGTGCTGATGTCATGATGCAGAGGGGGGGGGGGGAATGTATGCTAAAATACAAATGAAAGCATTTGCTAAACAAAAATTAAAGTTAAAGAAAGCTAGCTATCAAGATTTGACGACTAGGAATAATTTTTCTATAATTTAGTTTCATTTGACGACTAACGACTGCTGATTTCTAGTCCTGTATCCACATCAAAACACTTTCTGCCTAATTGTTTTTGTGTTTTGACTTATTGCATCTGAAATTTTAATCCACTGAGTAAATATAATGAAATGAATAAAACATTGAATAAAAAAAACAACCTTTTAGTTCAAATAATCTTTTTATTGTAAACACGAAGAATGTATTAAATATTATTAAACAAAGACGTAACACTATGTGGAACTGATGCCACTGATAAAATTTTGAAGACATAAGTATCTAATAAAAATGATAAAAATTTAAATTGGCTTTTACTATAGTTAACGTTAAACAACCAAAACAATGCATACCACAAAGTAACTAAGCTTATAAAAGTATCAGTTTTTATAATTAACTGTTTATATAAAATTAATACATAGCATGAGTAATTTAACAAGTTGCTTGAGTTGCGGAGCACAGTAACAGGTTGAAACACAGAAATTTCTGCACCTTCTTCATGATAAAGAATCGGAAACTTTTCTTGTATCAAGCATGGTAATGTAAGTACTATAAATTTAAGTTCACTATCTGAAAAAATAATAATAACACATTAAGGAAAACACACAACAAGACAGTCCAATTAAAATCTATCATCAAAGTACAGCAAAAATTGTAGATGAACAAAAAAAGAAAGAATAAAATTTAAATAAAATTTAAATTATAGCTCACAAGGCTATCAAAGCCTGACAGCTAATGTGCCCGCAGGTTCTGTATGTAACGTCATAACTCTTTATATAAATATCAGATTTGCTTCAAATTTTATATGTAGGTTCATTCTGATAAGGTTCTTCACTGATTAGCATTGGAGGTTCACTGGTTAAATATGAAGGGGGGGGGAGAAGAGAGTGCTACCCTCCTTAATTTATATAAATATGCAGAAATCATGCAGAATTATCACATTTTCTTCAAATTTTGTTAATAATTTCACTCTGATAAGGCACTTTCCTGATTAGTTTTAGGGGCTCATTGGTTAAGTATAAAGAGGGATGGCAGTTAATCCACTGTCCAATAACTTACAGTTAGTTGATTTCTTTTATTTTTGGAAGGGCATTATTCTTTGAAATAAGAGTATAATATACAGTTGTATGTATAGCCTGCGAGCTCAATGCCATCCGTTTAACTGGGCACTTTCTTCTTTATTGCCTATTTTCGGACAGCACGAGAAAATTACATGACCAACTCATACTTGTCATTCAGATATTCTTTTCCTGTATTATCATTAAGAGTTACAAACTATTTACATTATTAAACATATTTACAAAACATATCTTGGAACAAAGTGTCTATTCCAGATTAGCAACGAATTTCCCTAACATGTACAGGTATTCCATACCAGTAATAATAATAAAAAAATGAGGAATTTTATTCAAATTTATTAGTAAGCCCCTATTATGTATCCTATATTGACACTAATCAATGAATATATGGATACAACCCCCCGTGTTTTTCCTTCATTTTGCTAATAACGAATTTTCAACGTATTCTATTGACGATTATTTTCAAAATTTTCAAGATGTGATTTTGCAACTTTCACAAAAGTTGCTCTATACATTTGGCTAACATAATATGCGAATGAAATTTTGATATCTTTGACGCATGCGCAGTGAAAAATTATTTAGTAAACCTACTCAATATTCGAACAATTTTTATTATTTTTAATTCTGATTACAGGGTATTGTGCGCAAGGTTGTTTGTCACATTTTCTGAAAAGAATGTTATTTTATATCAAGAACTCTTCAAATTATAAGCAAAAATCTTGGGTAAATTTGAGACTGTTTTTCGGATTCGTAGAAAACCTTAATTTTTCTACGAGTATACATGCTATCGACATAAAAATGAACACAGTTTATTACAATAAGCCACATAATCATAATCTACAGTTTGAGCGCTTTTGCTACATTAGTTTTGACAGGGTTATCCAAAAGATATTCATTCTTTTTTAATTTGTTGACGGTCCCCTATTGGAGTTTCGGAATAAAACCTTCAGGGAAATATATGACTTATACTACACTACCTGGCCATTGATTATCGTCCACTTGCGATTTTAGACATTTTGTTAAATATCTAGAAAAATACATGAGAAATTATCCTGAAACTCTCAGTGTATACACATAATAGTACAGGTCATATATTTCCGTGAAGATTTTTTCCAGAAACCTTATAGGAGACCGCCAACAAATTAAAAAACAATGAATATCGTTTGGATAACCCTGTCAAAACTAATGCAGCAGAAGCGCTCAAACTGTAGATTGCGATTAAGTGGCTTATTGTTATAAACTGTGTTCATTTTTATGTCGATAGCATGTATACTCGTAGAGAAATTAAGGGTTTTATAAAAATACTCCCAAATTTTTCCAAGATTTTTGCTTATAATTTGCAGAGTTCTTAATATAAAATAAAAATATTTTCTGAAAATCTGACAAACAACATTGCACATAATATCCTGTAATCAAAATTAAAAAATAATAAAAATTGTATGAAAGATGAGTAGGTTTACCAAATATTTTTTCACTGCGCACGCGTCAACGATATCAAAATTTCATTTGCATATTATGTTAGCTAAATGAATAGAGCAACTTTTGTGAAAGTCGCAAAATCATAGCTTGAAAATTCTAAAAATAATCGTCAATATAATAAGTAGAAAATCCATTGTTCCCAAAATGAAGCAAAAAAAATGAGGGATTGTATCCAAATGTACTAGTAAGTTCCGTATTGTGTATTCTATATTGACACTAATTAATAAATATGTGGATACAACCCTTCTTGTTTTTGCTTCATTTTGGAAATAACGGATTTTTAACTATTCGCATTGACGATTATTTTCAGAATTTTCAAGCTATGATTTTGCAACTTTCAAAAATGTTGCTCTATACATTTATCTAACATAATATGCAAATGAATTTTTGATATCGTTCACGCATGAGCAGGGAAAAATTATTTAGTAAACCTACTCATTTTTCATACCACTTTTATTAATTTTTAATTCTGATTACAGGGTATTATGTGCAATGTTGTTTGTCACATTTTCAGAAAATATTACTATTTTATATTAAGAACTCTGCAAATTATAAACAAAAATGTTGGAAAATTTTGGGAGTATTTTTATAAAAACCTTCATTTCTCTACGAGTATACATGCTATCGACATAAAAATGAACACAGTTTATAACAATAAGCCACTTAATCACAATCTACAGTTTGAGCGCTTTTGATGCATTAGTTTTGACAGAGGTATCCAAAAGATATTCATACATTTTTTAATTTGTTGGCGGTCCCCTATAAAGTTTCTGGAAGAAATCTTCACGGAAATAGATGACCTGTACTATATTTTTTATACACTGAGAGTTTCAGGATAATTCCTCATGTATTTTTCTAGATATTTTGCAAAATGTCTAAAATCGCAAGTGGACGATAATCAATGGCCAGGTAGTGTATTATATTTATACACTAAGATTTTCAGGATAATTCTACATACATTTTTCTAGATATTTAACAAAATTTCTAAAATCGCAAGTGGACGGTCATCTCTGGCCATATAGTGTATATCAGGAGCTTTAGGGAACTGGCTAATTCTTTATGTCTCCCTTTTGTTATATGGGGGAAAGTCGGGTGGAATGGGACTGTAGGTTTTTCTCTTTGTGCATTATTCTAAAGATTTCATCGATCGCATACAAGATGAAGCAATGGTAATCCATTCTTCAGTTTACAAAAGAATATTGATATGCATAGACTTGCAAATGTTTGAAAGAAATTTTTTTTTCTAAAATCCAATTTAAATTTGATTTATTTGCTCTCAATATATTAAAGGCTTGTTTATGTATAAATGTAATAGTTTCCCTATTTATGGAACATTATACTGTATATTATCCATAATTTAAACTAAGCCTAAAGCAGTATTTTTGTTTGAACAAGAAGTTTAACACAAACAAGGAACTGGCGAGGAATGGGACATGCCAGAAAAGGGATGAATTTGATGCGTCCAGTTCCTTTTTTTAATTAATAATAATGCGAATTGCTAACATGCAAATTTTTTAGAGGATAATATATTAATTATAACATTGATAATATATGCATTTATACATCAAAATGTAAAAAAAGTGATGATTATTTAAGGCGCAACGCTAGGCACAGAAAAAGACCCGGATGATAATGCAAAGTCTATGGGGGCGTTCTTTTCAAATATTTCGCCGAAATTTTAATATTTTTACGTGATTGTTTTGCACAAGATTGCTGAGGGCGATCCGCAACCGGCGTAGTTTTTACTTTTTCAGTTTTTGTTTCAGATTTTTTTTTTAAATTACTTTAACTTACGAAATTGGTTTGAACCGGTTCTGAAATTGAAACTATCGTTATATTCTCAGCTATCTTGTTCAAAAGAATCATGTAAAAATATTAAAATTTGAGTTAGGTATTTCAAAAGAACGCTCCTATAAACTTTTACATTATCATCTTTACATTCTGAGCCTAGTGTGGGGCCTTAATGACACCTATGACAGAGAATCCTGAATTTTCATTCCAGTCATGAAGATACTGGAATTTTATATTGTGGCATATACATTATCAACTTACAACCTTTGTTTGATTGTTTATCTTACCGACACTATAGGTTATTTTGTGCCTTATAGCTTTTTTTTTATTATTGCTGTCCCATAACTCTTAATGAGTAGGTATGAGACACATTTTGAAACTTACGTTCTTTTTAAAATAAAATAGTATTTGCACGTTATGTTTCTATATTGTTCAGGGGGATTAAAAAGTGTTTTACCTTGCATGCTATAAATTGAATTGTTTCTTTTTGTGTATATATAAAAAAAAATTCTTACTTTTGTAAAAAAAAAAAAAGTCCCACACCACCCCACTCTCCCCTATATAGATATTATATATTAATACACCAATTACATGAAAATAGAATTTTTATCACTAGTATTAAAATACAGTTTAAGGGCTAACAGTTTATTGTATATCCTTAAGTTTTTACCACCTTCTCCCCAGGTTTTTACCGGCAAAAAGCCAGCCCTGTTTATTGGTCTTGTTTCAGAACGGGTGGAATGAAAGATTGTTAAAAATTATGTCATTAGAAAAATGTTTAAGATTTATAAATGACAGTGCAAAAATCGCCTTTGAAACACGAGATCTTCATCACCTGCGGAAAATTTTCACATTTGTGTAAAATTACGATATAAGTTTTTATTCATTGTTATATTTTTTGAACACACACTATTTCTGTAAACTATTCTGAAAGTTCAGTGGAGTAAATACAGATTGTTTTCCTTTTATAATTTGAATGTTCATGACTACAAATTTGTCATATCGGATGATGTTGATGATTAAGAAAGGGGGGGGGGGGACTGATTACGGTCTAATCAAACTTAAATTACTATTATTGAAAAAAAATATTTTATTTTATTTAACCATAAAATTCTGCTACTAAATAAGGTTTAATGCGAAAGAATACTTTCGAAAAAAAAAAAAAATGGGTGTAAATCTGCATAGCCGATAATCAGATCATAAGGTTTATTCAATGCAATACCCTAACATTTTCTCACCTTTTTGAAAGAAAATGAAACCAAAAGTATGGAAATATGAAGAATTGGGAGTAAGAAAACATAATGGTAAACCCAAGATACCGCTAAATTCCGGGTTTTAGGCATTTCCCACCAAGGTATGACTTGGCTGACTAATAACGTTTTAATATGCAAATCGAGGTTTTATCCGCGATTTTTATCCTTAAGTGAGACTAAATGATTGTCCGTGCTACCGCCTCCCGATCTAATCTTATTATGAAGATTATTTTGGAAATAATGGTGGTTAATAAGGAAAATATTAATAATGAAAACCCTGTAAATAAGTTTTGATTACTTTAAGATTTGCAAGTATTCAATTGTCTTAAATGAAAAAGTTCCCCCCCCTCTCAAATAAAGACAAATCAAGTATACTGAAACAATATTAGAGAAGTTACGCGAGGCTGCAATATGGTGTGAATTAGCCTTTACAGGAGGGTTTCGGATAGCATCTATCCGACAATATATACAAAGCCGGCCAGATGCTGTCCAAGATCCCGTGTAAAGGTTAAAATTTAAACTTCGCGAATAAAATTAATTGCTTTTAACTGTATATAGACGCAAAAATATATTTTAACCTTAACTGCTCTGACAAAAATTGTTACATAACTACTGTGAGCTGTCTGTCAGACCATTTAATCTGAAGATGAATAAAATGTTACATTAATTCTCAGAATACTATTTATGTATTAAACTTTGTGTACAAGAATATTATAAATAAATTCAGCCATTAAAAAGTATTTAGAGGTAGTAATAAGACTCCAAACTAAAAAAAATTGATCAGTATCTATAGTTAAACTAAAAATTACAAGTTAAACTGTGAAACTTGAAAAACTCACGGTGTCTGAGACCACTAACAGCAGTTAAGGGTTAAATCTAAACAGCTGAGTTTAAACATAAGGTAAAATGGTCATAGAATATTCCGATTGCAACAAGATTCGTCTATAATAACTGATTTGTAATGAAAAAATATGTAAATATTTTTACAATCTTTCATTTCGCTCTTTCTAATTGTGCGCCCTTAGTATTCCCGTGCCTAGAGCAGTTTGCTCCAATTGCTCCTCGGTAGCTAAGGCCTCGATAAATCATTTTAAAATATTGACATGTAAACGAGAAATTGTAAAATAACTACCTCATAGATTTAACATTAGCAAGCGGGTATTTTGGTGAGAGTGTAGCTTGTAGCTTCACATAATAAACTTAACAATCAATCATACTAACAAAAAAATCTAATTTACTGTTTTTTTATGACATTACTTATAGGGATGTACGATAAATTAACGTTACAATAAAATAAAATAAAATAAAGTTAAATCTTACCTTTAATCAGACTTTGCCCGGTTCACTGGTCGCGCAAACCGGATCGTTAAGTCCTCATTGTTGTTTCATTGTAACTCAGTGGTTAGTCCTCAATTAATATCGCCAATTTACACACTGCTATGTTTTGATTTGCTCACACCCGTAATCTTTACTTGCTGACACCGAAAGCAGAAAGACACGCGTCATAGCGCATGCGCAAGTTGCCAGTCACCCGATGAGGTGCTTACGAAGTGCATGGCACCTTATTTAGCTCCCATCATCCAGTAACAGATCTGTCGTCACCCCAACCGCATATTCAAGCTGCTATGACACCCTAGGGTTCCAAATGGCACCGCCTTTTCACCTCCGGGTCCCAAATGGCACCGGTTTGTCACCTTTATTTTTAACAGTGTGGGATAAAAATAAATAAATTTTATTGGTAAGAGTTAATTTGAAATTCAATATAAGTATATTTGAATTAATTCTATTTCGATGACTACAATTTCTGTGAAAAAATCCGTTAAAATAAACTAAAAATTATATTAATAAAATGTGAAGTGCCGGATGTCGTATCAATCAATTAATTATAAATATTCTATTTTGATTTCTTTTTTCACAATTTAATTATTTATTCTTAAGTTGCAATTAACCAAAATACGAACATAAATTAAATGAGTTAAATCGATTAAATAGAGGAGAGAATTAAAAAGATTTATTGCTTAAACTGATGCGAAATAGAATTAATTCAAATACACTTTTAACGAATTTCAAATAAATCCTTACTATTATATATATAAACACACACTATCTGGCCATTGATTATCGTTCACTTGCGATTTTAGACATTTTGTTAAATATCTAGACAAATACACGAGGAATCATCTCGGAACTCTTAGTGTATAAATAAAATAGTATAAGTCATACATCTCCGTGAATATTTTTTCCCGAAACTCTATAGGGGACCATCAACAAATTAAAAAAGAATGAATATCTTTTGAATAACCCTGTCAAAACTAATGTAGCAAAAGCGCTCAAACTCTAGATTATGATTGAGTGCCTTATTGTAATACACTGTGTTCATTTTTATGCAAATAGCATGCATACTCGCAGAGTAATTAAGGTTTTTATAAAAATGGCCCCAAATTTTTCCAAGTTTTTTGCTTATAATTTTCAGAGTTCTTAATATAAAATAATATGTTTTTCTGAAAATATGACAAACAACATTGCACTACATACCCCGTAATCAGATATCAAAAATAATAAAAACTGTATGAAAAATGAGTAGATTTACTAAATAATTTTTCACTGCGCATGCGTTAACGATATCAAAATTTCATTTGCATATTGTGTTAGCTAAATATATAGAGCAACTTTTGTGAAAGTCTCAAAGTCATAGCTTGAAAATTCTGAAAGTAATCGTCTATAGAAAAAGGACAAAATCCGTTGTTTCCAAAATGAAGCAAAAAAAATGAGGGATTTTATCTAAATGTAGTAGTACGTATTGTGTATTCTGTATTGACAGTAATCAATTAATATATGGATACAACCCCTCTTGTTTTTGCTTCATTTTGTGAATGACGGATTTTCAACTTATTCAATTGGCGATTATTTTGATAATTTTCAAGTTATGATTTTGCGACTTTCACAAAAGTTGCTCTATACATTTAGCTAATATAATATGTACATGAAATTTTAATAATGTTGACGCATGCGCAGTGAAAAATTATTTAATAAACCTACTCATTTTTCATACAATTTTTATTACTTTTTAATTCTGATTATAGGGTATTGTGTGCAATGTTGTTTGTCATATTTTCAGAAAAAAATATTATTTTATATTAAGAACTCCGAAAATTATAAGGAAAAAACTTGGAGAAATTTGGGGCCATTTTTATAAAAACTTTAATTACACTGCGAGTACACATGCTATTTGCATAAAGATGAACACAGCGTATTACAATAAGGCATTTAATCATAATCTACAGTTTGAGCGCTTTTTCTACATTAGTTTTTACAGGGTTATTCAAAAGATATTCATTTTTTTAATTTGTTGACGGTCCCTTATGGAGTTTCGGGAAAAAATCTTGACGGAGATGTATGACTTATACTATTATATTTATACACTAAGAGTTTAGAGATGATTCCTCATGTATCTTTCTAGATATTTAACGAAATGTCTAAAATCGCAAGTGAACGATATTCAATGGCCAGATGATAGTGTATATATATTTTATCTCACACTGACCATTTTTTTTTTATTCATTCGATTGTCATCGAAAGATGACAATAAAAAAATTATGATACGTATGGATATAACGTCATAAGCAAATAAACATAATAGATAAATCATGATTAGATCTCAAATTATGAAATACTTTCCAACGCATTCAGAATTCGTTTAGAAAATTTCACCGACTATTAAGGTCAAAGATGTTAAAAATTCTTCATAGATTTCAAAATTCAAATTTAGCTATTCTCACCAATAATTGAAAAAATATTCGCAATCTTTCATGTAGTTAGATATATCCTTTGTATTTTTATAAATACAAACGTCATCAGTAATTTAATAATATAAGTAGTTTAATCCTTTTAAGTAATTTTATAATTCTATAAAGTAGTTGTATTAAGAATATGCAAAAGTAGTTTATTTCTATTTTCACAGTTTAATTATTTATTCTTAAGTTGCAACTCATTAAAAAAAAAAAAAAAAAAAAAGATGTTAAATAAGATGTTGGATGAAATCTATTAAATAGCAGAAGGAATGAAATGATGTATTTTTTAATTTGAAGTGAAAAAGAATTAATTTAACTATACTTTTAATAAATTTCAAATAAACTCTTACCGATAAAATGTACCTATCAAACAAAACATCACTTTAAAATATCATATTATTTATATATGCTATAAGTGATTCATTACAATAAAATAAAATGGCAAAAAATACCTTTTAATTTTACATGTTTCGTTTGCTCGGACGACAACATTTTCCAAAAGAAAAGAAGATAAAAGAAAATTTTCGCTAAAATAGCTTCAATTTAAAAATAAACAGAAAAACCTAAATAAATGTATAAACCAATCTAAAATGTATTGTGTATAAATGTATAAAATATAATGTATCAATGTATAAATGTGTAAATCAATTTATATTTTTTTGTTTATTTTTTATTTGAAGCTATTTTAGCAAAAATTTTCTTTTATAATTTTTTGTTTTTGAAAAAGTTGCCGTCAGAAACACGGTACACGAAACATGTAAAATTAAAAGGTATTTTTTTGCCATATTATTTTATTTTAATGTATCACTTATAGCATATATAAATAATTTAAAATGTGCCTATTTTTTTTTTATCAGACTGACCAAGTTTTCTTTTCAGTCAATAGATTGACATCGAAAGATACAAATAAATATATATTATACATATGGATATGATATCATAAGTAAATAAGTAAAACAGATAAATCATGAGCAAATCTTAGATTATGAAACACTTTCAAACATATTGAGAATACTTTAAGAAAATTTTACCGACTATTAAGGTCAAAGATGTTGAAAAATGCACTGTACATTTCAAAATCCAAAATTAGCTATTGTCACCAATTATCGGAAAAATATCCGAATTCTTTTATGCAGTTAGGTTTATCATCTGAAGATTAAATATACAAACGTTATAAGTAAATAAACAACAAAGATAAATTATGAGCAAAACATAGCTTTTAAGACATTTTCCAACACACTCAAATTCTTTAAAAAAAATTCACCGCATACTAAGGTCAAAGATGTTGAAAAAGCATCACTATCTGTAATTTTCTTGTCAGTTAAAAATACATTTAAAATTAATGACCAAATAATGACCACATTTCCTTTCAAATTTCTATTTGATTTGCCCGACGTCTTATACAAGATGAATAAAATATCTCCTTTTAAACTTAATTAGAAAGATCCAAAAAGTTAAATGACATTTATAACATTACGAAAATCATTTGATAAGAAGAAGTAAGAGTAAAATTAAATAAAACTGAAAGCTTAACGGGATAATTCTGTTTCCTTTCAATGACTATGAAAATAAAAATGTCAAAGTGACTACAATTTCTGTGAAAAAAGCCATTAAATTAAATTAAAAATGATATTTTAAAAAGAAACAGTGTCAGATGCAGTGTCTGTTAATGAATTACGAATATTCTATTTGATTTTAGTATTTCTATTTTCTTAATTTAATTATTTATTCTTAAGTTTAATTATTTATTCTTATTCATCAAAATAAAAAAATAAATAAAATAAATAAATCGATTCATTAGAATAGATAATTAAAAAGATTTATTAGTTAAATTAAAACGAAATAAAATTATTTCAAGTATAACTAGTTATTCAAGTAATTGTAATGAATTTAAAATAAAATTATGATAAAATATTTTTTTTCTCAGAAGTTTTCCTAGAAAAATGTTTGAAAAGCATCACTATCTGTAATTTTCTTGTCAGTTAAAAATAGACTGAAAATTAATGACCAAATAATGGCAATTTTTCCTTTTAAATTCGATTTTACTGACGCGGCATCTTATATTCGATGGATAAAGGATCACCTTTTAAACTTAATTAGAAAGTTCCGAAAAGTTAAATTGCATTTATATCATTACGAATTTTTTTTGATAAGGTGACGTACGAATAAAATAAAATTAAATTAAAAGCTTAGCGAGATAATTCTGTTTTATTTAAATGGCAATACAAATAAATTTTGAAGTTAAATATGATATTCATTATCTATAAATTTCATGCAACTCTGCAAAATAAGAAGTTAATTTACGTGGGTGAAATCGATTAATGGAAGAGAGAATTAAAAAGTATTATTCGTTAAATGGAAGCAAAATTAAATTTTTTCAAATGTACTTTTAATGAATTTCAAATAAAGCTATTCGAATAAAATGTATTTATTTTTTCCTCAGACTAACAACATTTTCTTTTGAATCAATCGATTGTCATCGAAAAATAATAAAAAAATATCATACTTATGGATATGACATCATAAGTAAATAAACAAAATAGATAAATCACGAGTAAATCTTAGATTATGAAACTCTGTTCAACACATTCGGAATTCTTTTAGAAAACTTCACTGAGTAGTAAGGTGAAAGATGTTGAAAAATGCATCATAGGTTTCAAAATCCAAAATTAGCTATTGCCATCAATAATCGGAATAATATCCGAATTCTTTTATGAAGTTAAGTTTATCATCTTAAGATTTAAATATACAAACGCCATAAGTAAATAAACAACAACTATAAATCATGAGTAAAGGATAGATTATGAAACACTTTCCAACGCATTCAGAATTCTTTAAGAATTTCGCCGAACACTAAGGTCAAAGATGTTGAAAAAGCATCACTATTCGTAATTTTCTTGTCAGTTAAAAAAAATTGAAAATTAATGACCAAATAATGGCAACTTTTCCTTTCAAATTTCTATATTACTGGTGCGACGTCTTATATACGATGAATAAAGATATCACTTTCAAACTTAATTATAAACATTCCGAAAAGTTAAATTACATTTATGTCATTACGAAAGATATATGATAAGAAGAAGTAAGTGTAAAATTAAATTAAACTAAAAGCTTAACGCGATAATTCTGTTCCCCTTAAATGTTAATAAAAAAATATATCAAAGTGACTACAATTTCTATGAAAAAATCCATTATATTAAATAAAGAATGATATTTTTAAAAGAAACAGTGTCAGATGCAGTGTCTATTAATGAATAACGAACATTCTATTTGATTTTAGTATTTCTATTTTCTCAATTTAATTATTTATTCTTAAGTTTAATGATTTATTCTTACTGATAAAAAAATTAAATTAAATAGGTCAATCAATTAATTAGAATAGAGAAATAAAACGATATATTAGTTAAATTAAAATGAAATAAAATTAATTCAAGTATATTTTGTAATTCATGTAATTTTTATGAATTTCAAATAAAATTTTGCCAATAAAATGCGTTTTTTTTTCTGAGTTTTTCTCAGAAAAATATTTCAAAAAAGCATCACTATCTGTAATTCATGAGTAGACAAATCATGAGTATATCTTAGATTATGAGAAACTTTTCAACTTATTCAGAATTCTTTAAGAAATGTTACCGATTATTAAGATCAAAGATGTTGAAAAGTGCATCACTATCTGTAATTTTCTTGTCAGTTAAAAATAGACGGAAAATTAATGACCAAATAATTGCCATCTTCAATTTAAATTCGATTTTGCTGTTGCGGCATCTAATTTACTATGGATAAAGGTATCACTTTTTAAACTTAATAAAAAATTTCCGAAAAGTTAAATGATATTTATATCATTACGAAAGTTTTTTGATAAGGTGACGTAAGAGTAAAATTAAATGAAACTAAAAGCATAACCAGATAAATCTGTTTTATTTAAAAGGCAATGAAAATAAATTTTGAAATTAAACATGAAATTCATTATCTGTAAACTTCATGCAACTCAGCAAAATAAGCAGTTAAGTTAAGTTGGTGAAATCGATTAAATAGAAGAGAGCATTAAAAAGTATTATTCGTTAAATTTAAGTGAAATAGCATTAATTCAAATGTGCTTTTAATGAAATTCAAATAATGTTATTTCAATAAAAAGTATTTATTATTATCTCAGACTGACAATATTTTCTTTTTAATAAATCGATTGTCATCGAAAGATAACAATAAAAAAAAGTGTTGCTTATGGATATGACATCATAAGTAAATAAATAAAATAGGTAAATCATGAGTAAATCCTAGATTATAAAACTCTGTTCAAGACATTCGGAATTCTTTTAGAAAACTTCACTGAGTATTAAGGTCATAGATGTTGAAAAATTTATCATAGACATCAAAATCCAAAATTAGCTATTATCACCAACAATTGAAAAAATATCTGGATTTTTTTTATGTAGTTAAGTTTATCATTTGTAGATTTAAATATACAAACACCTTTACATGGGGGTTTGGATAGCATCAATCCGGATCATCATGTATTCTCGGACAGAAGCAGTCAAAGACCCTCTGTAAAGGTGAGTAAATAAACAGAGATAAATTATGAGTGAAACATAGCTTCTGAGACACTTTCCAATACACTCAAAATTCTTTAAAAAATTTCATCGAATACTAAGATAAAAAATATTTAAAAAAAAATTACGATTTTTAAATTTTTTGTTAGTTAAAAATAGATTGAAAATTAAAATTAAAATAACAACAACCTTTTCTTTTAATTTTGTATTTTAGTTGCGCGGCGCCTTATATCCGTTGAATAAAGGTATCACCTTTTAAACTTAATTAGAAAGTTCCGAAAAGTTAAATGACATTTATATCATTACGAAAGTTTTTTGATAAGGCGACGTAAAAGTAAAATTAAATGAAACTCAAAAGCTTAGCGAGATAATTCTACTTCATTTAAATAGTAGTAAAATAAAAATATCAAAATGACTACAATTTTTGTGAAAAAATCCATTAAATTAAACTAAAAATGATGCTTATTAAAGTTGAAGTGTCGGATGTAGTAAAGATTAATGAATTATAAATGTTCCATTTGATTCTATCTCTATTTTAGCAATTTTATTATTTATTCTTAACACATTCGCTGCTGGTCACGCGCTAGTGCGTGTTAATTCTCTATCATTTAACACAGAGGGCGGAATTATTGGCAGCGAATATGTTAGATTGAAACTTATCAAAATAAAATATTAAATTAAATGACTGAAATCGACTAAATAGAAGAGGGAATTAAAAAAGATTTATACGGGCCATTTTCACCATTCTCTTACATTTCGTGGTAAAGAACTTGACATTTCAAATAAAACTATTAGAAATGAACTAGCTTGTATAATTTCTAACTAAGATATTAATACACATACCTTCTGAAGCTATTTAGTAAACAATATTTAATTACAAAAGTGCAAAAATCTTTTTTAATATTAAAATTTATGGTAACAGACTTGACAGTGAAAAAAAACCCAACCTTGATAAAAGCTTATTTTTGCCACTATTACATTGCTTCACAATTAATGAATAAACAACGGCAAGTAGTAGTTTCGTGAATAATTTAGCTATATCGCCGAATATTTGCTGCTAACTTTAGGCAGAATTAGAAACCTATTTTGACTAAAATAATCACAAGGTAAGGGACGTGACGCAAAGTGAGGGACAAAATATTTCTGTTAATTTCTTTAAAAAATAATTCTTGTAAACATTTTTTTTTTCATTTTTGTAGAATACTAACAGTTCATATTTAAAATAAATAAATCTCTTTATTTAAAAAGGTTAAATTAGATTAAAAAAATATATAACAGTTAATTACATAAAATTTGGAATGGGACAGGCATTTTTACTTAGAATAGCAATTTAAAAGATTTATATCTCCAAAATTTTTATTGATTTTTTAAATTTTTCATGTCTGAATTGTTCAATATAGTCTTCTTTAGGTAATGCATAGCTGAAATCAAACTTTAAACATTAATATATGTTTGAATTTTCCTTTTTTTTATTCTTGGGCAGCATATGTAAGCGAAATTTGAAAATGGCCATACGTACATCGTCAGTTATTATAAAAACACCATAATATGAAAAAAAAATTGCTATAACGGATAAGATTATAGCATAAATAAAATCTCCGATAAGGTAGTTTTTACTAATTCTTTTGTTTCTATTTTAAATTAGTATTATTTTTACATTAGTTTATTACAAAAAAAATTACACTAATAATTTTAGAGCATTTTTGGGTGTTTGTGTTTAAATTAAATATATGAGCATTTAGATTTTTTTTATTTGTAATGAAAATTAGAATTTGCATTTTCCACATTCTCACTTGGCATTGCTCCATCTACACTGCAAAGAAAAGGGTCGATCTACTAAAAAAAATTTTGTAATCCTCGTAATTGCTAAAATTTTTTTTGTAATCTTACTCGGTTACAAGGAATCTGTAAGAATTACTAGAAAAAAGCTAGTAACGAATAGAGTTAATAGTTTTACATTTTTAATAGCTATTACTAAACTCACTTGGTGTGACCGTGATAGCCTATTGGTCATAGCACCGAACTCCAGGCTGAAAGTACTCGGGTTCGATGCTGGACGTTACCAAATATGCACCGAATGTATGCAATGTAAGTACTCGTTAAATAAAGGGATTATGAAAATCTTGTCGTAGCAGTTACCATGGGTAATTATCTCTTGACTTTCCCTCCCCTTTAGAAACATGTCAAAATAGAGCAGGTAGCAATGTTTGGTGCTGCCATCTATTGCGGCTTTGCGGAAAATGTTCCGCTTCAGAAGTCTGTTTTTTTACCAACTGGATGCAGCTCGAAGAAAGCTACTGCCCTTCGGGCACACGTAATGTTTAATAAAAATATTTTTGGAGCTATTACTAAAATTTGCTTGGTGGCTCAGACTAAAAAGTTTTAAATTAGTTATACAAAAAAATTATTTTGTTCAGTTTACAAAAAAAGAAAAAAAAGTTTGTTTCACTTGCAAAAAAAAGTTTGTAATGGTTACTGAAAAATTCTGGGAAATACAAATTTTCTAAAAAATTTTTAGTAACCTCTTGAATTTTTTTTTTACAGTATACGTGCGCAAAATATAATAATATTAACCATACAACCTCTGTCAATAAAGCTCGGTGAAAGTCCTGTAACATTAATGTAGATCAAATATTAACAAAAGTTACCCTACCATCCTTCGAAATAGACATCTCCCATTACTATGCATAGCTGAGATCTGTTATACATGTACTAGGAAATTCGCAAGAAGTCTTCATTTGGGATGGAGTTCAAAAGATTCGTCACGATTCGTTGGATGTCAGCAATGTGATCAAATTTCTTTCAAAGAGATTTTGAGTGGTGAAAATAGGAAGAAATCTGAAGAATTAAGATCTGGTGAGTATGGTGGATGTCCAATTTGTACCACTCCTCATGAATTTCTTTCGGTGTCTTAAAAAGCTTAAAACTAAACTTTAAACTGATCTTTTTTTCGTTGATTTTCCTGTAATCAGTTAAGAACTAACACACTGAACAAGCACTTTGTAAAGCACGTCTTACACAGAACATGAACGGCGCTCAATTGGAAAACGATGGAAAAGATGGTCTACACTTGCCTCTAAGCAAATACACCGTTTTACTCCACCAGTATTGCCAGATCGGTCGTTCTGAATTCATTCACCGAACTTTTTTGTCAGAGTATAACTGTTATAATGATGCGGTTCTCTTTTCAGTTTTCGTTCAATTAATCTTGAGATTCCCTATCTGTAACTTTCTTGTCTGTTAAAAATCGATTGAAATTTAATGACAATATAATGACTTTCTCTCTTTTCAAATTCGTATTTTAATGGTATTTTAATGGAGCGATGTCTTCCCCACTAAAAATAATCTTAAGATTATCTGAAGAAATTGCCACTTTCTACAGAATTTCTACAGAAATTTGAAGAAAATTTGCATACTTAGCTTTATCTTTAAAATATGTGCAGAATTTTTAAAGATAATCTTAAAAATATCTGCAAAATGGGCCAAATACCTTCTGATTTCCCACAGATTTTGGGCCAAAAAGCTATAGATTTTCTACTGATTTTTTTAGTGGGGCTATATTCGATGAATAAAGGCATCATCTTTTAAACTTAATTAGAAAATTCCTTTAAGTTAAATGACATTTATATAATTATGAAAAGAATTATTAAATGATAATTTAATGAAGAAATGAATAATAATAATGATAAAACAACAATAATTATAAAATTAAATGAAACTAAAAGCCAAAGATAATTCTGTTTCATTTAAATGATAATAAAAATAAAAATTTCAAAGTGATTACAATTCCTGTGAAAAAATTCTTTAAACTAAACTAAACGTGATATTTTTAAACGATAAAGTGTAGGATTAAGTATCCATTAATAAATTATAAGTATTCTATTTGATTTTATTTCTGTATTCACAATTTAATTAATTATTCTTAAGTTGCAACTCATCAACATAAGAAGTTAAATTAAATGAGTGAAATCGATTAAATAGAAGAGGAACTTAAAAAGATTTAATGGTTAAATTGAAGCGAAATAAAATTAATTCAAGCTAAATTATTTTTTATAAATTTAAATTTAAATTATGCCAAAAACTGTATTTATTTTTATCTCAGACAGTATTTTATTAGAGTCAATGGATTATCATCGAAAGACACCAATTAAAAAATTGTAAATATGGATATAACATCATAAGTAATATATATATATATATATATATATATATATATATATATATATATATATATATATATATATATATATATATATATATAATACCATTAAAAGTAGACAAGATTCACCAACGGATTTTATCAATAAAACAATAAACCAAAACGAAGAATTAAATTGAATTATAGTAAACAATATAAACCATTTGAAATTAACCATTGAATTTAATAACTTATAGCACATTGAACATGGAAGGAAAAAAAGAATAATATGAATACAATTGAAATTTGTAGAACCAAAGCAGAATCTTCAGGTCCCAAATACTTTGGAACTACAAATGGAGTGTGTGGTTTCATCTTCGTATTTGCCATGAAAAAGCAAAACAATACGAATTTGGGACTACCATCACACAAAAACCAAATTATTAAACAAGGAACAAAGATATTTTACAAAAAGGAGTTGAAAGTAAGTAAAAATAATAGTTATCCATAACAAACAAAAAAGATAAAGCTGAATGGAAATATAATTGAACCGGAAAAAATAATAATCGATATTAACATAAAATTAAATTAATAAAATGATTAAAATTAGAATTAAGAGATAACATTCATATTAACATATAACTTAAAATACATTATTGTTACTTTAATCAGTAACATTTATTGTGACTTTACATGGTAAAAACTCATTATCTTAATATAGGATAATAATAAAATAATAATAATAATAATAATAATAATAATAAATAAAATAATAATAATAGTAATAATATTATTAATAATAATACCAAAAATTATATCAATAACATTAAAAATAATTTGATATTTAAAATATAGCTATTTAACTATAGATATAACTAGACGAATATCCATATATTGGTGTAAATTAAACAGTTTAAAAATTATGTTATATATATATATATGCACATAACATCATAAGTAAAAAATAAATAAAATAGATAAACCATGGGTAAATCTTAGATTATGAAACACATTCTTTAAGAAAATTTCACTGATTATTAAGCTCAAAAATATCGAAAAATGCACCAAGATTTCACAATCCAAATTTAGCTATTATCACCAACAATCAGAAAATATCAGAATTCTTTTACATAGTTACGTATTTCATCTGTAGATTTAAAAATACAAATGTCATAAGTAAATACGCAAAACAGATAAATCATGAGTAAAGCATAGATTATGAAACACTTAACAATACATTCAGAATTCGTTAAGAAATTTCATCAAATACTAACATGAAAGCTATTAAAAAAATCACTATCTATAATTTGCTTGTCCGTTAAAAATAGATTGAAAATTACTGACCAAATAACGGCCATATTTCCTTTTAAATTCGTATTTTACTGCCGTGGCGAGGCACCATCCTTTAAACTTAATTAGAAAGTTCCGAAAAGTTAAATGCCATTCATATTATTATGAAAGTTATTTGATAAGGTGACGTAAGAGTAAAATTTAATTAAAATAAAAGCTTAACGAGATAATTCTGTTTCATTTAAATGGTAACAAAAATATTTTTTATGTGTGTGTTTAAATTAAGTATGTGAGCGTTTAAAGTTTTCTTTTAATAAAAATTATAAATTGCATTTTCACATTGCTTCAATTTCGTGCAGAATATATAATGATATTAAGCGTATAAATGTTATAGTAATATGGTTTCCTTTCCATTTTTAGTTAAATTAAAGAAGAGATTCTTTATGTGTAGTTTTCTTGTCAGTTAGAAATAGTAAAAATTAATGAGCAAATAATGGCCACCTTTCCTTTTAAAATTGTAATTTAATGGCGCGGCGTCTTTTGTACTATGAATGAAGGCATCACCTTTTAAACTCAATTAGAAAATTCCGGAAAGTTATGTGACATTTATATCATTATAAAAGTTCTATGATACTGTGACGTAAGAATAAAATTATATTAACTAAAAGTTAAACGATATAATCCTGTTTCATTTATATGGAGTTTTTTTTTTTTTTTTTTTTTTTTTTTCCGTATGTGTGCATTTAAATTAAGCATGTGAGCATTTAAATTGTTTTTGTAATCAAAATTAGACTTTGCCTTTCGACATTGTTTCAATTGTGTGCGCAAAATATAATAATATTAAACTTATAGATGTTATAATGCTGCAATTGTCTTTTCAGTTTTAGTTAAAATAAACATGAGATTTACTATCTGTAATTTTCTTGTCAGTTGAACATAGAAAATTAATGACAAAATAATGACACCTTGTCCTTCTAAATTCGTATTTTATTGGCGCGGCGTCTTAATTACGATGAATAAAGGCATCACCTTTAAAATTTAATTTGAATGTCCCGTAAAGTTAAAAGACATTTATAGCATTACTAAGTTTGTAAAATAAATTGACATAAGAATAAAATAAAATGAAACTAAAAGCTTAAAGAGATAATTCTGTTTCTTTTAAATAGCATTTTTTTATATTTATTTATTCATTTTATTTATTTATTTATTTATTTACTTTTTGTTTATATCTATTAAATTAATATGTCAGCGTTTATTTTATTTTATTATTATTATTTTTTTTTTTTGTGATGAAAAGTAGAAATTGCATTTCCAAATTGCTCCATTTACGCGCACAAAAGAAACAAAAAACTTATAAATGTTACAATAATGCGATTTTCTTTCCATTTTTCATCAAATTAAACTTAAAATCCATTATCTGTAATTTTTTTTGTCAGTTAAAAATAGATTGAAAATCAATGACCAAATAATGGCCACCTTTCCTTTTAAATTCATATTTTACTTGCGTGGCGTCGCGTCTTACTTTACGTCATCACCTTTTAAACTTAATTAGAAAGTTCCGAAAAGTTAAATGATTTTTATATCATTGGTGAAAATGTATATGATATGGTGACGTAAGATCAAAATTAAATGTAACTAAAAGCATAAAGAGATAATTCTGTTTCATTTTAAGGGCAATAAAAATTTAAATGTCAATGTGACTGCAATTTCTGTTAAAAAATCCATTAATTTAAACTAAAAGTTATATTTTTAAAAGAAGAGTCGGATGTAGTATTCATTAATGAATTATAAGTATTCTATTTGATTACATTTTTATTTTCACAATTTAATTATTTATTCTTAAGTTGCAATTAATCAAAATAATAAGTTAAATTAAATGAGTGAAATCGGTAATATAAGAGAGAATTAAAAAGAGCCATTGGTTAAATTGAAGCGAAATAGAATTAATTCAAATGTAGTTTTAAGGAATTTTAAATAAACTCTTACTAATAAAGTTTAATTTTTTTTTTTTTTTTTTTTTTTTTTTTTTTTTTTTTACAATGACCATATTTTTTTTTCAGTCAATTGATTGTCATTGAAAATAACTAATAAAATAAGATGCATAAAATAGATATTGTAGCGTCATAAATAAATAAACAACAAAAATAAATCGTGAGTAGATCATAGAGTATAAAATATTTTCCAACGCATTCAAATTTTACAGATTACTAAGGTTGAAAAGATGTTAAAAGATGTTGAAAAATGTATCATAGATTTAAATATCCAATTTTAGCAATTATCATCAACAATGAAAAAGAAAAACAGAATTCATTAATGTAGTTAAATTTATCATATTTGTATTTATACATACTAAAGTTGTAAATAATTAAACAACAAAGATAACTCCTACGTAAAACACGAATTATAAAATACTTACCAACACATTCAAAAATTTTTAAGACAGTTTCATGGATTCATAAGGCAAAAAATGTTGAAAAATGCTTCAAGCATTTCAAAATCCAAATTTAGCTATTATCACCAATCATTGGGATACTTTCCAAATTATCTAAATTATCTAATACTATCCAAATTTTTATCATTTGTAGATTTACACTGCCTAGGCCATAAACACGGGTTTCCCGTATTTTCTCTGTGCGTATTAAAAGTATGTACAGCGTGTATTTACAGCAATGAATGAGATACATCTTTCGACAGGTTCTGGAATAGGCTTTAGTGCAGTATATTTGTATATTATGCAGTATATTTGTTTTTAAATCATTGAAACTTGTTTAATACAAAAATATCTGTATAGAATGTATAAATAAAAAGGATGCATAAACAAAAAATAATCGTAATAATTTCGGTTAAAAATTTCGTAAGGATGTACTGCTTTTAAGAAAAATCCCTGTCGGTTTGGCCTATAAGCAAAGGTAGTTTTCGAAGTTAAATGCTCATTTCAATAACTAAAAATAAAATACCATTAGGGATAAATCCAGTTTAATAATTTTATTTGGCCGCTTTTAAAGAATTTTTAATTTCATGTTTCTGCAAGATCTGGTTTTATCAGAATCATTTTAAGTGGAATTCGGCTCAAAATGATCACTTTCAAAGCCTTTTTGAAATTTATTTTAACTTTATGAAAAAAATCAACCTATATGGCACGACATATAGTTCCTAAATAAGATAAACTGTCAATTGAATGCGATTGAGAGCAAAATTGAATTCAAAAATGAGTCAAAAAATAAGTAATTTGTTTTTTAAATACATCCTTAATTCTTCAAACATGTTCGTTTCAAGAAATCCTGCTCAAAATGCCCAATCTGATAGCTATTTTTGAAATACATTCTGTCTTTATCAAAAAATGGAGAAATACAGCACATTATACACTTCCTAAATAAGATAATCAGTCAACTGGATGGGTTTGAGAGCAAAAAAATGGATTTAAAAATGAGTCAGAAAATAAGCAATTTGTTATTTGAAGACTATATCAAATTTTCAATCTCTATCGATTCGGGAAATTCTGTTCAAAATGCCCACTTTGAATGCATTTTTGAAATATATTCTGCTTTTATATTAAAAAAACCTGGTCAATACGTCACATTATATAGTTTCGAAATAAGACAACCTGTCATTTGGATGCGTTTGAAATAAAAAAATCCCTGTCGGCTTGACATATAGGCGGTGGTAGATTTCGAACAGTTTTCATTTCAACAACAACAACAAAAAAAAAAAAAATAAATAAAAAATAAAAAAAAAAATAACGATAAACCCAGTTTAACTACTTTTTTTGGCCGCTTTTGAAAAATTTTTTGTTTTATTTTTCTGTAAGAACTGATTTTATCAAAATCCTCTTAAGCGAAATTCGGCTCAAATGCCCATTTCGAAAACATTTTTTTAATATATATTCTGACTTTATTAAAAAATCGACCAATACGCACATTATATAATTCCTAAATAACAACAACAACAAAAAAAAAAACTGTCAATTGAATGCGTTTGAGAGTAAAATTGAATTTAAAAGTGAGTCATAAAATAACCAATATGTTATTTGAATACATCCACAATTCTTTGATCAAGATCGCTTTGGGAAATTTTGTGCGAAGTGCCCAATTTGACAGCTTTTTTTAAATATATATTTAGCCTTTATCAAAACACTGACCAATAGGGCCCATTACACAGTTCCTAAATAAAAAATAACTGTCAATTGAATGCGTTTGAGAGCAAAATTGAATTTAAAAATGAGTCATAAAATAACCAATTGTTATTTGAATACATCCTCAATTCTTTAATCATCATCGCTTTGGGATTTTTTTTTTCTTTTTTTGCGAAGAGCCCACTTTGACAGCTTTAAAAATACATATGTTTAGCCATTATCAAAAATTTTATGAATACGCCCATTTTATAGTTTCTGAATAAGAAAAAAATGTCAATTGAATGCGTTTGCGAGCAAAACCGGATATAAAAATGAGTCATAAAATAACCAATTTGTTATTTGAATACATCCTCAATTCTTTAATCATGATCGCTTTGGGAAATTTTGTGCTAAGTGCCCATTTTGGCAGCCTTTTTTGAAATATATTGTTCCTTTATCAAAAAACTGGCCAATTCGTCTCACTATATAGTTTCTGAATAAGAGAACCTTTAAATTGAATGCGTTTGAGAACAAAAATGGATTTAAAAATGACTCAGAAAAAACGCAATTTGTTATACTTCCTCAATTTTTCAATCACTATTACTTAGGTAAATTCTATTCAAAATACCCTTTTTGGTAGCCTTTAATGAAATATATTCTGCCTTTATCAAAACACTGGCCAATACGTCACATTATATAGTTCCTACATAAGAGGATCTGCCATTTGGATTCCTTTAAAATCAAAAATGAATTTAAAAATGAATCAGAATATAAGCAGTTTGGATTTGAGGTTTTTTCTCCAACTTCTATTTTTGTTTAATTTATTTTTGGTATAAGAATTGGTCCTATGAAAAACTTCTTCGAATAAAAGTTGTAGCGATTATTGAGAAGATGTAAAGTAAATTTAATTAGATTTCATTGCTTAAGAATTGAGTAAGTTATGGATTTTTTTCTTTTTCCTCCCTCCTTTTTCTTTTCGTTTTTGATTTTTTTCATCGGTAAAAGTTGGTCCTATCAAAAACTTGCAAATACAAATTTTTAGATAAGGTTGAGTACATTTATAAAAAATTTAGTTGGATTTGATATCTTGAGAACTGACAAAGTTACGATTTTTTTTCGCCCAAAAACCCTGTTTTTTTCGCCCCTTGAGCCCATTTTTAACTTTATCAAAAATCTGTCATGCATAAATTTTAAGCCCAATTTTTAGAAGTAATATAAAATTTAAACTTATTCGATATCTATTTTCATTAAGAAGTTATCGCATTTTTTCTATTTTCACAAAACTCTCCCTATTTTCATCCCCTTGGTCCGATTTCGCCCATTAACGAACTCGACCGAGATTTTATGCCCCTTGATTTTGTGTAAAAGTTTGAAGAAGATCTGGGCATAATTATGGAAGTTATCGTGTCCAGAAGAAAGTGATATACACAGATAGATAGATAGATAGATGAATAAACTTTTTTACTGATGGCAGTTTTGGGGTCTAGGAGTCATGATCGGTGTAGATCTGCAAATTTTTTTCAGAAATTCCAGCATGGGAGAGAATGCAATAGGTAGTATTTCATACGAAATCTACCTAAAAATGAGTAGAATATAAGCAGTTTGGATTTTATTTTTTCTTGAACTCCTACTTTTGTTTGATTTATTTTTTCTATAAGGATTGCTCCTATAAAAAACTTGTTAATGTAAAAGTTATAGATATTATTAAGAGGATGCAAAATAAATTTAATCAGATTTGATATCTTAAAAATTGACGGAGTTATGGATTTTTTCTTTTCCTAACCCTCTTTTTGTTTTCGTTTTTATTTTTTATATTTTTTGCGGTAAGAGTTGCTCTTATCAAAAACTTGTAAATACAAAAGTTTTTGTATAATATGAAGAACATTTCTAAAAAGTTAATTGGATTTGATATCGGTAATTGACGACGTTATTATTTTTTCCCATAACCCCTATTTTTTTCGCCCCTTGAGCCTATTTTTAACTTTATCAAAAATGTATATTGCATAAACTTTTGGCCGATTGGCTGATTTTTTAGAAGTATTATAAACTTTAAACCGATTAAATAAATATTTTAATTGAGAAGTGATGAGTTTATCTCTGTTTTCACAAAACCCTCCCTATTTCCTCCCTTTTGGTCAAATTTTACCCATTAACGAACTTAACCGAAATTTTACGCCTCTTGGTCCAATTTTGACCATTAACGAACTTGACCGAGATCTTATGCATCTTGATTTTATATATCAGTTTGGAAGACATTTGAGCAGAATGGTAGAAGTTATCGTGTCCACAAAAAAGTGATATATATATATATATATATATATATATATATATAGATAGATAGATAGATAGATATAGACATAGATATAGATATATGTGTGTGTGTGTGTATATGTATATAAACTTTGTTACTGATGATAGTTTGGGTCTATAGGTTATGATCTGTGTAGATCTGCAAAAATTTTTCAGAAATTCCAACATGGCAATGTCGACAATAGGCTGTATTTCATACGAAAACTACCTAAAATAAAAAAGTCTAATAGATTTTTCACATTTAATATATTTTTAAAATGCCTATTTACAATACTAAAAAATTATATTTCTATAAAAATCATCTATAATATTTTGAAATGTACCAAGAACAGCCCGTAGATTGAATTGGTGGCAATCGCTGTCAGAATACAGAGATTACTCTAGTTTTCATAGGGATGAGCTTTTCTACTTATTTTGCTGAGACGACCTGTTACGTCGAGTCTCAACTTATCTACAGAAATACGGTTTATTTGTTGAATAGATTTTAAAATAATATTCATGATTGAACAATGTCTATTATACTTAATATTAACTAGCAAAACGTACCTTTTAATAAGCAACATCTTTTCAAACATTTAGTATAACTAAATTCTATTCAGAATATGTTCTTTTAAAACAGTTGTACGCAAATCAGAATGTTGATTCTTGCAGTAGCAACATCGACTCTGCAAAATGAGTTGAAAAGCTCACCCTTGTGAAAATTAGAGTAATGTCTGTACTCCAATAGTTAATTGCCGCCAGCGCCATCTTTTGGCCGAAAATCGAACAATTCTAAATAAAGTGCACTTTCAAAAATTCATTAATTTTCTAATAGCAATAGAGCAAACGACGCATTTTTATCTCAAACAGTCTTTTGTTGTTGTTGTTATTTAAGTTCAAAATGGATCAGTCATTTACTGAACACCCTCAGTGCCAGAGGACACGAGGAGGTGTCATCATTTATCGACTGACAACTCACTAGTGTTAGAATCCACACCGGAAAATTTTGATCACAAATTTACTTTTATTTTATTTGTGAAATATCAATCACCGTTTAAAACAATAATAATTATTTAAACTTACTCGTGACAAATCGGAATTCCAAAATTAAAAATCCGCCTGATGCGGAATTCAAAAGTGTTGCTGCATTTGGCGGATTTTCATTGGAGGATTCCAAATTCTAACCAGAAAGTTTAAATAGTTATTATTGTTTAAAAAGAAGATAGCCATTCTACAAATGAAATAAAATATAATTACTGTTCACCATTTTTAAGTATGAATTCCAACACTCGAGAGAAGTCTGTCAATTAGTAATGACATCGATATTGCCAGCGTCAGTATCAACCCTGTTTTTTTACCAAGGTTCCTGAGATTTTATACAGCATGCATTTTTGACGATCCCACAGAAACTAGCATAGGAAATAGAATATGGTCTTCCGATTGGTTGAATAATGTAAAAAAGCAATTGTTGTTTGCCGATAAATTGCTCTGAATGCGGACAGGAGCGCGTTAGGATGCGTAGTAGGAGCGTATATGGGTATCTCATGTTAAAATATTAATAGTAATAAACGGTAGTTTTTTAAAGTAACATAGAACAATTGGGTTTGTAAATATTGTGTATTTCTCGCCGCAAAAAGGAAATGTGATTGTTTGTAAGTAAATTGCTCTGAATGTGAATGTATGCGTTAGAGGCATATAATGTGCATATTATGTTAAAATGATAGTAAGAAATGACAATGTTATCTTTATTACTTTCTAAAATGCAGAACAATTGAGAAACATCATTATTAACTTCTTTAATTATAATTCCAGAAAATATTTCTTTATCTATTAATAAATATGTAAAATCAGAAGGATATTTATCAAAATTTATCTTTCAAAGGATTTTCAAATAAAAATTTATGATTAAGAAAACGTAAACTCAAAAATGAGCTAAAGCTAAATACTCTTTAAGCTAATCAATCAATCAGAAGCCTGTATTTTCTTCCCTATGCTAGCTTCAGTGGGATCGGCAAAAATGCATACAGCGTATGTCAGGTAGTCAGCCTAGCCCGAGACAGTCATGATTTAGCTCCCAAGAAACTTCGGTATTTATTTTATTGACACCGAACAGACGTCAGACTGAAAAAACATTGCCCAACACTTACTGAAACTCTGCATCTGCTGTATGGTTGCCAGATGTTAAATAACAGTACGCCACTGTGCGTCCGTCAAAAAATTCCAAAAAAAGAAAGAAAGGAAACAAAATTGTAATTTAACAAATTACAACGACTATTTGGAAAATGCTATTTCCAAAGAAATTCTATATTTAAATTGATAATAATAATAAACATCATTTTTAGGATGATTATAACGAGTCATAAATTACGTACGCCGTCCATTAAACATTTATATTCCTAGACCAATGATAAAAAAAACTGCAATTTAATAGATAGACAACTTTAACTGTTTAAGATGTGCAGTTTTATTGAATGGAGTTAATCAGACTGACCGCCAGACTGATCGGACTGATCGCCTCATATTACATACGATATGAATTAAACATTAATATTCCTGGAACCATGACTAACAAGTTTTAAATGAAATTTCAGATTTACAATTTTCGAAACTGCAAAATTTTAAACTTCTTAACATAGCATATTTTAAATTTTTACACCATTGCGTAGAGAAAAAAAATGCACTTTTTAATGAAATTTGTTTGAAATCTCTACCGCAAATTGCTTTTAAATTATTAATTTTATTAAAAGTTTTTATCACTGTTTTTGTCACCGTGGCAACAGAAGTATTCCGTCTTGGTCATTAAACTTAGATCAATCAGAAAACGAATAAAATAAAAAACAGAAGTGTTCCATTTTTGGACATTAAACTTGGACCAATCAGAAAACGAATAAAATAAAATAAATTGCGGAATTCAAGCAATAAAAATATCCAGATATACTTTAGATTTCCTAATTCTCTACTGAGATCAACAACTATTTGCTCCAAATAGTTAATAACGTTAAAAAAGGTAAATTTGACGTAAAAAAGGTAAATTTCTCTTAATTAAATAATAATCTTGGTACAATCAATAGAAGTTAATTCCCCCTCCCCTCATCAACATATAAGTATTTATATTTTTTATCCCAAGAAATGGTAGCTATTTTTAAAATGTCATGCATATATTTTTCCATTCGGTAACATTAGACCGTTTTTTTCTTTTTCTAATATTTATCCTGGTACAATATTTTTGGCACAAAAATTCGATAAAAAAAAAAAAAAAAAAAAAAGAAAAAAGAAAAAAAGAAATCTTTCATAGGTATATATCTTTCAAAGGAAAATTTATATGGCTTCTTTTGCACGTCAAAATAGGAGCGTGTAAAATTACATTAATACTTTGTATTTTATTGCTTTATCATTCTAAGCTGTCAAAATATTCCGATACTGAAAAATATTTAATAAATAAAATCTTTCATGATATAGGATATTTCTGTTACAATGTAAAACAAGATAACCGAAATATATGTGTCAGGAATTTTTCGAGACATTAGATATTGTTCTTACTGTCATTTTATTTTATTTTATTTTTTAAACAAGTAAAGGTTTATATTGGAATCTGAAATGTGATACGAAAGAAATAAATATCAAGATTTAAATATATATATATTTATTATTACGCATATATTGCTTATTAAAAAATTTATTATGAATTTATTTATTTAAAAAACTTTTCTTACATCATAATATTTTATTGAGAAGCATTAAAAATATAAAGCGTATTATTGCCATGTTATTGAAAAAAAAAGTTTAAAAAGATTTCAGTTTAAATAAGTATAAACAGTGCAGATTGCTCGAAAATTTAAAAATGTTATTATTAAATAATCTGTGAGTCAAATTATTGTAAGTAAAATTGGAACGAATTGCTTAAAAATTCTTCATTAAGACATACATACACGCATTTGCTTATATATAAATATTTCATAAACATATAATTTTCTTTTTTAAATCGATGGAATGTATAATCCTCTGACGTATTTTTTCTCAAGATCCTCTAATTAAATTTTTTATTTCTTTGTTGTATTTAATCGAAAACATAAAAAAACTGTATTACATTTTAAAATTTACTGATTATATACATTCGTGGGAAAAAAGCAATCCCCTCCCCCCCCCCAACTAATTATTTAACAAATTATCGTATAAGAAAGTTATTGTTACAAAATAATTGAAAAATAAAGTCTACTTTTAAATGATGCATATAAAGTTCGCTTGAGGGGCAATCTGTGTATTAAAATAAACCTTTTTTTTTTCATTACCAATACTCAATTCTGAGAGCATAAATGAACTCTACTACCTTCAATTAACCTTAATTTTTTTTCATGCAATTCGTAAGATAAGTTTTCGAGAAATTAATTATTTTATAAGAAGCATATTTTAGGGGCTGTGTTCAAATTCAAGTTCGGTATTCGATTCTAGATCGAAACGGCTCTCTTCACAATCAAGGCATCTGTGACGTCAGCTTCATTCAGCGGAGTTATTCTACAATCGATTTAAAGTGATTGACACTTACTCAAACATCGAAACGGGCATATTCTCTTCTTAAGTGAATTTAATTGGAAGAATATATATATGTTGCGGCCAATACCCGGAGCCTGGCCAATTCTAGAACTGGCCGGCCAATACCCGAACTGGCCAAGCTTCCTGGCCAAAACCCGAAATACATGAAATGAATAGCGTATTTCAGGTTTTGGCCGGCCAATTCGCGAACTGGCCAGGAAGCCTTGGCCAACATCCGAACTATGATGCATAGGTACCAATTTTTTTGTAACTAAGATAATGTAATATTAAAATGTACAGTAAAAAAGATTCCCATTCATTATATTAAAACGAAATATTTTTGTATACCCAACTAAATTAACCAAAAATAGTACACAATTCCATTTCAATATTAAAATTAATTAATAAGCCAAATACGATACCAATTACAAGTTAACCCCTTCGCGACGGGAGCCATTTACAAAATTTTTAATGTTTTGTCACCGGTTTTTAAAAACAGAAATTCGTGCCTTCTTGCATCGAGGAAATGCTCCGACTGAATAAGGCAATTTTTATTGTATTTTTAGCGGTGGGGAAAAACAAGGATTCTTAAGCCTTTTTGCGGCACGTATACGTGTCGCTCGTCCCCAAGGGGTTGACTGAATACTTTACTCGAATTAGATCACGGACAGGCTGACGTCTAGACTATTTGAATTCATAGACACTTTCAACTATGTTAGAAAGGATTAAGCCGAGTGCTTATATCTATTTCGCGAATTGGCCAATCGCATCTGGCCAGTTCGCGAATTGACCAATTGCATCTGGCCAGTTCGCGAATTGACCAATTGCATCTGGCCAGTTCGCGAATTGGCCAGTCATTTTTTAACGTTTCTGTTCAATTCGGGAATCGGCCGGCCAGTTCTAGAATTGGCCAATTTCGGGTATTGGCTGCAACATATACACAAATACTATACACAATTTACATTAAAGATTCGACATTCTCAGAACATTTTCTTTTGTCAACACATATCTCGTATTCTTTCCGAAACATATACAGAATGAATCGCCTGCCCAGGAGGGTTGCCACTCGTACATCCAAGGTCAGCCTTTAATCGCCCTTTTGGCGTTAAAACATAATTCTCCACAGCATCTTTAGTGCCAGTAAAATTGCCAGTAAGTCATTGAAGATTCCTAGATAACAGGATAGTATAAGAAGTTTCAAACCATCTAATCGCTTTTATCGCATATCAGAATGATATGTTTAGAAATGAGAGATTTGAACTACTACAAATAAAATAAAAATCTTGCTCTGAAGTCAAATGATTATTAATAAAAATTTAGTAATAATTAATAACTAGCTGCACCCGTCGAAACTCGACGGAAAAGAATATATATTAGATATGACATATCAATCTTATATAGACAGTAAAATACTGAGCGAAATAAACAATTGCCACCTCTTAAAATAGGGATAACATAGCTTTTCATGATGAAGATAGACAAACTTCAGAAAATAACAAAAAAATAAGGAAAACAACTCTTAAATTATTATGTTGTACTTAACTTCAGCTACAAATCTTTTTTTAATGCGGTTTCTAAACCTTAAATATTATTTAAATGCCAAATTATTTAGGAAGTTAATATTATACCCCGGAAGACGATTTCAAAAATATCTGCATAGTTTATAGCACCCACTACATATTTACAGCAGTTGCAATAAATTTAATTTATTTATTGGTTTGTATCCTCCATGAATTTGTAAAAATTAATTTTATTGTTATGGCAACGAAAAAAAAAGACGATACCTCTGTTATTAAAAAGAATAAAATTTTTGTATTTGTTGCTGAAATGCAGAATTTTTTTTTATTTTATTTTAAACAATAACTTAATACAATGAAATGATTTTAATTATTTTTTGATATTATATAAGATAGAAATATAATAATACCGGCATATCACAGATTTTATTCTTTTTTTTTTCTAATATGACATCATTTACACCTTTAGAAATACTCACCTTTTCTTAAATAAAAGCGTGATTTATGGAGTTATTTAAGAATTCTTTAGTTTCATAAAATATTCATTATAATTAAATAAAAATGGCGCAGTTTATAGAAATATTTTCATGTGTGCACACCACGGACCTTTAAATTAATAGAAGTTCACTTTATTTAGATGTAGGAATTAAAGTCAGTAAATATGACATCATCACTGACACAGCTATAACAATGTATATTATATTCATGGAATAAATTTATCTGGTTTCTGTATGACGACATTTTCTCCATCGACAAAATTTCACTTTAGATATTTTATTAAAGTTTATCTTCTGTAATTTTACTTACATAATATTTAATAATATTACTCAGTAAATAATCTGTGTATTGTAGGGAATAACCATGTGCAATCATTTTATTCTGATTAAATTTTACGAAAACCTTTATTTATTTATTTATTTATTTTTCGAAATGCGATTATACATTCCCCGATGAGATCAAGCTCCTGATTGGAGGAAAATAATGAAAGAAAATAAATTTTGAGAAAAGCTTAACCTGTTGCCACTGCTTTGAAGAAATGTCATGAAAAAGCTTTTAAAATTAAAAATAAAATAAAAAAATTGAAATAAATTAAAATTTAGCCAGAATGGGCACATCTACACATAAACAGCTTTCATTTAAAAAAATAATTATCAAAATCGGGCCAGTAGAAAGCTCAGGGCTATGACCAAAAAAACAGCCAGGTGTTTTAAATATATAGATGTTCAATTAATGCTGAGTAACGAAGAAGTTATAGGGAAAATAGACATATGTAACATTTCTGATTGCAATAAGAACAAGTCGGAAATTGCACGTCAAACGTAGCAAATGATGTGCGTTTGTACTATAAGGAAGTTTTAAAAATATTCATATATTGGTATAAAAGTATACAGTAATTCGGAAACAGTAAAGAAGCCCAAATCATTTGTGTATTTCTGTAAATGCTATCTGCTTTCAATTATGCAGGTATTATCTTGTAGTAAAACTCAGCAATGTATATGAATTTCAAAAAATGGGAAATAGTTTAATATAATGAAAACGCGCCCCAAACAATGTTTCTCAATAAACCATTATGTAATGGAATGCCTTTGTGTGGCCCTGTAAATAAATAACAAATATTTTTTGCATTGCAGATTGTAGAGAATGTGTAATTTAGTATGTACTTCATATCAATTTTATTATGTTCGAAAAAGTGTGACATCACTAAAATACACTTGAAATTATTTTTTCCCTTTGGCCGTAATGTAACGGTATAATTTTGATTGTCTTTGTAATTGAACTATACATACGATTTTCATAAAATTTGAAATGATGAAATTTGAAATGACAAAATTATGCAACAATTATCTATTTTAAATTTCAAACGATTCGGTTGGGTACCTTTCTCTCTGTCAAATGCGTACAGATATAGACGGACACAGAGACAGACAGACGGACGAATGGACGGACTTATCGATGATTATAAGTGCTATGTATTTTTATAATTACGAACGCACCTAAAAAGCATTATCAGCACAGCGGTTGGAACACTCCTGCATTTTTAACCAAACCCTTACTATATTTTGAAGAATTTCAGACAAGTTTGCACTGGATTGATAAATCTTCTGTACAATGGTTAAAAGAGGCTAAAAAAGTAGAAAGTTTCGTGTTTTAAAGAAATATAATAAAAAATGAAATCTTTCAAATCACAGATTTTTTAAGGCTGCAGCAAACCATCGAAATATATTTTAACTATGTGACCGTATTTTCAGTTATATCGGACCAGTCGACAATCAATGATTCAGACAGCAGTGTAGAAAATGTTGTTTTTGGTTTTTCAATATGTTATATTTTTTAAAAAATCAAAAGTATCTATTATTATTTTAAAATTCTATGCTTGTCCAAAATATTAACTTTGCCAAAAAAGAAAAAAAAAGCTACTACAAAAACAAATTTATAGGAATCTGCCTTGTAAATCATAACATTTAGAAACTTCCCAAAAGAATAGCTGCCAGCAGTGTAAAATACAATCTTTATAGCCACAATGATATAACTTCTAAACATCATGAATAAAAAACTTCAGCCTATACTTTCAGAATATTTTGAAAACTGAAATATATTTGTTTTGTACTATATTTCAAACTTTTTTGAAAACAGAGAAAAACTGACCTAAAATCTTGATTCTGTCAACACTTAAGCATGAAATACTTTGTACTGCCTTTTATTCCCTTTCCATATCAAGTTAAAATGGATAATTCAATATGTTGTATTTTTTAAAAATCCAAAACTTCTATTATGATTATTATTTAAAATCTATGGCTATCAGATATATTAACGTTTCAAAAATGGTATACAAATTATGAGGCCACCACAAAAACAAAATCATACGAATCAGTTTTCTAAATGATAACAAATAAAAATTCCCAAACGAATAACTGCCAGCAGTGTAAATACATTCTTTATAGCCACAATAATATATTTTCTAATCATTATGAATCTCAAATATTTAGGCCTATGCTTTCAGAATATTTTGAAAACTGAAATATATTCTGTTCTATACTATGTTTCAAACTACTTGGAAAACCGAGAAAAACTGACATAAAATGCAAAAGAATCTTTATTCTGTCAATACTTAAGCATGAAATACTTTGTGCTATCATGTATTCCCTGTCCATATCAAGTTAAAATTGGCCATTCAGAAAAATGTGAAATACAACACAAATAAGTTATTCACCACATAAGATATTTGTATTTTCTTTAAAATACAAAAAAGCAGTATTATATACAAAGATGTTTTTAAGATATTGGATTTTCTTGACTTAGTTCTTGCTTTACTATGAAATAAAGTTGAATACATTTTGTAAGCTTCAGATACTGATAAAAATACCTATAAATGATAGTTAATTTAGATAGAATATTTAAAAAAAATAATGTTTAGATATATGAACATGGATATGCAATCATGTTCATAAAATGAATAGTGTAAAATGTAGCCAATGTTTAAAATCCTGTAACACATCAAAGTAGTAAAGGGTAAAGTGATGAGGAATGGCTCACTTGTTATAAAAGTAAGAAAATAAACTTTGTTTGGCACAAAATCAAAATTTTCAATTGGTAGAGTGCAAGATGAAACACCTTTTTAATCTCCATGATCAATTTTGAAACATAACATGTAAAAACTATCTTATAATTAAAAAAAAATGTAAGTTTGAAAACGTGATCCATATCTCTCCACTAACAGTGAAGCATGGTGCCATTATAAATCAAAGCTATAAGATACAAATAGTCTAGTGTGGACTAGATATGCAGTCTAACAAAGATTGTGAATTGGTAACGTTTGCGCCACAATATCAAATTCCATTATCTTCATGACTGAAAAAAAATTAAGGATTGTCCGTCAAAGATGATGTTAAAAATTATCAGCTGAAATCAAAAAGGTCTATTATTATTATTATAAATTTATGTGATTTTCAGACGTATTAACATTATAAAAAATAATAATATAATAACAATACAATTTCTAAATCCACCGCAAAAACAAAATCATACGAATCAATTTTCTAAATCATAACATAACATAAACATGTAAAAATGTCCCAAAAGAATAACTGCCAGCAGTGTAAAATGCAGTCCTTATAACCACAATGATAATCTTCTAATCATCATGAATAAAAAACTTCAGCCTATACTTTCAAAATATTTTGAAATTAAAATATATTTCGTTTTCTACTGTTTTTCAAACTTTCTTGAAAACCAAGGATATGTGACGTAAAATGCAAAAGAATCTTTATTCTGCAATCCTTAAACATGAAATACTTTATACTACCATGTATTCCCTTTCCATATCAAGTTAAAATGGATCATTCAATGTGTTGAATTTTTAAAACATCCAAAACATCTATTATGATTATTATTAAAAAACTATGGCTGTAAGATATATTAATGCTACAAAAATATAATACAAATTGTGATGCCACCACAAAAATAAAATCGCATGAATCTATTTTCTAAATGATAACATATAAAATTTCCCAAATGAATAACTGCCAGCAGTATAAATACATTCTTTATAGCCACAATAATATACTTTCTAATCATCAAGAATGAAAATCTCCGGCCTATACTTTCAGAATATTTTGAAAACTGAAATATATTCTGTTCTGTACTATATTTCAAACTACCTTGAAACCGAGGAAAAGTTACATAACATGCAAAAGAATCTTTATTCTGCCAATACTTAAGCATGAAATATTTTGTACTACTATGTATTCCTTTCCATATCAAATTGAAATGGATCATTCAAACAAATATGAAATGCTGCATAAATGAGATATTCACCGCATAAAATACTTGCATTTTCTAAAAAATACAAAAAATGCAATATAATGTACCAAGATGTCTTTAAAATATTGGATTTTGTTGACTTAGTTCTTGTTTTACTGTAGAATAAAGTTGTATTTGTTTTGAAAGCTTCAGATAGAGATAAAAATATCTATAAATTTTAGTTAATATAGATAGAAAGTTAAAAAAAAATTATATGTCGAATATGGTTTTAGAATCGTGTTCATAAAATGAATGCTGTAAATGATAGCCAGTGTTTAAAATCCCGTAAAATACAAAGAAGTATATAGGAGAGTGATGAGGTATGGGACACTTTTTACAAAAGTAAGAAAATAAACTTTGTTTGTCACAAAAACAAAAATTTCAATTTATAGTAGTAAAGATTAAACAATTTTTATTTTCCCTAAATGATATAGAAACATAATAACGAAAAATTATCTTATAGCTACTAAAATTGTAAGTTTCAAAATGTGTCCCATACCTTCTCACTAAAGGGAGGTTTTTGCAACTATAAAACCAAGCTATAAGGCACAAATAATCTAGAGATATACAGTCAAACAAAGATTGTAAGTTGGTAAGGTATGTGCCACAATATCAAATTCCAGTATCTTAATGACTGGATGAAAATTAAGAATTGTCAGAAAAAGATGACATTTTAAAATCATCATCTCAATTTATATACATTTCGAAGAAACTGAATATATTACTAATATTATAATTAATATATTACTCTAAAAAAATATTTGTGTATTAGCAATTTACATTCATCTTATTAAAAAGAAGGAACTGAACCTGTTCCATTCCACTTTTTACTTGTTTGTCCAATTTTTACCCACTACCTTGTTTTGAATGAAACTTCTTGCATAAGCAAAAATACTGTTTTTAGATTTAATTTAAATCATCCATAACACACAGCATAGTGTCCCATAAATGGGAAAAACTATTACATCTGTTCTTAAAAACTCATTACTATACATAAAGTATAAAAAGTATATGGAGAAAATTTACTTTTGATTCTTAAAGTAATCTTTTGATTCAAACAATTGCAAGTTTATACAGATAAGCAACGTTTTTCAATTGATGATTTGGGTACCATTTTTTCCATCTAGTCTCGGATCCATGACATTTTTAGAATAATACATTAAGAGAAAACGTTACTGTCCCATTCCACTCCACTTTCGTCTATACAAGATGCCATAGTGATTTCTCTTATTCACTATAAATTCTTGCAAGCGGAGATCCACAGCTTTTCAAAAGTTATAACGGTTTAGTATATGGTTAGCAGTTTGGAAAGTATTTTTATATAACAACGTCCGTTTTTTTTTTTTTTTTTTTTTTTTTTTTATTTTTTTTTTTTTTTTACTTTTTGAAATGTATTATTTAGTTGTGTAGAAAATACTATTTGGTATCTCTTGAATCTATTAAGAGTTTCTGAATAAAGAAAACAAAACTGGCAATTCTGGTTTAAAAGATTAGCTATGTCCGACAAAAGCAGAAAAACGCTTTAGTCTCATATAGCACTGAAAACTTAGAAAATCCAAAGTATAATAACGCGGTAAGTTTCGATGGTTCAAAATTGAATTTCTTACTATTTTACTTGTTAGAGCACAAACAAATTACAATTAATATTATTATAATAATTATTAATTAATTTTTTATCAAATAAGCACGATGTACGAATGAGTACGATTTACGAATGGTACGAATCGAATTTCGAAGATATAATAAATGAAAAATCCCTACATCCGAAAAGGAATAAATGCCAAACAATTTAATGCACATTCTTTTTAGCCACAAAGCTACCCCATCAAATTATCATGAATAAAAGCCAGCGGCATATTCTTTCAGAATATTTTGAACACTGGTCTATATATTGTGCAGTTCTATTTTTCAACCATTCTTTAAAAAGTGAGAAAAAATTGACGTAAAATGAAAAAGAATATTTATGCTATCAATACTTGAGCATGGAATACTTTGTACTACATTTGTATGTATTTCATTTCCATATCAACTTACAGTGGCAAAGCATTCGAAAAAATGGAAAATACTGCATAAATAGGATATTCATGGCATGCGATATTTGCATTTTCCTATAAAATACAAAACATTCATGATAATAATATATCGAGATATCTTTAAAATAGTGGATTTTTCATGCCTTAATCTTTTATTTATTTATTTATTTATTTTACTGTAGGATAACTTTGTGTATGTTTTAGAAGCTTCAAACGTAGTTAAGAATCCATATACTAAGGGCGCAATTAGGTTTCTGGGGGGGTTTTTTATCCATTAAAAATGAAAATTTCAAGAGCAATACAAAAAATGTTATGATGAAATTGTCGTCCCTTGATAGCTATACATTTTTGCCATCTCTCTGACAATGCATGAAAATTGCAGCGGTAAAACAACGCATCTTTGGAACGAAACCAAATCATATAATCATATCAATTTTGCACCTCTCCCAAATTAGCCAAGTGTATCACTGCTAAGTCATGCGCCAAAGATCATAGGAAATGACAATCGGAAAGGGCCAATTCTGGTGAATATGGCGGGTACAGTACTAGATCCTATTTCAGCATTTTGGTGGTGTCCTGAACGACGGCATTGCGAAACCACGGAACGTTGTCGTGCTGCAATATCACTCGTTTGTGTTTTGTGTCTCATTCTGGCCGTTGCTCGAGCAATACATGGTTCAAATTAATTAGTTTTTGTCGGTAGCGATTCCCATTGTCAGTTTTTCCCCGTTTAAGCAGCTCATAGTATACGATTCCTTTCTGGTCTCACCAAATGCTAAGTATTGTCTTCTTTCCGGAGTAATTTGGCCGTGCTGTTCAATGCTGATGCTTCGATAGATGATTTTTAGCATATGGGATTCTTGAAACATATCCATTTTTCATCGTCAGTAAAAATCCTATGCAGGAAATTCTTTCTTCTGTGCCGCAAAAGCAAAATTTCAATAATGGCTCTTCGACTTTTCATTTGTTTCTCAATCAACTCATGGGTACCCATTTTGATTCTTTTTGAAAAATTTTCCATGACGTGTAAGTGTTTAAAAATACTTTGGTGAGTCATGTTTAATGCTTCCTCAAATTAATTTTGTTTTTTGTTATCATCTGCATCCAATAACGTTTGCAGATCGGCATAAGAAATTGTTTTGATTTTCCAGAGAAATCTTTACTTCTAAAGCAATTAAATATCTTCACATGTAGTTTCCATTGGTGCATGTTCGTCTTAAGCCTCCTTAACAAACGACGTCCTTCAGCTGCAATTTTTCAGATTAAAGCCGAAAGCTAAAATTCGCGCAAACGCTATTTATTTAGCACAAAACTTGACATGTTCGTTGTTAAAAAAATATTTTTGCATTGCGATAGGTATTGGTATTACGAAAATTTATTATTAACAGATGACCGAGCTAATAAAAAAGCATAACTGCATGCATGTCGTCTACAACCCTTGGCAAAAAGTTTCCGATCATTACATCAACACTACCATCTTTTGTAAGAAAAGATTATTTATTCTCACTGCATAAAAATGAAACGACTACTAGCGATAATACATTTGTGTTACATATGAACAACAATATGCAATAAAGAAAAATCACCATTCATCAATTTATAAACAGAAAAATTGTGATTGATATTTAGGCACCAAAGAAAAAATTATCCGATCATGCTTTGATTTGGAAAAAAATAACCGATCACTGTAATTAAATATTTCGTAAATCCACCTTTATTTCGGATGACAGTCGAAATTGTTAGTGGACTGGACTCATTAAGATTTTTACACTCATTGGGAGCAACTTCACCCCAACATTCCCTTATAGCTTTACGTAAGTTCTATGGCATTTGTAATTCATCGAAAATCGATTTTTCTTTTTAATATATTTCACATATTTTCGATGGGATTAAGATCCGGACTATTGGGCGGTCACGTCATGGTTTGAATTGGTATATTGCCTACATTTTGTAGAAATTTCTTCATTGATTTGGTGCGTTGGGGAGCTAATTGTCATCTTGAAGTAAGAAGTCATTTTGATTTCCGAACTATTGATCGATGCTGGGAATCAAAAAATCCACTAAAATGTCAATGTAAACTTCAAAGCTTACTGTACGTAACACAATACACAACTTGCCGACACCTTGTGATGTAATACAACTCCAAACTGCAAATGCAGGTGAAAATTTAGTCTTCGTATTGATACACTTATCATTGAACTTTTCACCAACTCTCCTCCAAACAAATGTTCCACAGTCATCACTTTTACCGATAGATATGCGAAATTCATTGCTAAAAATAACTTTATTTCATGTATCAAATGGCTAGTGCACATGTTTTTACACCATTGCAGGCGCCCTTTTCTATGCTTCTTTATCATGTGAGGTTTTGTTTTAATTTTACAAGATTTAAATCTCGCTACATTTAGATGATTACGTACTGCGGTCACATGCCTTTACGTTATACTTAGACCATTCGGAATCAAGTTGTTTTGAGGTTGCCTGCCGCTTTCTTTTCGATATTTTCACAAGTTTTCTTTTCCTTCCTAGATATTGACGTTCGTGGTCGTCCACTTCGAGGTAAATTTTCCACGCTATTAGTCAACTGATATTTTTTCCAAATATCGCATACTGTACTTTGAGCACAGTTTCATAAATCAGCCACTTTCCATTGTGAATTTACTTCTTCTAATAATTAAATCATGCGGATTTTTAAATCACGAGGCAGGTTTTTCACACGAGTCATTTTCCATCACTTCAGAGCTGCTTTTGATCTCGCAACTGAAAGATTTCTTCTTTTAAATAGGACTCATGTATCATACGCATGCGCAGGCACTCTAATCTATCTTCAATATGCAAATTTCAAACTTTTTTCCTCAGTGATCGATTACTATTTTCCAACTTCGATCTTGATCGGATATTTTTTTCTCACGAGGAAACATTTTTGCCTGCATTATAATTATAAATTATATGATTGCAATATTGAATTCACTTTTTATTTATATTTTAACATTCTTTCTTTTATTTGGCATATTGCAAAACGGTCCTATGCTTTTGAATCGCGAAGTATACGCTTCGAAATACAAAACTCATAAACTTGATAACAGTGATCAGAAACTTTTTGCCAAGGGTTGTACATTTGTCGTCAGCACAATTCATATATGAAACTCAGAAACTTAGTTGCGCACCTTATAATGTATACATAATTAGCATCTTCTTAAAAAAAAAAAAATAGTATTTAGATATACGTATACCGCTTTGAAGTGAAAATACGCAATTAAAATTTATTGAAGTCAAGTTGTTCGAATAAAAGTGAAAGTTGGAATTGTAGCTAATATTTGAAATTCTGCATCGTCTCTAGATACCAGTACGTTGGATGCAGAACATCTCTTATTACTGTATAAAAATGCCAACAGATATCTACTTTTTTGTTATAACCATTACGGTATAATACAATGTTGTCGGCTTCATTTTTATTCAGAAATCACGATAGAATTTTTTTTTATTTTACTTTAGGAAATGTTTCTAAATAAATAAAGTAATCATTGCTATTAGGAATTTCTGGTAAGAAATTGAGATTTGCTGAATAAAATAATGCGCTAACCTGGTAACGCTGATTTAGCAAAATGATTCGCCGACCAAAATCAGAAAAACATGATTTCAAATCCATATACAATGAAATTTTATAAAATACTATGTATAGTAACTCGAAAAATGTTAAATGTTTGTAACATAGAAACTGCAACTACATAATTTGTTTTATTTTACTTGTTAAAAAATGAAAAAATGTTTTGCTTACTATAGCATATTTATCATACAGACACAGGCATACTAAAAATTTTGAAATTAAATAACATTTCACAAAATAATTATTTAAATAAATTGTTTTAGATATGACGAAGAACAGCATTTGAAACAGTTTTGAAAGTGTAACATTACTTCTAAAACTCACTCTCGAATACGATCAATAAAATAAATAAAATTGCAATAAAACATTTATTTCAAAAATACGTAAATCCAGAGCATAATTCATAAATGCGAGTAAAAAATGTTACAAACATATATCATAAGTCACAAAAATGTATTCATGTTTGTAAAACGATAAATGTCGTTGAAATGTGATACAGTACAGCTGCTTGAAATTTTACGGAAGAGTTTCAGATAATCTTGAAATAAATCACGGCGTTAGAATTTTAGAAAAATATTCCGGTCTCTACATTTTTCTTTTTTCTTTTCTTTTCCTTGAAGTCCTTTTTTTACATGCATATTATGCAATACAAAATGTACATTGATTCTCAGATGTCAAAATAGAAACTTGAAAAATTACATAATACTGTCCATGTTGTTGCTTTATCATCTTAAGCTGCCAAAGTATTTCAATAAGAAATTTTTCACCCATAAGGTACTGTAGCCTTTTACATATCATATACATATATCCATACTAGTTTGTAAACGTATTTAATAAATATTCGCAGGGCTGCCACTGACTGCTATATTTATAATTTATTCGCACCACTATAAAAATTTTGTAATACATGGTCTTTTGTACATGTTGTCAAAGTATTTGGAATCCTCATAAAGCATTGACTTCCAACGTGGGGCGTACGTCAAAACCGTTGGGCGATTCCAAATTTGTAATTTTTCCATTCGGTATCTATCGGTTTCTTTGTATTTTTTCTTGTTTGTTTACGAGAAAAGAAACGGTGTGCATCAAAAATATGTAGTCTTCAATCAAAATTTTGAAAATAATCTTTTAATTGTATTAAAAACATTGCCAAACAAAAACTTAAAAAATATTTATATCAAAATAATTATGCAGTTAATATTTTAAAAATTTTAGAAATTTTTTTTTAAATAATTTTTTGGTTAATATTATATATTATATATTATATAATGGTGTTAGTGTCCGAGATTCACGAAGCAGTTTTTTGGTGTTTTTAATTGTAAATAAATTAACACTGATTTATCTTTTTGTATTATGTTGATCAGCTAAAGCACATTTAGTAAATTGACAAAACAAGATACAGGAATTCAGTTTCCTGCTGCGGTTACTGGATTAACATATTATCCAAGTATGCGAAAACAGAAGAGAAATATGAGCACCGTGTGTGCTTTACAAAAACATAAGAGAAACTGAAGTCAGTTCGCTCACAGTAAAATATTGTCCTTGAAGTAATCAACAAAAATGATTTCGCAATCATGTGCAATCAACTACTTATGAATTGCTTTATATAAACAATGATATTAAATTAATTTCATTAATGTCACTTTTGAAATATTAAGTTATTTAATGTTTATCAATATTATGGTTTTAAAGTAAACAGTTGATGTCGTTAATTTCACTTCTGCAATATAGAATTATTTAATGTTTATAAATATTAATGTTTTAGAATAAATACTTTAAGCACGTAAACACACTCCCACCCTATCAGGCCTTAGTCCTGATATATAGGAAGGAGAGCTAATTTGTGGACAGGTCGTTTCAAAAATGATCTTCTACACTGCACAGTTACAACACGAATATGTCCGTCTTTTCCTGGATGCACCTCGGTTACCCGGCCCAATGGCCAAGAGTCTGGTGGCTGGACATCATCAAGGAGTAGCACAACTTGTCCAATTTGCAGATTGGTTTGCTCAACTTGTAACGTTACATGCATGCTGGGTGTCATTTGTAACGTTAGGTTGGTCGTGGTGGAGGTTAAATGTAGACATACTCAGTGATTAAGATAAAACAACAACGTTTATTGAAATGATAAAGGCTGAAGGGAAGTGGAGCAAGTCTTGATTTTACACAACTATGAAAAAAATAAACACATACTCACAAGCTTCGGCCTAGCTCAGTCGGGGCACCTACTAATACCTTCCGCTATCTCTTGGCTGATCTGCTAGATAAAGCTTAATTAAACAGCCCGTGGCTGTGGGTAATCCTTTATTCACAAACAATCCAAATGAAACCAAGAGGTTTCTTACCCCGGCCAATTCTCAAGTCAACTGTCGGAACTCCTTTCCACTCACTGGAGGCTTTGTTGCTACTTTTCAATCGGCTAGCACTTCGCTGAACACTAATTCACTTCGCTTGTCTAATACTAGAGATCCTCACTCGGTGGCTAATGCCAGAGACGCTCGCTGGCCAATGCCAGAGACACACTCTCGCTGGCTAGTGCCAGAGACACACCTCATTCACTCAAACCCAAGCTTTTATATGCTGCAAACTGAGATACTTCACATTAACATATTACTAATAACCGCAAGCTAACTGTAAAATCCGAAAGAGCACACACACTCTAGAAAGTTAAAGTAAAAGAGAGGATAGATGTCGCTTTTACGCTTACACATGTTAACTTATTGACGTCACGATCTCAGAAACACTAGAGTGCCTTTATGGAAAGGTCACTCCCTCACAACCCCCCCCTCGGATTTTACAGAGAAAAAGGGCTGGGCCAAATGCATGCCCAGGACTTTTTCTTGTTATAAATTTCGAGCCGTAATAAACACAGTGATGGGTGAAATTTAGCGCCGAAACATAACTTTTAAAATATTAACTTTAACCCATCACAACCAAAAAAACCTCAGTTTGCCTCAAATATTCACATATTCAATCCAATCATTCTTCTATCTTACAAATAGCCTCCGTAAAACTTCCAAAAACTCGTAAAACTCTCAAAACTAATTACTTCTTCTTTCAAAAGAGCCCACTCCACTGGGAGTGCTAAAATTTCTCAAAACACTAAACTTCCGAAATTTTCCTCAATATTGCAATACAACTATAACATTACCAAAAATTTCTCCCATAAAACTTTCCTAATACTAGAATTCGCACCAAGTCCAAAAAACCCAATGCGCAAAAATTTTCCTCATCCAAATACCGAACTCATCTAAAATTAGATTTTACTTCATACTCAAAATAACTCTGCTATTACGTAATACCTACATACCCATTAGCCAATGAACTAACTCCCAAAATTCTTCAGAACTTAACTCCACTTTAACAATAATTGGGGAACATACACTGTTAAAAATCTGCTGCATTTTGCTGCAACGCACTCCCCTGCTTGTATAGAAAACGGTTACTTGGCCGTGAAATGGCGCTTTCTCATTGGTTGGAATAGAGATATTATATACAAGTGGTGGAGGGCGTTGCAGCAAAATGCAGCAGATTTTTAACAGTGTACGTACAGCGTCATATCGCTGTGCTTATGCAAGAATAAAAAAAAATATCAAAAATTTACAAAATGACGTCATCATGCTCTTCATCTGTATTAACTAAAAGAAAAATAGCAGAATCAATACATAACACAGGTATACTTCCCTGCAAGAAAATCACATTAACATTCAATTTTAATACAATACAATTTCAAATTCAAACGCAGCTTAAAACTTCGCAACTTGCGGAAACCATTCCCAACTAAAGTACAACGCAACACATAAAACACGAACGGTAAGAAGAAAGTTAATTCATTAAATGTTAGTATAAGAGATAGAAACGCGTGTCAAGGACTTCTTGACCGCAAAACACGTGCGCGCCTGAACCGCGGCGCGTGTACAAAATAACCCAAATTACTATCTGTACTTTCTGAAAATTTAAACATACATTAACATACATTTTATAACACATGAACAATATAACAATATAGTAACATTTTTAACAAATAACACAACAATTTAACAATAGATCCAGAATTTTTAAAAGCAGTTAAGACCAAAATCTCAAACATACATAAAACTAACAATTTTGCAAACAAATTTTGAACACAATTAAGCACCAATCGTGAGTCCGTCAAAAAATCCAAAAATGGCCAAAAGTACCAAACAGTCTTTCTGCTTTCTATTCCTTCATATTGCTACCACATATATGCACTCTAATAGAAATTTAATAAAGAACATTATCACCCAATCATAGAGATGATTCGCTGCTGGCTGGCTTCATACTACAGGATGGCTTTCTCCTCCTGTCCCAGAAACCTTGTACGAAGGATCTTTCGTCATCAGAACTGTACGGTGACGCCACAGTTGACTGTCGTGCCTGCAGCCTGGTTCTGCATGGATGCCGTGGGATACCTGTAGGTTCCGCTCGACGACTCTGCTCTGGCCGGTTTGCTGGGGTCACTCCATGGCGAGATTCACACTGTTGATGCCGGTAATCTGAGAGTTGTCTCCTCTTTCTAGACGCACCCGAAGTTACTGAGGATCCTAGGCCACGTTTCTTTCCGGACCTATGTTGTTTCTTATTAGGCAAAAATTCGGAATTTAAAGTTCGTTTAACAGTTTGCCGAGTGTCCATCTGAAATCTTTTCCGGGGATTAAGTACCGAAAATGGTGAACTATTAGATAATGTATGTTTCTGAGGTTGCTGTCTCATAAGTGGAGGAACGGGACAGTTTATAATCTTTTTCCTTTTATGGCACACAGAATCTGATGTATTTGACACTGCTCTCTTATTTTTGTTATCATACTGTGCTCTCGGATTGCTAGGCTTTCGACTCTCAATTACAGTTTTTGGAGCTGTTTGACCAACTTTTCTTCTTGAATATTGATGAAAAGAATTAGATGAAGAAGTGCTGGACTCGGGACACTCATTGGATCGGGAATTTCGCGAAACACCACTCGACACATGAGAACCTTCACTACCATTTTCTCTAAACTTATAAACTCTAACCTGATCCAAATTAACCGTCATTCTTTCACCATTGACATCAACAACCAAATTATTATTTCGAACTTCCAAAACCTCGAACGGACCTACAAACTTCGGACCAAACTTAGCTACTCTCTTTTGACGACTTGAACTTAACCAATGCTTTTCTACTAACACAAAATCTCCAACTTTCACTTCTAACTCCCTCCTACGCATATTATAATACTGAGCCTGCTTTTCTTGCGCTTTTCCCATCTGAACTTGAGCTTCCTTAACCAACCTCTCAACATCCTGACACATGTACTGACTTTCCGCATCTGACACCATAACTAGCCTTTGGAATGGAGTAATGACTTTTCTACCCAAAAACAATTCAGCTGGCGTTTTCCCCGTCGACTCGTGAACTGCTGTACGAAGTGCATACGCAAAATGCTGAAGAAACTGGTCCCAATTTGCGTGATGAGAACCAACATATGAAGAAATTATTTGAATTAATGTACGATTTACACGTTCAGCCATATTAGACTGAGGTCGATACGGAACAGTAAAAGAATGATCGATCTCCAGCTTTTCACACAGGGCCTTAAATATATGAGAAATAAAACAAGGGCCATGATCGCTCACTACCCTAATTGGTGCACCATATTTAGAAATATAATTCTCAAAAAATGCATCGGCAACTGCAGGTGCAGAAGCCTTCCTGAGGGGGACTAACTCTACCCATTTACTAAAATAATCAACTATAACTAGTACAAATCTATATCTTTTAGGATTAGACAATGGATAAGGACCGATTAAATCTACACCTACACATTCATTAGGAAAATTTACTTTAATAGGAATTAATTTGCCAGCTGGACTTACATTTTTATAATTATAACGTTGGCATGTGCTACAACTGGAGACATAAGCGCGCACTGCTTCCCGCATTTTAGGGAAGTAGCAGGATTCACAAATTCGAGCATAAGTTTTCCTGATTCCTAAGTGACCTGCTAATGGATTATTATGAAATTCTTTCAAGATGGCCTTACGAAGACTAGCCGGAATAAAAAGTCTTAATTCTCCACGTGAATTTACAATTTTAGAATAAAAAAGAAGACCATCGATAAGCTTAAAAGATTGGGACCATTTCTCAAACATAGGCACATCTGCTCTCGGGACATCATCAGGATTTTCCAAGTAACGATACAAACTACCAAACTCTTCATCTTGCTTCTGTTCCCTTATCAACTGCTCTCGCGACCTTAACACCAATGAAGACAATGCACAACACTTAACTTCCTCCGTGACCTCTAAACCACCATGCGGGTTTCGTGACAAAGCGTCCGCTACCGCATTCTCCTTGCCAGCCCTATGTTCTATAACCACATTATACTCTGCTAACTTCAAACACCATCTGACCATACGAGACGACAAACCCTTTCCATTAGTTAACTTTGTCAAAGCTGAATGATCCGTAATGACTTTGACCGGTATATTCGTGAAAAAACAACGAAATTTATTCAAAGCCCAAATTACTGCAAGACACTCCCTTTCCGTAATCGAATAGTTCCTTTCGGCTGCATTTAAAATTCTCGACGCAAAAGCTATAGGTCGACCTTTCTTTGCTAACATCGCTCCAACCCCCACTGCATTCGCATCGCAATACACTCCGAACTGAGATAAATAATCGGGGTGAGCCAAAACAGGAGGGGAAACTACTGCCTCTTTTAATAACTCAAACGACCTCTGAGCCGCTGATGACCATACAAACTTCACCCTTTTCCTTTTTAAATTATACAACGGTTCACATAACTCCGAAAAACGTGGAATGAACTTGGCAAACCAAGCCACCATCCCTAAAAATATCGCCACTTCCTTACTATTTTTGGGGGGACTCATTGACGTAATTGCCTCAATTTTCTCATTATCTATTTTAATACCATCACGCGTAATTTTAACTCCTAAATACTTTATCTCTTTTCTCAAAAATTTACATTTTTCTAACTTAACTGTTAACCCAGCATTTCTTAACAACGTAAATACTTCCCTCAATAATCTTAAATGCTCTTCAAAAGTAGCTGCCATTATAATAATGTCGTCCAGGTAGACCAAGACACCCTTACCAATCAAAGGTTTAAGGATATTATTCATGGCCTTCTGGAACGTTGCCGGCGCTCCCGATAAACCAAAACTCATTCTCTTAAAAGCAAAACAACCGTCCCGAGTAATAAACGCAGTCTTAGGTATGTCCTCCGGCTTCATTGCAATCTGAAAATAACCTGACGTAAGATCTAACGTTGACATATAATTCGTACTCGTTATATTAGCCAAAATGTCATCAATAACTGGAATAGGATACTGAGGGTATTGCGTTATCGCATTTAACTTTCTATAATCTACTGCAAACCTATATGCCTCTGGATTATCTAAATTTTTCCCATTATTTTTACGACATAACACTACTGGCGATGCAAAAGGAGACTCAATCGGCATTATAATATCGTCCGCTAGCATTTTTTGAATATATGATAATCAATTATTCCTTGTTTAACTTTATCATAACGATATGGTTTACTAGCAACAGGTGCTTTCAAACCAGTATCAATCTCATGCCACGCAACATGCGTTAAACCCGGTTTATCAGAAAAAACCTCTCCAAATTCATTCAAAAACTTATTAAATTCCTCCTTCTCGATTTCACTTAACCCCGACTCCTCCAAATTAACTGACACTGAAACATGCTCTTTCTTACTCACATTCTCATCATTATTCACGATTAACGACTTTTTAAAGAAATCCAAACTAATTCCTCTATCCTTCATATAATCCACACCAACTATACAATACACTGTTAATCCATCTAACACACAAAACTCCCAACATGTCTTAACCGAACGAATTTCAACTTCCAATTCTACTGAACCTTTATTATCGCAAGCTACTCCCTGTGCCGACTGAACCACCAGACTTAACCTCTTCAACTTCTTATACGAAAAATATTTCCGATAACAATCAAAAGAAATGAACGACTTATCTGCCCCTGTATCGAAGACACTTTTAACGACAATACCATCTAACACAATTAACACTTCAGGTAACTCAACCGGATTAATGGTAATTTTATTCAAACTCACCGAAGACATTTCCGACCTCTGAACACATTTGTTTTGCATTGACCTATTTTCAACATTCTCATCCGAAGTTAATCTCCTTACTTGCGAAGAAACATTCCTGTCCCGTCCTCCCCCACTACGATTATAACCACTATTCTGTCTATTTCCATACATATTTCTCTCACCACTTCTAAAATTATTAGCACCACCACCATTCCTGTTACCATTACTCGTATTCGACATATTACGACCAAATCCATCATTTCTATTACGCAAATTACTATCCGGAAATCGCTGCCCCCCTCTCACAAAATTACGTTCCCCCTCATTTCTCAAATTACTATCTGTGACCGGTCTCTGGCGAGGGCTACGCAAATCCCGTTGATCCGAGCTATGCCGAGTCTCATACTTCGATAATATCTGATGCATCTCTGCAAAATTCTTCGGTGCTCTAACTTCAATAAAGTCCTGTATATTTGGATTAAAAAGAGGAAAAACAATGTCCAACAATTCCTCAAATGTGATATCCAAATCTAATTTATTTTTTAGTTCCAGCTTACGAAGATAAAATTTTGACGCCGACTCATAAATATTCTGCTTATTACAATAGAACTCTTTTCTCAAAATACTTTTATCTTTAACGGGAGGAAATGCCTTCTTTAACTCAATCACAGTTTGTTCAAATCTTTTCGCTTCATCAGTAATCAAAAACTTTCCTATATTTTCCAACCACAAAAGTGCTTCGCCCTTCAACGAGCATTTAAGCACTACGTACCTACTTTTCTCAGGTATATTATTGAACAAAATATAATCATCTAATTTAACTAAAAATTCACTAATATCACCTGCACCGGTAAAATACACACGTGACACAATCTCATAATGTCCGATGTTTCGTTGGGCGCCATTTGTAACGTTACATGCATGCTGGGTGTCATTTGTAACGTTAGGTTGGTCGTGGTGGAGGTTAAATGTAGACATACTCAGTGATTAAGATAAAACAACAACGTTTATTGAAATGATAAAGGCTGAAGGGAAGTGGAGCAAGTCTTGATTTTACACAACTATGAAAAAAATAAACACATACTCACAAGCTTCGGCCTAGCTCAGTCGGGGCACCTACTAATACCTTCCGCTATCTCTTGGCTGATCTGCTAGATAAAGCTTAATTAAACAGCCCGTGGCTGTGGGTAATCCTTTATTCACAAACAATCCAAATGAAACCAAGAGGTTTCTTACCCCGGCCAATTCTCAAGTCAACTGTCGGAACTCCTTTCCACTCACTGGAGGCTTTGTTGCTACTTTTCAATCGGCTAGCACTTCGCTGAACACTAATTCACTTCGCTTGTCTAATACTAGAGATCCTCACTCGGTGGCTAATGCCAGAGACACACTCTCGCTGGCTAGTGCCAGAGACACACCTCATTCACTCAAACCCAAGCTTTTATATGCTGCAAACTGAGATACTTCACATTAACATATTACTAATAACCGCAAGCTAACTGTAAAATCCGAAAGAGCACACACACTCTAGAAAGTTAAAGTAAAAGAGAGGATAGATGTCGCTTTTACGCTTACACATGTTAACTTATTGACGTCACGATCTCAGAAACACTAGAGTGCCTTTATGGAAAGGTCACTCCCTCACAAACTCTCCACTTTCCTCTCTTCCTCTTTTTAAATTTTTCAGCAGCTCCCAGCGATTTCTAGGGTTGCTCGTAATAGATGAGGTCTCCTCAGGTAGCGAGAAAATTAATCACCTGTAAGAAAATGTGAGGGTGTGAGAACATTTATACAGTCACTATCATTGTCATTTAAATGTATAAGAGGCCGCGAATTCAATAATGCTTCGACTTGGCTAAGTAGGGTGGCAAGCTCTTCAAACGTTGGGAGTGTCTCTCCTATTACTCTTTTTAGATGGTGTTTGGCGGATTTTATTGCAGCCTCCCAAATTCCGCCAAAGTGAGGGGAAGAAGGAGGGATAAAATACCATTCAATGGATTTTTCAGTTAAATATTGAGACATGATTTCATTTTTAGGAAATGACAACCAGGCCCTCTGTATTTGGTCGATTTTTCTTGATGCCCCGACAAAGTTCTTCCCGTTGTCACTATAAAGGTGACGTGGGGTACCTCTTCTTGCACTAAAACGTCGAAGAGCTGCTAGAAATGCTTCAGTTGTTAGGTCACTTACAGCTTCTATATGAACCGCTTTCGTAACAAGACAAATAAATAAGGCAATGTAACCCTTAGTTGTTTTTGCACCCCTACCCTTGCTAAATTTAATGGATATGGGGCCTGCGTAATCAATTCCGTTGGCGAAAAAGGGGCGTTTAAGATTTACTCGAGGTTTAGGTAAATTCCCCCAAGGAGTTGTAATAGCTTTCTTATATCTGAAACATTTTAAACATCTATTAATGCATTTGTTGATGAGCTTTTTTCCACCAACTATACAAAAAGATTGTTTTATGATGTGCGATAGTAGAAAAGTTCCAGCATGTAAAGTGGCAATATGCTGTTGTATTATCAATAGTTCACTCATTTTATGTTGTGATGGAAGTATTACCGGATGCTTGTGATTAAATGCTAACTCTGAATTTTGCAGGCGTCCTCCCACCCGTAAGATACCCTTAGCATCAATAAACGGATATAGGGAGTGTAATTTGCTTTTCTTAGCTAGAGGTTTTTGTTCTTTGATGCATTTTAACTCTTCTTTAAAGTAAGAATTTTGAATCCAAAGAACGATCATTTCTTCAGCATATTTTGTTTCGTTAGATGTAAGTACTGTTAAAGGGATTTGATGTTCATTAGCATTTTTGCATTTTTTAATGAATCTTAGGCAATATGCCAGAATGCGGATAATTTTTGAAAGTGAAGAGTGCTTTTGAAACAAATTATCTAGTACATCATTTGAAGCATGCATGTGACATGAAAAAATGGGATCCGACCTTTGCTCGGATTTGATTTGTTCATCGAATTCATCAACATTTAAGTCGGCTTTCGGCCAATTAGATGGGTCTAGAAGTAGCCAGCTTGGCCCTTTCCACCATAGCTCGCATTCTGGCAAACACTTTGGGTCAATACCGCGAGAAGCGATATCTGCGGGATTTTCTTTTGAGGGAAAGTGTCCCCAGTGCTTCATAGGTAAAACTTCTGCTATTTGAGAGGTTCTGTTCGCGACAAATGTTTTCCAATTGCGCGGGTGTGCGGATAACCATGAAAGGACTACTTTAGAATCAGTCCTTGCAAAAATATCGAACTTGTAATTCTTTAGTGTGTCCATAACTGTGCGGAATAATTTAGATAATAAGTGAGCACCACAAAGTTCTAATTTAGGGACAGAAATTTGCTTGATTCGTGCAACTTTTGTTTTAGAAACCAAAAGAAAAGCATTGTTTTTTCCTTTGCAAGTTTGTCGGCAATAAATCGCGGCAGCATAAGCTAGTGTTGACGCATCGGAGAATCCGTGTAATTCGAAGGCATTCTCGGATGAAAGCGTAACACATCTTGGTATCGAAAATTGATTGATTTCATTGAATGAATTTTGAAATTTGAATAATTCCTCGGTTAGATGTTCTGGAATAATAGTGCCCCAGTCCCCTTTTGTCAACCACAGTTTTTGATAAAATATTTTTAAAGTTACAGTACATGGTGAAATTAGACCCAGTGGGTCAAAGATTCTAGCAGATTCTGCTAAAATTTGCCTCTTTGTAAGAGGTGGAGTGAGATTTAGTGAAACCTTGAAAATAAGAGTATCTGAAGAAGAGTTCCAGCTTAATCCTAGAACTTTAGAGCTTCCGTTATCACTAGGAATTATTTCAAAATTCGATTCGGTATTGGAATCATCTTCAAACTCTCTAAGAAATTCCTTTGAATTTGAATTCCATTTTCTTAAGTGGAAACCATGCGCGTGCAAAACATCGGTAATTTCTTTACAAGTTTCTATTGCCTCGCTAACAGTATTTGAGCCTGAAAGTAGATCATCCATATAAAAATCTTTCTCTAATGTTTGAGAAATAACAGCATTTTTTGTATAATCATCAGCAATTTGTTTGAGACATTTAGTGGCTAGATAAGACGCTGGAGCTAGCCCATAAGTAACCGTTTTTAATTTGAAATTTTTTATTTCTACATTAGAGTTAAACCTCCAAACTATTTTCTGATAATTTTGATCTTCTTCAGAAACTAAAATCTGGCGATACATTTTTTCTATGTCAGCGCAAAAAACAATTTTCGGAACTCGAAAATTAAGTAAAATTTCAAATATGTCCCGTTGTAATTTAGGACCTACTCCCAAAATTGAATTCAAGGAGTTTCCCTTTGAAGTATTACATGATGCATCAAACACAACTCTCAACTTGGTAGTAGTACTAGAAGGTTTAATAAGGCATGATGAGGAAGAAAATATTGTTCATTTTCATAATCGTTAATGTCATTTTGTGTTATTAATTCCATATGGCCCAGCTGTATATATTCGCGCATAAAATCCTTATATTGCTTTTCGAATTCTGGGTTTTCTTTAAATTTCCTTTCCATTGCCAACAAGCGAGAAACTGCGTCAGGTCTAGAATTACCTATTTCTGTCGTAGGTTTAACAAAAGGTAATTTTACCACAAAACGACCCTCGGAATTGATTGAGTAAGTTTTCTGAAAATGTGATTCAACAAATTGTTCTTCTGGAGACAGAATTTGAGCATTATTATTGAATACTTCTTCCATTTCCCAAAACCGTTTTAATTCATTATTAATATTAAGTTCATAAATATGTAAATTATGCATTGAATTAGGAGTTGTGTTAAGATTTGGCATTTTTCCCGTTACGAGAAAGCCAAAGATGGAATTTTGCGCAATTAAACTGCTCTGAGCACATGTTATTTGACCAGGAAGCAAAATAGAAAAAAAGTAATCTGATCCTAAAATAACATCGATTTTATTTGGAGTCCCAAAATGTGGATCTGCCAAGTTTACATTTTTTAAGTGTGAATAATGCTCTTCACTTATTTTCTCAGAAGGTAATGGAGCTGTTAATTCGTCTAAAATAAAAACTTTCACAGACAACTTACTGTCAGCATTATGAATTGATATAAGATCAATCATTACGTAACCCTTTGTTACTGCGATTTTTGAATTAGAAAGACCTTTCACGGGAAATCTGGCATTTTTTCTTTTGAATCCTAACACTTTCATGCATGATTCTGACACGAACGTAGATTCTGAGCCACTGTCACACATAATTCTTAACGTGTGCTTTTGACCCATGCAATCATAAATAAATACTGTAGCAGTGGGCAAAAGTGCGAAAGATGTTTGAACAGAATTTATTGAAGCAGAAACTTCTTTTTTATTATCATCAGGAATCGAAAGGTCCTCTGAATCAGATTTGCTTTTCCGACTCTGATTTTCATTCGAACGTGAAGTTGACATCGCATAATTTTGTAGTTTATTCTCTCATAACAGCATATGGTGTTTAAGCTGGCAATGAGGACAGCTAAATGTAGAATTACATTGATATGTGTAGTGTTTGTCAGACAAACAATTGCTACATAATTTGTTTTTTCTCACAAATTGTTTTCTATCTCTTACGTTTAATTCCTTAAATTTAATACATTTGTACAATAAGTGATTAGCTTTACAAAATAAACATTTGATAACGTTATTAGCGGGAGCTTTGTAAAAATTAAATTGCTTCTCTTTTTTATGTAACCCTGTATAATCATTATTATACAATTCTAAAGATAAAAATCTGTCATTAATGAACTGAATAAATTGATCAAAAGAAGGAAAATCATCCTTTGATGAATATTGAGCCCATTCTTCACGTGTTTTATTATCAACCTTTTGAAGAAGAATATGAATTAACCAAATGTCTCTCTCTGATGCTTTAACATCGATTGATTTGAGAGCACGAATTACCTCGTCAGAGATATCTGAAATATTGCGTAAGTTAAGTGCATTAGCGTGAATAATGGAAGGTATATCCTTAAATGTTTTGATAAGAGCTGCGACAATTTTTTTTTTTTTTTTGTTGTTTTTTTTCCCCATGCTTCTGCATAACTGGTTTCAGAAATGGGAATATGTTTTATAATTGAAGCTGGCTCTTCACCGAGCAAACCTCTTAAGTATTGAAATTTTTGAATATTTGTTATACTGGCATTATTATGCACGAATGATAAATATAAGTCTTTAAATGACATCCAGTTTTTGAAATTACCATCAAATTGCTCAATATTCAATCTGGGTAAATTAAAATTATTAGTTGTATTAACTATAGGTAATTGTTCATTAACAACTTGAGAATGTGCATTAATACTATTTATAGAAAATTTTTCAAGTTCTGATTGCAGTTTGGCTTTGGTTTCATAATATTTTGTTTCGAATTCCTCCATTTCCGAGGATTCTTCTGGTAATTGTGCATCATATTTATCAAAATCGAAATAAGCTGTTTCTAATTTTTCTAATTTATTCAATAAATCATTCTTTTGAAAAACTTGATCTGTGTCAATGAAGTTCGTGATATGTGTTAATGCAGATTTAGCTCTGCCACGTAAATTTATTGCTGTCTTTTCTAAATCTTCTTGACTCATTATTAAAATAATGAGGGAACCAAGTTAAAAACAAAGCCAAACTGATAATAAACCAAAATGTACTTATCTGAAACAGCTGGGCTGAAGGGTGCTCCTTTACGGCGACTTTGAAACGGCGTAATCCATAAAAAGCGATGTGTGCAGGTACTCTTTATCTGGCCGATGCCTCCATAATGTTAGTGTCCGAGATTCACGAAGCAGTTTTTTGGTGTTTTTAATTGTAAATAAATTAACACTGATTTATCTTTTTGTATTATATTGATCAGCTAAAGCACATTTAGTAAATTGACAAAACAAGATACAGGAATTCAGTTTCCTGCTGCGGTTACTGGATTAACATATTATCGAAGTATGCGAAAACAGAAGAGAAATATAAGCACCGTGTGTGCTTTAGAAAAACATAAGAGAAACTGAAGTCAGTTCGCTCACAGTAAAATATTGTCCTTGAAGTAATCAACAAAAATGATTTCGCAATCATGTGCAATCAACTACTTATGAATTGTTTATATAAACAATGATATTAAATTAATTTCATTAATGTCACTTTGGAAATATGAAGTTATTTAATGTTTATCAATATTATGGTTTTAAAGTAAACAGCTGATGTCGTTAATTTCACTTCTGCAATATAGAATTATTTAATGTTTATAAATATTAATGTTTTAGAATAAATACTTTAAGCACGTAAACAAATGGTGTATTATATTTTTTATAATTCATGTTTTCTATTATGTATTGAGTGAAGTTTCAACTTCCAATTTCTCTTTTATGCATCACACGAAGAATCTTTTATGCGTGCAAAAAATATATTAAATAATCGATACTAATTTTATAACAGTTTCAAAGATTAAATATCATTATGAAATAGTCTGTAAATGGTATGAGTAAATATCTATTACTCTACTTGCAAACATCAAACATAGTGAATTACAAGATGGAATATACGTTATGAATTTAAAAATTAGATAGAAGAAAATTAATGATATTGGGAAAATGTGTAATGAAGGGAAAGGATGTTTACTAAAAATTACTAATCTTAAACATCCATCCAAACATCCAGCCAGACACACATAAAGTGCTCTGGCTCCATATGCGACCATACACAAAGTGGCGCTTTGAAGTTCCCTAAAAAATGCTGCAACTTTACTTATTTTCTCAGTCTTAATTTTTATACATGATGTTCAGGGAACTATTCCAGTGCTTTATGTAAGCAGGCAGACCAATTGCATGGGCTAAACAGCCAGCCAGACACACAAAGTGTCGCAGCTCCCTATGTGACCATACATAAAGAGGCGCTTTGAAGCTCCCTAAAAAATGATATAACTTTACATTGGGTCAATCCATTTCAAGTGGTCCAGCACTGGTCCAGCACTAAAAATATATGGGCTGTTTAAGTTGGATTTATTGAAAGTTCCTAAAAGATATTTCGTGTAACATTCCTCGAGTTCTAATCAATTCAAAATGCAGATGCTTATATTTATATGAATTGTTACATGAATGCTTATTTAGAAACAATGATACTTTCAAATACGTGCTACATATTTTGATTTAATATAGTACATTCATTAAACTGGAAATCAACAATATGACATAGCAAACAGTTTGTATTGTTGTTTGACATAAAACAACTGAACTATATGCTATTGGATCACAGCGAATAATCTAATTACATAAAAATATAACATGGAATATATTTCACTAACTTATTATCATCCGACTGCTGTAGATCGAACTGAATCACTTAAATAGATACATTTCCATCTATGTTTAGTCAATTTGAATTCAAGCAAGTGGGTCAATCCATTTCAAGTGGTCCAGAAAATATTTTTTTGGTCGCTCGACTATTTTTAAAAAATCTGAAATTTTTTGTACAACAACCCTAACATAATGGAAGTTCAAAATGACCATTATTTTAATTTTACTATTTTTTGTTTGTGCATGGCGGCCATCTTTGTTTCATCGTGTGCAGCGATTTTCTCAGGTACTAGGATACACAAAATTGTAAATATCTCGTCTTTTATTTTCCCAATTGAAATGGGGTTTTGCAGCATTTTGTTTAGAATAAAATAGGCTAAATATACAGTGGTTGAAATTTTTTTTAAATAAATTTTTACAGGTGAAAATTTAGCACAAAATTGAAGATTTTTTCCAAAATCTATCCGTTTGCAAGAGGAAATTTTTCATGCAAGGGAAACTGTCAACCTTACACAATTTTTTCTACAAATAGGTCAAAAATGCGTGTACTCATACACTAAGTCCCAGATTGGGGAGTTCATTTCTCTTTGCGCAAAAAATTCCGAAATTCGTCGAAAATTTCAAAAATCGCACTTTTTAGGCTTTGATATATCTGGTGGAGCACGAGATAAAAATCTGAAATTCTGGTCTTTGATAGTATTATGTAGTACTTTTATGCACAAAAAATTTCAAGAAGGAGATTTGACTACAAGCTGAGATATGACATGGACAATATGTGAAAACAATACTGCCAAACTATTGTAACCTACTATGTAATTGTTCATACCTCCAAAATTTTAAATTAATTATTTATGGTACAAAGTTAAATTTTAATTACAAATATCTTCTTCAAATGCTTCTGTGTGATTTAAACAATTCATAATGTATGCTAAGCCAATACACTATTTGTCCAGATGAACAAACCTACTTGAAATGCTATTGCAACAATTTTATTCGGAAAACATTTCAGGAAAAGTAAATTACAGACAATGGGTTGCAATTGATCGAGTTGACATGGTTTCAATTATTAAACCTAGAGAGTTTCATTCAAGTTAACAAGGAATGACAAGACTTGGGTGGCTTCAAATAAAATTTTGAGAAAGAACAGCCTAATGGACTGACAACGGTAACTGGTCGAACTCATAACATCTCTCTTAAATAGTGTTAAGCTCTTTGTTGAGCATATATAGTATCTTTGTAAATTAAATTTTTATTATTAAACTGTTTTCAACAAACGATATTTTCTGTGTAAATATTGTAATAAAAGAGACTAATCTCATTTCTCCTAATGTACTCGTAATAGCATTTCTTAACATTTTTTTAATCACCGTATCTCAGCATATAATCAAATCTCCTTCTTGAATTTTTTTGTGCATAACACTACTACACAATACTATCAAAGGCTAGAATTTCAGATTTTTATCTCGTGCTCCACCAGATATATCAAAGCCTAATAAGTGCGATTTTTGAAATTTTCGACGAATTTCGGAATTTTTTTCGCAAAGAGAAAGCAGCTCCCAGATCTGGGACTTGGTGTATGAGTACACGCACTTTTGACCTATTTGTAGAAAAAATTGTGTAAGGTTGATAGTCTTGTTGAACGATTACATAGTAGGTTACAATAGTTTGGCAGTATTGTTTTCACATATTGTCCGTGTCATATCTCAGCTTGTAGTCAAATCTCTTTTTTGAAATGTTTTGTACGTAACACTACTACACAATACTATCAAAGGCCAGAATTTCAGATTTTTATCTCGTGCCCCAACAGAGATAACAAAGCCTAAAAAGTGCAATTTTTGAATTTTTTGAAGATTTTCGGAGTTTGTTTCGCAAAGAGAAATCAACTCCCAGATCTGAGACTTGGTGTGTGAGTACACGCAATTTGACCTATTTGTAGAAAAAATTGTGTAAGGTTGAAAGTTTTCCTTACATGAAAAATTTCCTCTTGCAAACGGTTAGATTTTGGAAATAACCTCCAATTTTGTGCTAAAATTTCACCTGTAAAAATTTATTTTTCAAAATTATTCTACAACCGTACATTTAGCCTATTTTATTCTGAAAAAAATTCTACAAATCCCATTTCAATTGGGAAAATAAAAGACGAGATATTTACAATTTTTTGTATCCTGGTATCTGAGAAAATCGCTGAACACGATGAAACAAAGATGGCCGCCATGCACAAACAAAAAATAGTAAAATTAAAATAACGGTCATTTTGAACTTTCGTCATGTTAGGGTTGTTGTACAAAAAAATTCAGATTTTTAAAAAATGGTCGAGCGACCAAAAAAATATTTTCTGGACCCCTTGAAATGGATTGACCCACTTATTTTCTCAGTCTTAATTTTTTTATATGAAGTTCAGGGAACTATTTCAGTACTTTTTGTAAGCAGCCAGACCAATTGCAGAGGCCAGACATTCAGCCAGACATGCATAAAATGTCCCTATGAGTATGAGCGCGAGCGTGATAATTAGGTAGATTTATAACATAGCATCATAAAACTTATGTTAGTAATGGTCTAATAGAGGTCTTCAGTAATAATTAAGCAATAATTTAACCCTTAATTTTAAAAATAAATATAGCATACCAAAATGAAATCGTAATCGAAATTATGAACAAATCGTTACTAATTTATAAAGAGTGTTTTTCTTTACTTTTTTCTTTTTTTTTTTTTTGAAATATTGAGGAAATTGATAATGTTCAACAGCAATCAATTTATTAAAATAATAGTTTATTGACGTCTTATAATATGCAAAAAACAACAAAATTTGTAAATAGAAAATTTCAAAATAATTCATTTAAAAATTACTCATTACTTTATTAATGAGAAAGTATGATCAATTTTATTACTTTTTTTAATCTTCATGATCGTCATCGTTGAAGTTTCATAATTCATCATCAATCCAATGTTAGTATTGAATACCTTTATAATCCTCATCATTAATTTCTTTTCATGAAAAAAATATATATGTAATTAAGAATCAAACAATTATAAGTTTATATAAATATTTAAATTTGTAGAATACCTGATTATTCTTGAAGCGATTCACTTACAAAGCCTGGTATTCATTGGGAATGATATTCATTATCTTCTACTTGTTCATAATTTGGATTACAATTTCAAATTTATTCACATTTTGACATGCTATAATTATTTTTAAAATTAAGGGTTGAAATATTACTTAATTACTAGCGGACCCGACAGACGTTGTCCTGTCACCGACAGACGTTGTCCTTCTTGGCACCGACTCCAGTAAATCAAATAAATGTACGTAAATATAGTAATACACACGATAAACACTACGCTCTTAATTTAATTTCTTATTACAATTATGTAAGGAAATTATTTTTCACTCTTCAGTACTTTTTGAAGTCGGTTCAATTTTTGATAGAAAAGTTTATTTCTCTCTTTTTAGTTAAAAGTTAACGATTTTCTGAAGTCGGTTAATCAAAATTATAATACAGGAAATATTATTGTAAAGGATACACGTTTGTAAGGAGTGGGGTTCGAACATGCGATCTCTTTCTTCAAGAAGCTGAGCTTAAATCTGGCGCCTTAGACCGCTCGGACATTCCGTCCGCACTTTATTCATCGAACTTATTCAACACTTTTAATTAGCGAAAAATCACTAACTATTAGTTTTTGCCTAATTACTAAAAAAGTACTGAATTAATTTCGACGAAATGTGAATCTAAACCAATCTCGAATCTACTGGAACGCACACAAAAAATTTCATCAAAATCGGCCCAGTCGTTTAGGAGGAGTTTAATTACATACACACGCACAGAAGATTTTTATATATAAAGATGAACATTGAAAATTTCAGGTTTTTGCGCCGAAGACATCGCCAAATTAGGAAAATGTGAATTATCTCCCGAACTACTGGATTTAAACAAATTTGCTTAGTACCATTCGATTCAGAATAAAAAAATGCACTAAAATATGTTATCAGTTGAAAAATAACTACAAAAGCCGATTTTTATGGTGGAATTTTTTAAAAGTTCGTTCTTTTTTCTACTCATCTTAGGGGTGGAATTTTCGAAAATCCATTTTTAGCGACACTCGATGCTATAAAAAGTATTTTTAGCCCAATTTTCAAGATTTTTGGTTCGGTAGACTTTTTTGTGCTATGATTAATACGAAATCCTGACTTTTTTAAATATATATAGCACTTTTAATTAGCGAAAAATCACTAAGTATTAGTTTTTGCCTAATTTCTAAAAAAGTACTGAATCAATTTCGACGAAATGTGAATCTAAACCATTCTCGAATCTACTGGAACGCACACACAAAATTTCATCAAAATCGGTCCAGTCGTTTAGGAGGAGTTCAATTACATACACACGCACAGAAGATTTTTATATATAAAGATGAGCATTGAAAATTTCAGGTTTTTGCGCCGAAGACATCGCCAAATTAGGAAAATGTGAATTATCTCACGAACTACTGGATTTAAACAAATTTGCTTAGTACCATTCGATTCAGAATGAAAAAATGCACTAAAATATGTTATCAGTTGAAAAATAACTACAAAAGCCGATTTTTATGGTGGAATTTTTTAAAAGTTCGTTCTTTTTTCTACTCATCTTAGGGGTGGAATTTTCGAAAATCCATTTTTAGCGGCACTCGATGTTATAAGAAGTACTTTTACCCCAATTTTCGAGATTTTTGGGTCGGTAGATTTTTTTGTGCTATGGTTAATACGAAATCCTGACTTTCTTTAATATATATAGCACTTTTAATTAGCGAAAAATCACTAACTATTAGTTTTTGCCTAATTACTAAAAAAGTACTGAATCAATTTCGACGAAATGTGAATCTAAACCATTCTCGAATCTACTGGAACGCACACACAAAATTTCATCAAAATCGGTCCAGTCATTTAGGAGGAGTTCAATTACATACACACGCACAGAAGATTTTTATATATAAAGATTACTGAAGACTTCCATTAGAGCATTACTAACATAAGTTTTATTGTGCTATGTTATAAATCTATCTAATTATCACTCTCGCGCTTATACTCATAGGGACACTTTATGCATGTGTGGCTGGATGTCTGGCTCCTGCAATTGGTCTGGCTGCTTACATAAAGTATTGAAATAGTTCCCTGAACATCATATATAAAAATCCAGACTGAGAAAATAAGTAAAGTTATATCATTTTTTAGGGAGCTACAAAGCGCCACTTTATGTATGGTCGCATAGGGAGCCGCGACACTTTATGTGTATCTAGGAAGATGTTTGGCCCATGCAATTGGTCTGGCTGCTTACATATAGTATTGAAATACTTCCCTGAGCATCATTATATAAAAATCATGACTGAGAAAATAAGAAACGTTCGCAGCGTTTTTACCTACCTTTGGTACCTGGTACCCGTAAATTGGCCGTCGGTCCAAGCTAGCAGGTATCACTACGCTCATAGCAGGTTCTAACACTACTTTATCCAATACATTTTACTTGTGAGAAAATAAGTAACGTCTGGGAGCCCTGGGATGTTGCTCTACAAGACATTATTGAATGACATCTTTACGGTTGTGCAAGATTGCTCGTTTGGGCTGGAAGTATACTGGGCTCCAGAACAGATCTCCATGTTCAAACCGGAACTATGACAGGCCAAATTTATAGGGACATCATTCTTGAACTACATGTACGTTTGTTTAAAGGGGTTATGGCCTCATAATTTGCGTTTATGGATTATAACTTCCATTCCTACCGAGCAAACATCGTAAATGAATGCCTTCAAGCTGAGGATATCACCCGTATGGACTGGCGAACATTTTCGCCTGATTTGAATCCGATAGGGCATGTATGGGATATGCTTGGCCGACGGGTTGCAGCCCGTAAACCACCTTCTACCTGTGTGCCGGGACATCGGAGAGCATTGCTTGCTGAGTGGAGTAATCTTCCCCAGCTTGATAAATCAGCTTGATAATTTGATACTCAGCATGCCTATGCGTTGTGCGGACTAAGCGTTACAAAAGCGTATTTTCTTGTTTTGGTGTGTCACTGTAAATAAGCGATAAATACTGTGCACACCTTATTAAGTAGTTGGTAGCTCATTGCAATATTAACACTGATGTATATCAATTTGAATGTATTTTAAAGAGTATAACATCATTAAAACGCATTGCAAACGATTTCGCCACATGCACAGTTTTGTAATGTAATTTTTTTAGCGCCCTGTAAATGGACTATAAAAGCTACACACTTTATTTTTTATTCCAAACATGTTAGTATAAACTTCACAAAACATATAAAATTTACATGGCAATCTGAGTACATTTAAGCGAGCTAGAGCATGGAATGACAGGCGGACAGACAGACAAACACACAGACAAACCGAATTCATACACTCCTTTAAATAATGTTGAAAAGTGTCAAAAATGAAAATTTATCATTAAGAATATCAAAATTGACGAGAAATGCATATTTATATTACGCATATTAAGAAAATTCAGAAAATTACGCCATTTTGAATAACAGCCGCCATTTGGAATTCCGACGACTTTAGGCGCTGCCTTCCCCTCTAATATGAATTGTATTATCATAAAGTACATACTCACCAAGCGGTATATTCTTATCACGATTTGCAGGTTTTCACCTTATTTTTGTCGCATAGCACTCGGACTACGACTTATTGTTGAATCTATTCTTGATCCTCACGACAGTTTGTTAAAAATCACAATGGGTGAGAAAAGAATGGATTTATTGTCTTAGCAGGATATTCAACCATTTTTACTTTTTAAACGCACAGTTTTAGTGAGCTTTATTTAAACCGGAGCCGACTTGTAGACCTCTTGTGTGACAGTCAAACACTCTGACCACTATGCCACTGGGCTTTCACCACGGAACTCACAATAACATCAATAAAATATATTTAATGATATTAAAAGATTATTCTTTTAACGAAACATAAAATTTATGAGTAATGTGTACAGACGGTTGTCATCCTCTAGTCCCCACCCCTAATCAAATATATAATTACATTTTATGATAAAAATAAGGATTCTTAGTTTCTAAGATAAGACCTATTTTTAAAATGTCATGTATACTTTACTCATTCGGTAACCTTTGATACCGTTCTCTTTTTTTATATTAATCCTGTTACAATATTTTTTTTCACAAAACTTCGATTCAAAAAATAAAATAGCCTTTCAAAGGTATATATTTTTCAGGTGGAAATTTATACGCTCTCTCTTCTATGTCAAAACAGGAGCGTGTAAAATTAAATAATACTCTATATTTTATTGTTTTATCATTCTAAGCTGTCAAAATATTCGGATACAGAAAAATATTTAATAAATAAAACTTTCATGATATAAGATATTTATGTTGCAGTGTAAAACAAAATAACCAAAATATATGTGTCACGAATTTTTCGAAACATTAGATATTGCTTTTACTGTCATGTTATTTGATTTTTTTAAAAATAAGAAAAGTTTTTTATTGGATTTTAAAATATGATTCCAGTTAAATAAATGTTAAAATTTAAATAAACATATTTATTTATATATATTGGTTATAAAATTATTTTTCTAGACTTATTCTTCTGTCATCTTCTTTGAAAAAACTAAATGTTAAAGATATTTCAGGTTAAAAAGAAATATATAAAAAAGATTTCTGAAATTTTGATTCATTCCTATGCAATCTATCAGTTTATTGAAAATAACATCGTAATGAACTGAATTAACACACATATTCATATGTCTATCTATTTGTCTGAATATAAGAAAAAATATTAAAATAAAAACTTAATTAATACTTTTTTGAATTTTTCTATGGTGTACATAAAATTTTTAACAAACAATAACGATAATAATAATAATAATAGTAATAAATGACAATTTTAGAATATAGCATAAAATGAAACAAATAAGTTCACATTTTCTTAATTAAAATAAAAGTTAATTGGTAAGTTTCTAAAATAATTGAGTATTGTCTACTGGCGTATCTTCGATTAATAACATTTTGATTTAAAATAGTACAGAATATAGCTGATATTAAAATTAATACCAAAACTACAGTCCTGTCAAAATTACATCGAGAAGAAAATATCATTATAAACTTCAACAAGAATAAAAAAAATTCCTTCAAAACAATATTATCCAACCATTATAAAAGAAAAATTAAAGATTCTAACACGTTCAAATTCCATATGTAACAACACAAAATCATTCAATCTACCGAAACTGTACGAGTTGCTCAATAGTTTAAAAAAAATAGAAATTTAAAATTCAAGTAAAAAAAAGTGCGTCCCAAAAATTAGAGCATTTCAGTTTAAAGCAAAACAAAGCACAAAACCAAAATAAATGTACCGAGTTGTGGCACAAGTGGCTCAATGGCTAAAAAAAATAAATATTAATAATAAATAAAAAAAAACGTGAAGCACATGAAAAGCTGAATGATAGTGTTTCAGTTCAATGCACCATAGACCGTGCAACTTTGGAATATCATTTTTAATTATTTTTAAATGACTCTTTGATGAGTTCAAACATATCAACAAATTAAAACTATTTTTCTGTTGTTTACTACTAAATTACACCTTTTAAACATTCAGAAATAATATATTAATCCAAGGTGTCACTTTATTATATATTTAAAATGTTACATATCAGTTCTCTAAGACATAACAAGTAAAAACTTCCACATTCCCAATAGAATAACTACCAAACAGTACAAAAAGCATTCCCTTTTAACCGCAATGATTCCCCACCTAACCAGCATGAATAAAACCCTTCGCCATATTCTTTCAGAATATTTTGAACACTGAAGTAGCTACTCTACTTTTCCAAAGTTTTCTCAAAAAGTGGGGAAATTGACGTAAAATGGAAAAGAATTTTTATATTATCAATACTTAAGCATGAAATACTTCGTACTGCTATGCATTTTCCTTTTCATATCAACTTAGAGTGCTAAAGCGTTCGAAGGAATTTGAAATACTGTATGAATAAGATATTCGTGATATACGATATTTACATTTTCCTATAAACTTCCTATAAACATATAGTAAACCAATATGTCTTTAAAATAGTGGCCTACAATTGATGCCGTGTTTTACTTTATTATTATTTTTTTCCAATAGAGAAATAGTGTACATACTTTCTAAGCTTCAAATACAGATAAAAATGCATGTAATATATAGTTACTGTAAATGACATTTTCCTTTTTAAAAGAAATAATATTCACATTTAGTTAGTTTAGTTTGTTTTAGAATAGGATAACATCAATTTTCTATGGGGTCCTAGAGAAATATATGAATAAAATTTATGAAATTGCTACATTTAATTAGTTATCTTTATAGTCAGCGTGCACAGTATCACATTTCTTAAATGTTTTTTTTTTTTTTTTCAAAGAGAGGCGAGAAGATGCATTTCGAATATTAGGCTATAAAGGAGGCACTTTTGTAATTTTTACTGGCATTCAAATTACAATATTTAAATGAAATATTTATTTCTTTATTTATTGTTACATTAGTTATCGCTTTATTAAAATGTAGTTGAGCAATAAATGTCAGTGTATCATTAAGTCTGAAATATATTTCAAATTTCAACTCTATTTTGAATAAAGAACTATTAACCGTATTTGTAAATATCCTATTCAAATATTTAAAAGATGTCAGAATTTTAACGAATGAAAACGCATGGAGAAAGACAATCAAAGAATCTGACGTCATGTTTAAATTCAATTAATTTAAAAGTAAAGTATTAAAAGGAGATTTAATTGTTAAAAACTAAGTTATTCAATTTAAAACTTTATAGGGCTTTATATATTCTTTTCAACTCATTTTATTGAGAAACATATATGACGAAAACAAACTAAATGACACATTAGTAGTAGAGAAAGGAGAGTTGAGCACCAGCAGGTGGAGGGTGAAGGAGCAACTCCTCCTCCACCTATAGGAGGGAGCCTCCTCCTCCACCTTTAGGAGGGAGCCTCCTCCTCCACCTTTAGGAGGGAGCCTCCTCCTCCACCTATAGGAGGGAGCCTTCTCCTCCACCTGTGGAAAAATGTATGCTATAAGATGAAGGGTCAAAAAGAATTTTTTTTAGCGTACTCTAACAAGAGGTTAATTTGGAGTTTTTTTTTTTTAATTGAACTATAACAGGAAGTTAATTTTGAAGATTAAAATTTTTTAGCGAACTCTAACATAAGGTTAATTTTGGAGATTTTTTTTTTATTGTTGAACTATAACAGTAAGTTAATTTTGGAGATTTTTTTTATTGAACTATAACAGGAGGTTAATTTTCAAGTAAAAATTTTTTAGCGAACTCTGACATAAGGTTAATTTTGAAGAGTGAACTTTTTTTTTCATCGAACTGTAACATGAGATTAATTTTGGAGATAGTCATGTTAAGAAAAGTAAATTTTGGTAGTGACCTCCAGCGGAGAAAAATCGAATATTAGGTTGAGATGAAATTTTGAAGATTGAATTTTATGTTTATTATCGAACTATAAGTTGAGGTTTAAATGCATATTTTTAGGAAAAATTAAGAACATAAATTTTAGAACTTAATGAGAAAGATTCTTTTCTACTACTTTTCTTTCGAATGAATTTAAATTTAGGAAAACTTTAACAAAGAGGAGGTATTTTGCAAAGGATTAAAATAATTTCATTCAATTTCGAATTTATCTTTTAGGGAGATTTTCGAAAAGAGAAGCAGATTTTTGAAGAGATTGAAACAAATTTAAAAAAAGGGAAAGAAAGAAAGATTTTTTGGGAGACTTGTCATATTTCGCAGTGTGTGCCCTCAACTTTTATCCGGGCTTGGGACCGGCAATCTCTGCTTAAGACATTGCCTAATCAGAAGCAGCGAATAGCAGATTTACACACTCACATTTTTTTTTTTTACAATTTTTTTTGACGAATTTTAGATTTTCTACATGTTTTTCTTTTAGGCTATAATACCCATACGCCAGGCTGCTGATGCCATCGTCTAACAAATAACTTTTGTCGTCAAATGGGCTGAGACATTTTTTCACTTGTTTCGTGGAATAGAGTCGATGTGATTACTGCCCAATTCTTTTTGTGCAATTCACATGTTGTCCGTTGATTTTGAATAAGACAATTGATTTTTAGAGAAAGGATTTAATTTAATTACAAAGAATATTTTTGTACATTGTAATTTTCACTACAATTAATAGTAATTTTCATCTATACATGAAGAATTTAATTTAAATATTTTATAATGGAACTTAAGAAATTTTTTGAAAGGTAATTCTTTTGAGAATTGTCATATTTTGAAAGCTTTTGGTGCGAATTAAGGCTACTGTCCCTTTTGGAGGGAGTAAAGGGCTCCTCTGTCTGCTCCTACCATGACTAAGGGCAACCCTATACCTGCCGTCAGATTATTATTATTTTAATTATTATTATTATTATTTTAAAAGAAGGTTTAATTAAAGAAAATTTAGAGGTGCTGAAATTTTTTCGGTAAACATAGGTTGAAATAAGTTTAAATTCTGAACTTTCACTTAGATTTATTTACATTTTTATTTTTAATTTTAAGGAAAGTGAAATAATTTCGAAAAGCGAGAATTATTTTTTTAAATCAGTTTAAGAAAGAGAGAATTTTTCAGGGATGCTAATATTTTTAAAACTGTAGTTTAATGTAATAGAATTTTTGTCTCAAGTAAGGAGAGGTATTCGTAATGTTACACCCCCACCAAATTTTTAATTACTAATTTATTAATGATGTTTATTACATTTTAATTAAATTTTGAATTTTTTTCATTTAAAAATAAATAGTTTCAAGTGAATATTTGTAGTCACGTGATCGGATCCCGCCCTCCCTTTTTTTTTTTCCACTTGCATGTTATACAAATGGAATTTCATTTGCAAATCTAGAACTGCAAATAATAATAATTCTAATAACTTTTTCATAAAGTATGGAATTAATCGGAATTAAATTTGATTGAGAAATTTTCCTTAGGTATACAGAAAATATATTTTCTTTTGACATATAGCAAAGTTTGATAAATTTTTTATTTAATCTTTTACCGTGTTTAGTTAAACTACTCACCCCCCTCTTTTTTTTTTTTTTTTTGTTTATGAGTCAATTAGTAAAGTTCGCTTATTAATAACATTTTTTTCCTAGCAATTTTTAATGTTGTTGGTGAAATATATTAATTAAATATGTTTTTATGATGACAAAACATATTAATTTAATTACATAAATATTTTATGCATTTTTAATTAAGATGAATATTTCTTTCAGCTTTTATCGAAATGTGGAAAGCAAATTTTGAACATCTGTTGATGAACTAATGTTCACGAAAGATACATTTGTCTGATATTCTATGCCGCACCTAATAAATCCAGATAAATTAATGAGGGATTTTATGGAAAGCTCAAAAATATTTTCTTGCAACATGTAAAAATAATTTCGCATACAAGACTTCACTAATTAGAATTTAAATAACAATAACGGATGAACGAGTTTCATTCCTAACCGATATTGAGTACAATTCCAATCGCACCTGTCGGACTAATAGTTCAGAGTTTTCTTCTAACCTTGAATATCCTTGAGTAAATACGTTCTTTTAGAAAAACCCTCACGGAGGGCATCTTTTCCCTTTAGGGTCTATATCCCTCGTCGGTCACATAAAAATAACAAACAATTTAAATAAAATTTTCGAATTTATGTTTTAAAATTTTGTGTTTTCGTATTTTTAATTCATTTTCAGAAGGTTACTTCTTAAGAAAATATAAGCGTATTTTTAGACTCACTATATATTATTTATTTAGAGAATTTCTAAACTACTTAAATTATTTATTTAGAAAATTTCTAAACTACCCATATTATTTATATCTTTGACCGCCACTTTAGTAAAAGATCTATTATTTATTGAGAAAATGTATGTATATATTATTATTGGATAACGCCTTTCGGACTCATTTTAACACTCATTATTAATTAATTATTGACTAATTATAAAGGATAATTTTACTTTTGATGAATTTCATGTTATGAGCTTCATTAATAGTTATTAGTATTGTATTTCTAAGATTTCTTCTTAATTAAAAAAAAAATTTAAACACTATAAGTTAATGACAGTTTTAGGTCATATGAAAGAATAATGGTTTACAGATTTTTGAATTAGATTTATTTTCAATGAATTAAGTTTTTTTTTTTTTTTTTTTTTTTTTTTTTTTGAGTTTGAAAAGAAATATTCTTTATCGTACTGTACAAATTAATTTTATAAAAAAATATTACTCATGATTCATTTTACCCGTGATGATTTTATGTCGCAAAAATTAATAAATATTACTTTCTGATACTATATTGGAAAATAAATAAACAAAATTGGAATAACGTGCTCTCAGTTAATTATACATTTTGAAGATTATATAAATATTCCATAACACAATTTAAAACTGAACTACAAAATGACATATTTGAAATATAAATTCAACGAAAAAGAATACATACATCCTTTATTTTAGTATACATTTTTTAATATTGAATCAAAATAAGAAAGGGAATTACAGTACCTGCTAATAATCCATGACAATTTTCGTCCACCTAACAACGTCGAAAACGCACTGCCAATACGGTTGCTTATCGCTCACATGCATTAGGTATGTTATCTAAGATACCGATTTCAATAAAGCGGTAAGATCAAAAGCCAAGCGGTCAGTTTCAATAGATAAGATAACCAGATATTTTTTGAATAAGGATTCTTTGGAGTCTGTCTTAATTACAATATATATGAATTCCATACTTATACATTTATTGTAAATTTAGGAAAGATTGGAATTTTATTATCTTAATTATATATAGTAAAAGTAGTTTAATAACAGATTGTTTCGCCAAATAAACTAATTAAAATAGTTGTTTTATTATTGTTTTAAGTAAAACATAATGTTAGTGTTAAGCCACATTAGGCCTTTTACCCAAACTTTTAGATAAAATTACTATTAGTAGTACATTTTAAAGGATGTACTTTAACGTTAGACCTCCACTTTCTGTATATTTTTTATTCAAAAATTTGTTTTGTCAAACATGTCTACCTAAAATTATACTAAGTTTAAGTGCCTTGCAATGGGAAAACCTCTGGAATTTCTAATACATAGGCATGTTTTAATATAGGTCGAAATACACAAAGGAACAACACAAATCCCCATTTTATCATGATTATTTTTAATAACATTTTTGTTTGGATTGAAAATACTTAACATTCCTGAATCGCATTTCTAATTTGTACTGTTAAAAATAGGCTTTTTCTCTTGAACGATGTATTAACATAACATGCACAATATAAATCCCAATAAATTATTTTCACTTTGTTAGTAGATACAATTAAAATTGTTGAAGCTTAGTTCTTTGGATATACTCGGTACTAATATCAAATATATACTTTTAATAATCATATTTCTTTATCAAAAGTATTTTAAATAATCGTAGTTTAAACTTACTTTTTAACAACACACATCTCATATCATTTAGGATTTTTATTTAAGACGTTCAGAATAAAAACAGAGAAGAATTCACCATTTGGAACGAATATGTGTCATAATAATTAGGATTCTTTGGTGTCTATATTACTTAAAGAAGATTTGAGTAAGGGTAGGGATAGTGAAAATACCTATTCTGTAATTTATTATTATTTTTTATACATAAGTTTAACCAATGAATCACAGAAGAAAATTTTGTTAATTGTAATTTACTATTAGTGAAAAGAAACTTTAGCATTTGAAAAGCAATTATTATTTTTATTATTATTAGCGAAAGGAATTTTAAGCACATGACTTCTTTTAAAAAGAAGTAACCCCATTTTTTATGCAAGATAAACTTTTTTCATACACGTTCTTTAGTTTGAACAGATATGAAACGAATGATGAGAATCACTGACCACTGGGCTAAACAGACCCAATAAATTAGTCACATGTGTATGATTTGTTAGAGATATTTTCTCACACAGACTATAGTAATTTTAGGAAATTGTTGCTATTTTTCAACTTATTATTATTATCATAAATACGCTTCTTTTAGTTTCTGGATTTAAAAATTTATTTTAATTAAAATAGTTTAGTTCCACTATTCAGATTTTATAAGACTGGTTAACTTTAGATAACTTCCAAACATATTTTCAAACATCACATTAAGACCTAATGTTTTTAGAAATAGTATATATTTATGTTGATTCCAACTGAATTTTTAATGAAAACTGAGTGAATTACTTTATTTGTTAATCATGATTTTTTTTTTTTTTTTTTTTTTTGCATATCAAATATTTATTTCACGAAACTGTACAATTTACCTTACAAAACTTTGGTATTTTGGTAACAGAAAATGAACTTGATATGAAACATTCTAAACACTTATAAAATAACAATAATTAAGTATAAAAATTAAAGAAGAATATTAATAAATGAATAACAAAAAGAATTTCAACTATTTAAAATAATAATAATTGTATAAGTTAGTAAAAGGAAATTATTCAGTTTACCCTTTTATTTTTGAAAATTATATTGATGCAATATACTAGTTTATCTATAAGCATATACTATGGATATAATTATATACTTATGCGTATGTATACTCAATAACTGTATACCATTGAATCGTTTCGAAAAATACGCAAAAATTATTTGTAAAGTGTTACTTAATAGAAATTAAAAATCACAACTCAAAGAAAAAAGTTTCTTAAACAGTTTATATTAATAATAAAAAAGTTTTTAAAAAATCACAACATTATAAAAGTGCAGATAAAGAAGAATTAAAAAATGTATATACTAAATAAAAAAAATAATAAATAAATTTTTTGAAATATTTACAACGTAAGAAAAATGTCCCAAGTTAACAAAAACAAATAAATTTTGAATAATGCAAGCACTCACATACATGATATGAAAATAAGTTTTACTATCAAATTTGGTAATATTTTAGTGGAAGCTTGATGACAAATTTAGATTTTTTACTTTTGAAAATGTATGTTACCAAACGCAATTTTATCCATTAAATTCATCATGACCTCAACTGAACTTCACTATTATCCCTACAAATTGACCAATCGTTAAATGATTTATACTTCCTATTTTTCAAAGTTAATTTCCAAACATAGCATTTTTATATAATACATCACTGTTGAATACATTTGTTTGTGAAAATTATATAGATGGGTTTTTTAATATGTACTAAAATATTTCAAAGTTAAAAAAACTTGTAAAAAAAAAAATAATAAAAAGTTTAAAAAAATTGTGAAAAAAATAAAGGAATGATTAAAAAAGTTAGAGAAAATTTCATGGTAACAAAATGTTATTTGAAGCTTAAAAAAATTTTATGTGCTTACTCAGATATGTTTGTCTACATATGTGTGAATATTTGTGCTTATGTATGTATATTTTACAAAATTTAATCAACAAAATAAAAATATGTATCTGTGCAAAATACTTTAAAAATTGACAATATATGCGTGAGAATACTTATATACGTTTGTTTACACAATTAATATTTTCTGTTTTATCTAACGCCAGAATACATTAACCAAATAATTGTTTACTATGGCGACCATTCGTTTACTCATCACCTAACCAACCACTCAACTGTTTACCCAAGTAACTGATCGTTTGTCTTCACAGCTAAAAAATTTTATGTATGCACATACGCAGAAACTTAAGTGAAGACAATCGAAAAATCAAACTTTATCTAAGTAGCCCATTACTTATGATTTGATAGAGTGAGACTTAGAGTTTGGAGGAAAATAGGCAAAGATTCTACACGATGATTCACCAGTATAGAATCGACAAACACAGGTAAATTTAAAATTAACTAAATTCTCACATTAGTTTGCAATTTAAGTATTTTGTAATATTTCTTTACAACTAGTGGTTTTCGCACTAATTTTTGATTTATTAAGGTAGATAGCTTACCTGACGAATCTTTTACTATTATCAAGTCATGAAAAATAAGTTAAAATTTTATTTTTCTGTTAGTTTAGCATTTTAAATTCTTTAGAATTATTTGAAAATAATTATATAGCCTCGCATAATAATTTTAAGCATTTAAATTTTAACAAATTTACAATCACTTACATTTACCGGCATTTTGAAAACACGTCCTTCTAACAGAATGATTTGCAGTGAAATGTCCAATTCTTATCGCGAAACCGGATATCACGTGGTTTTATACTTAATCACGTGACTATTTCCTGACGTCGGATTGGATGATAGAGACTCTTTCTTAATGACGTCACTCGACGATAAGTCTATCTAGATAAGTAACTTTCACGCCATTTTCACCACTATCTTCGAATGAATTGTCTTGTTTGCAGTTACCTCCTCGCTGGTCTAAACAACTTGTCTTAACTTGTTTCAACTTGTCTGAACTTGTTTAAACTTGTCTACAGTTTCTTTGTTATCTTGTCTAAAATGCGAGTTTATTCATAAGAATTGTTGTATATTTTTAATTTCTAAAGTTGATTAAATAATTAAAATCACCAATTGTCTATTGCAATCAGATCATTTTCGTTAAATGATAAATGTTAAAAAAAAAAAAGTTTTAACAAATTAAAAAAAGTTTTGGCGAATTAAAATTTTTTTAACGATATATTTTTATTATTTTTTTTTATAATAGAAAAAAGATTTAACAAATTAAAAAAAAGTTTTAACAAATTTAAAAAAGTTTTAATTTGATAAAACTTTTTTAATCTGATAAATCATTTTTAAAAATAAATAAATGAAATATATCAAATAAAATATATTTAATTTGTTAAAACTTTTTTTTTAATTTGCTAAATCTTTTTTCTATTATAAAAAAAAATAAAAATATATCGTTAAAAAAATTTTAATTCGCCAAAACTTTTTTTAATTTGTTAAAACTTTTTTTAATTTGCTAATTTTTTTTTAAGTTGTTAAAACTTTTTTCAATTTGTCACACATTTTTTTTTCTTAGGTGTAAAATTTTAGATAAGTAAATTTTCTAATTTTCTTTAAAGTAATTATCTACATGCTTATTTACTACGCTTATTTTTACTACTATATTTGCACTTATCTACGTGCCCACAGACCGATACATGTGAGCGACTTTAGGGGCAGGTCAATACTGATACACTCACATGCACGCACACAAACGGATAGATACATATAAAATCGATTTGATGCGATAACAACAGGCATTCATTCATCTAGATATTTCAGCCTCATAGTATGCATACCATGCATTATAAAATAAATTAAATAAGTATAGTATTATTCGCTCGTATATAGTACAAAATGATTGATGAATTATTATATTATACTTATCTAGAAAGGCTTATCGTCGAGTGACGTCATTAAGAAAGAGTCTCTATCATCCAATCCGACGTCAGGAAATAGTCACGTGATTAAGTATAAAACCACGTGATATCCGGTTTCGCGATAAGAATTGGACATTTCACTGCAAATCATTCTGTTAGAAGGACGTGTTTTCAAAATGCCGGTAAATGTAAGTGATTGTAAATTTGTTAAAATTTAAATGCTTAAAATTATTATGCGAGGCTATATAATTATTTTCAAATAATTCTAAAGAATTTGAAATGCTAAACTAACAGAAAAATAAAATTTTAACTTATTTTTCATGACTTGATAATAGTAAAAGATTCGTCAGGTAAGCTATCTACCTTAATAAATCAAAAATTAGTGCGAAAACCACTAGTTGTAAAGAAATATTACAAAATACTTAAATTGCAAACTAATGTGAGAATTTAGTTAATTTTAAATTTACCTGTGTTTGTCGATTCTATACTGGTGAATCATCGTGTAGAATCTTTGCCTATTTTCCTCCAAACTCTAAGTCTCACTCTATCAAATCATAAGTAATGGGCTACTTAGATAAAGTTTGATTTTTCGATTGTCTTCACTTAAGTTTCTGCGTATGTGCATACATAAAATTTTTTAGCTGTGAAGACAAACGATCAGTTACTTGGGTAAACAGTTGAGTGGTTGGTTAGGTGATGAGTAAACGAATGGTCGCCATAGTAAACAATTATTTGGTTAATGTATTCTGGCGTTAGATAAAACAGAAAATATTAATTGTGTAAACAAACGTATATAAGTATTCTCACGCATATATTGTCAATTTTTAAAGTATTTTGCACAGATACATATTTTTATTTTGTTGATTAAATTTTGTAAAATATACATACATAAGCACAAATATTCACACATATGTAGACAAACATATCTGAGTAAGCACATAAAATTTTTTTAAGCTTCAAATAACATTTTGTTACCATGAAATTTTCTCTAACTTTTTTATTCATTCCTTTATTTTTTTCACAATTTTTTTAAACTTTTTATTATTTTTTTTTTTACAAGTTTTTTTAACTTTGAAATATTTTAGTACATATTAAAAAACCCATCTATATAATTTTCACAAACAAATGTATTCAACAGTGATGTATTATATAAAAATGCTATGTTTGGAAATTAACTTTGAAAAATAGGAAGTATAAATCATTTAACGATTGGTCAATTTGTAGGGTTAATAGTGAAGTTCAGTTGAGGTCATGATGAATTTAATGGATAAAATTGCGTTTGGTAACATACATTTTCAAAAGTAAAAAATCTAAATTTGTCATCAAGCTTCCACTAAAATATTACCAAATTTGATAGTAAAACTTATTTTCATATCATGTATGTGAGTGCTTGCATTATTCAAAATTTATTTGTTTTTGTTAACTTGGGACATTTTTCTTACGTTGTAAATATTTCAAAAAATTTATTTATTATTTTTTTTATTTAGTATATACATTTTTTAATTCTTCTTTATCTGCACTTTTATAATGTTGTGATTTTTTAAAAACTTTTTTATTATTAATATAAACTGTTTAAGAAACTTTTTTCTTTGAGTTGTGATTTTTAATTTCTATTAAGTAACACTTTACAAATAATTTTTGCGTATTTTTCGAAACGATTCAATGGTATACAGTTATTGAGTATACATACGCATAAGTATATAATTATATCCATAGTATATGCTTATAGATAAACTAGTATATTGCATCAATATAATTTTCAAAAATAAAAGGGTAAACTGAATAATTTCCTTTTACTAACTTATACAATTATTATTATTTTAAATAGTTGAAATTCTTTTTGTTATTCATTTATTAATATTCTTCTTTAATTTTTATACTTAATTATTGTTATTTTATAAGTGTTTAGAATTTTTCATATCAAGTTCATTTTCTGTTACCAAAATACCAAAGTTTTGTAAGGTAAATTGTACAGTTTCGTGAAATAAATATTTGATATGCAAAAAAAAAAAAAAAAAAAAAAAAAAAAAAAAAAAATCATGATTAACAAATAAAGTAATTCACTCAGTTTTCATTAAAAATTCAGTTGGAATCAACATAAATATATACTATTTCTAAAAACATTAGGTCTTAATGTGATGTTTGAAAATATGTTTGGAAGTTATCTAAAGTTAACCAGTCTTATAAAATCTGAATAGTGGAACTAAACTATTTTAATTAAAATAAATTTTTAAATCCAGAAACTAAAAGAAGCGTATTTATGATAATAATAATAAGTTGAAAAATAGCAACAATTTCCTAAAATTACTATAGTCTGTGAGAGAAAATATCTCTAACAAATCATACACATGTGACTAATTTATTGGGTCTGTTTAGCCCAGTGGTCAGTGATTCTCATCATTCGTTTCATATCTGTTCAAACTAAAGAACGTGTATGAAAAAAGTTTATCTTGCATAAAAAATGGGGTTACTTCTTTTTAAAAGAAGTCATGTGCTTAAAATTCCTTTCGCTAATAATAATAAAAATAATAATTGCTTTTCAAATGCTAAAGTTTCTTTTCACTAATAGTAAATTACAATTAACAAAATTTTCTTCTGTGATTCATTGGTTAAACTTATGTATAAAAAATAATAATAAATTACAGAATAGGTATTTTCACTATCCCTACCCTTACTCAAATCTTCTTTAAGTAATATAGACACCAAAGAATCCTAATTATTATGACACATATTCGTTCCAAATGGTGAATTCTTCTCTGTTTTTATTCTGAACGTCTTAAATAAAAATCCTAAATGATATGAGATGTGTGTTGTTAAAAAGTAAGTTTAAACTACGATTATTTAAAATACTTTTGATAAAGAAATATGATTATTAAAAGTATATATTTGATATTAGTACCGAGTATATCCAAAGAACTAAGCTTCAACAATTTTAATTGTATCTACTAACAAAGTGAAAATAATTTATTGGGATTTATATTGTGCATGTTATGTTAATACATCGTTCAAGAGAAAAAGCCTATTTTTAACAGTACAAATTAGAAATGCGATTCAGGAATGTTAAGTATTTTCAATCCAAACAAAAATGTTATTAAAAATAATCATGATAAAATGGGGATTTGTGTTGTTCCTTTGTGTATTTCGACCTATATTAAAACATGCCTATGTATTAGAAATTCCAGAGGTTTTCCCATTGCAAGGCACTTAAACTTAGTATAATTTTAGGTAGACATGTTTGACAAAACAAATTTTTGAATAAAAAATATACAGAAAGTGGAGGTCTAACGTTAAAGTACATCCTTTAAAATGTACTACTAATAGTAATTTTATCTAAAAGTTTGGGTAAAAGGCCTAATGTGGCTTAACACTAACATTATGTTTTACTTAAAACAATAATAAAACAACTATTTTAATTAGTTTATTTGGCGAAACAATCTGTTATTAAACTACTTTTACTATATATAATTAAGATAATAAAATTCCAATCTTTCCTAAATTTACAATAAATGTATAAGTATGGAATTCATATATATTGTAATTAAGACAGACTCCAAAGAATCCTTATTCAAAAAATATCTGGTTATCTTATCTATTGAAACTGACCGCTTGGCTTTTGATCTTACCGCTTTATTGAAATCGGTATCTTAGATAACATACCTAATGCATGTGAGCGATAAGCAACCGTATTGGCAGTGCGTTTTCGACGTTGTTAGGTGGACGAAAATTGTCATGGATTATTAGCAGGTACTGTAATTCCCTTTCTTATTTTGATTCAATATTAAAAAATGTATACTAAAATAAAGGATGTATGTATTCTTTTTCGTTGAATTTGTATTTCAAATATGTCATTTTGTAGTTCAGTTTTAAATTGTGTTATGGAATATTTATATAATCTTCAAAATGTATAATTAACTGAGAGCACGTTATTCCAATTTTGTTTATTTATTTTCCAATATAGTATCAGAAAGTAATATTTATTAATTTTTGCGACATAAAATCATCACGGGTAAAATGAATCATGAGTAATATTTTTTTACAAAATTAATTTGTACAGTACGATAAAGAATATTTCTTTTCAAACTCAAAAAAAAAAAAAAAAAAAAAAAAAAAAAAAAAAACTTAATTCATTGAAAATAAATCTAATTCAAAAATCTGTAAACCATTATTCTTTCATATGACCTAAAACTGTCATTAACTTATAGTGTTTAAATTTTTTTTTAATTAAGAAGAAATCTTAGAAATACAATACTAATAACTATTAATGAAGCTCATAACATGAAATTCATCAAAAGTAAAATTATCCTTTATAATTAGTCAATAATTAATTAATAATGAGTGTTAAAATGAGTCCGAAAGGCGTTATCCAATAATAATATATACATACATTTTCTCAATAAATAATAGATCTTTTACTAAAGTGGCGGTCAAAGATATAAATAATATGGGTAGTTTAGAAATTTTCTAAATAAATAATTTAAGTAGTTTAGAAATTCTCTAAATAAATAATATATAGTGAGTCTAAAAATACGCTTATATTTTCTTAAGAAGTAACCTTCTGAAAATGAATTAAAAATACGAAAACACAAAATTTTAAAACATAAATTCGAAAATTTTATTTAAATTGTTTGTTATTTTTATGTGACCGACGAGGGATATAGACCCTAAAGGGAAAAGATGCCCTCCGTGAGGGTTTTTCTAAAAGAACGTATTTACTCAAGGATATTCAAGGTTAGAAGAAAACTCTGAACTATTAGTCCGACAGGTGCGATTGGAATTGTACTCAATATCGGTTAGGAATGAAACTCGTTCATCCGTTATTGTTATTTAAATTCTAATTAGTGAAGTCTTGTATGCGAAATTATTTTTACATGTTGCAAGAAAATATTTTTGAGCTTTCCATAAAATCCCTCATTAATTTATCTGGATTTATTAGGTGCGGCATAGAATATCAGACAAATGTATCTTTCGTGAACATTAGTTCATCAATAGATGTTCAAAATTTGCTTTCCACATTTCGATAAAAGCTGAAAGAAATATTCATCTTAATTAAAAATGCATAAAATATTTATGTAATTAAATTAATATGTTTTGTCATCATAAAAACATATTTAATTAATATCATTCACCAACAACATTAAAAATTGCTAGGAAAAAAATGTTATTAATAAGCGAACTTTACTAATTGACTCATAAACAAAAAAAAAAAAAAAAAAAAAAAAAAAAAAAAAAAAGAGGGGGGTGAGTAGTTTAACTAAACACGGTAAAAGATTAAATAAAAAATTTATCAAACTTTGCTATATGTCAAAAGAAAATATATTTTCTGTATACCTAAGGAAAATTTCTCAGTCAAATTTAATTCCGATTAATTCCATACTTTATGAAAAAGTTATTAGAATTATTATTATTTGCAGTTCTAGATTTGCAAATGAAATTCCATTTGTATAACATGCAAGTGGAAAAAAAAAAAGGGAGGGCGGGATCCGATCACGTGACTACAAATATTCACTTGAAACTATTTATTTTTAAATGAAAAAAATTCAAAATTTAATTAAAATGTAATAAACATTATTAATAAATTAGTAATTAAAAATTTGGTGGGGGTGTAACATTACGAATACCTCTCCTTACTTGAGACAAAAATTCTATTACATTAAACTACAGTTTTAAAAATATTAGCATCCCTGAAAAATTCTCTCTTTCTTAAACTGATTTAAAAAAATAATTCTCGCTTTTCGAAATTATTTCACTTTCCTTAAAATTAAAAATAAAAATGTAAATAAATCTAAGTGAAAGTTCAGAATTTAAACTTATTTCAACCTATGTTTACCGAAAAAATTTCAGCACCTCTAAATTTTCTTTAATTAAACCTTCTTTTAAAATAATAATAATAATAATTAAAATAATAATAATCTGACGGCAGGTATAGGGTTGCCCTTAGTCATGGTAGGAGCAGACAGAGGAGCCCTTTACTCCCTCCAAAAGGGACAGTAGCCTTAATTCGCACCAAAAGCTTTCAAAATATGACAATTCTCAAAAGAATTACCTTTCAAAAAATTTCTTAAGTTCCATTATAAAATATTTAAATTAAATTCTTCATGTATAGATGAAAATTACTATTAATTGTAGTGAAAATTACAATGTACAAAAATATTCTTTGTAATTAAATTAAATCCTTTCTCTAAAAATCAATTGTCTTATTCAAAATCAACGGACAACATGTGAATTGCACAAAAAGAATTGGGCAGCAATCACATCGACTCTATTCCACGAAACAAGTGAAAAAATGTCTCAGCCCATTTGACGACAAAAGTTATTTGTTAGACGATGGCATCAGCAGCCTGGCGTATGGGTATTATAGCCTAAAAGAAAAACATGTAGAAAATCTAAAATTCGTCAAAAAAAATTGTAAAAAAAAAAAAATGTGAGTGTGTAAATCTGCTATTCGCTGCTTCTGATTAGGCAATGTCTTAAGCAGAGATTGCCGGTCCCAAGCCCGGATAAAAGTTGAGGGCACACACTGCGAAATATGACAAGTCTCCCAAAAAATCTTTCTTTCTTTCCCTTTTTTTAAATTTGTTTCAATCTCTTCAAAAATCTGCTTCTCTTTACAAAAATCACCCTAAAAGATAAATTCGAAACTGAATGAAATACTTTAAATCCTTTGGAAAATACCTCCTCTTTGTTAAAGTTTTCCTAAATTTAAACTCGTTCGAAAGAGAAGTAGTAGAAAAAGGAATCTTTCTCATTAAGTTCTAAAATTTATGTTCTTAATTTTTTCTAAAAATATGCATTTAAACCTCAACTTATAGTTCGATAATAATTCAATCTTCAAAATTTCATCTCAACCTAAAATTCTATTTTTCTCCGCTGGAGGTCACTACCAAAATTTACTTTTCTTAACATGACTATCTCCAAAATTAATCTCATGTTACAGTTCGATGAAAAAAAAAAATTCACTCTTCAAAATTAACCTTATGTCAGAGTTCGCTAAAAAATTTTAATCTTGAAAATTAACCTCCTGTTATAGTTCAATAAAAAAATCTCCAAAATTAACTTTCTGTTATAGTTCAATAATTAAAAAATAAAATCTCCAAAATTAACCTTATGTTAAAGTTCGCTAAAAAATTTTAATCTTCAAAATTAACTTCCTGTTATAGTTCAATAAAAAAAACTCCAAAATTAACCTCTTGTTAGAGTACGCCAAAAAAATTCCTTTTTGACCCTTCATCTTATAGCACACATTTTCTACAGGTGGAGGAGAAGGCTTTCTCCTATAGGTGGAGGAGGAGGCTCCCTCCTATAGGTGGAGGAGGCTCCCTCCTATAGGTGGAGGAGGAGGCTCCCTCCTATAGGTGGAGGAGGGCTCCCTCCTACAGGTGGAGGAGGAGTAGGTGGAGGAGGAGTTGCTCCTCCACCCTCCACCTGCTGGTGCTCAACTCTCCTTTCTCTACTACTCACATTCATATTCGAGGTTATTCAAATATCTGTTAACCAGGCAAAGTAATTTCCATTCATAAGCAACTCATATTAATTATGGATACTATGCGTAAAATAATTAAGGAACAGAATGGTATCCATTATAAGTAACCTTTCTTAATAAAGGAAATATACATTACTTCCGAATAAGAACATTTCTTTTCAGAAATTTTTTGAAAAGTTTAACGAAAGATACATCTTTTCTGAACAAAAGGAAACGGAATTTAAATTTGGGAAGAAAATCCTCTATATTATCTGTTTAAAATAGTATATTTAAAAGGGATACATGCGTTTTTTAATTCTTTTTACATTTTCCACGCATGTATTATTTATATCTGAATGTTACTGAAACTAAATTTTATCACGCATTTTAACATGAAAGGCAAATGTTTTTCGCAAAGTGCAAAATGTAATTCAGCCAATCTATCAATAATAACTAGTCGTTATCGGAGACCATCGTAATACTTACCCATCATGGGTATGCATGTTATAAAACAGTAAAATAAAACCAAGTAACAGGGAATTGTCTAAAAGATTGCATACATACATAGAAAATGGCGGTCACATAAACTTACAGACATTAAAAGTATGTGAGCTGAAAAGCACTGATTTACTAAACATTTCTGACGTTTTTGTAGAATTTGATTTTCGACACTCTATGAACACTGTTTTCTTAAAAGCTGGTGATCATCAACATATTTAGTTATACTCCAGAGCCCAGTGTAGTGATTTTTGTGTGATTGTTGGGATTTTTTGTGAACCCTGAGTTAAGATTTGAATTTCATTAAAATATCTTCATCATCTTATAGTGGGCGCACTCTGCTGACTTATAAAATAAAAAGTTGCATAATAAAGGCCTCACACTAGGAATAGAAAAAGACCCGGATGATAATGTGAAGTCTATGGGAGCGTTCTTTACAAATATCTCGCTCAAATTTTAATATTTTTACATGTTTTTTTTCTTCACAAGATAGCTGAGGACGATCCACGACCGACCTAGTTTTTACTTTTTCGATTTTGCTTTCATATTTTTTTAATATTACGATAGTTTCTATTTAAGAACCGGTTTCGAAAGTTAAAGTAATTTTTTTTTAATCTGAAACCAAAACGGAAAAAGTAAAAACTAGGCTGGTTATGGATTGTCCTCAGCTATCTTGTGCAAAAAAAATCATGTAAAAATATTAAAATTTGGGCGAAATATTTGAAAAGAACGCCCCCTTAGACTTTACATTTTCAATCGGGTCTTTTTCTGTGCCTAGTGTTGCGCCTTAAAAGAAAAAAAAACGTTTTGTAAAGGTCGTTCATTGCATACTCAAATTTCTAAATAGTACAAAATAGTGATTAAAAGCCAAATCCCTTTAAGGGGACGGTGGACGTTAAAAAATTATCTTATTAATTTTTATCATAGCAATATGAAATTTTGTGCATATATACATTTCACCAAAAGCATATAGAATACCTTCAAAAAATTTCCAACCTTATTAAAATTTGTCAATTTTTTTTTACAAAAATTTAAATTTTAAACGAAATTTTAAAATGCTCTTCGTGTCTTAATTTTTGAAATATTTTCTTGCTTTTGCATTTTTATCACTTAAAACTCTATTATATTCAAATTTGTGTAAGATTTTAAAAATATCTTTAATAGTTAATATTTAAAAAAAAATTTTTCTAAATTCCTTATCGATTTTCATGAAAATTTTGCCTTTTAATAAGTAAAAAATCAAATTTGACTATCTTAATGAAGACGAATTTTAAAAAGCTTACACAATTTCTTTTTAAATAATATCAGAATACTTCCTTACCAATTTTATAAATATTGATCAAAAATTAAGACGCAAGGAGCATTTCAAAACGCTGAAAAATTAGTTTTAAGAAAAACAGATTTAAAGTATATAAATACATTTATCTTTATTATATACTCATTAAAACCTTCATAAATGATATTTTAATAAGAAAAAACTGTTTAGGTACTATTATACCCCAGAAATAGACCTTTTTTCTGACGATTTTGCTATAGATGATTTTGCTCAAATAAAGGTCCACTGTCCCCTTAAAATATTGAATAATATTTTTTATAACCTTCAAAAGGTAGGAATAAATGTCAATTCTATAACAACTAATTTTAGGGTTACAAAATTCACTTAATAATTTATATATTTATGGCATAAAGCTTTATTTTCTTCCGAAAAAAAAAATACGTACATGACTTCCTTTTTATAAGATAGGATATTTCTTAATATAGGAATTAATATTTCAATAACAATAAAATATCAGTATTTCTTTTTCACAAATGATGCAATGAGTTACATACCTTTACTCGATACAGAATAAAAAGCAATATATCACCGCTTCTGTAAGATATATTAATACATAAGAAATATAATTGTAAATAATGATATAAAATACGATTTATATGTGTCACAAAACAATTGTGTTGGAGAGTTGAATTTATGGGCCAATTTTTTACACACAGAGGTTTGTTAAAGTTAGTAGTGTTTTGTTTATTTTATTTTATCGTAACTCTTTTCGCGAAGTAAGTTTTATAGTTCCAATATAAAAAATAAATACACATTTTATTTAATTGTATGAATTCGGATCTTAACTTTTATACATTTTAAATATTATAAGTGGTTTCTGATAATTTGCTTTTAAGCATTAAAAATAGTTAAAGAAATAATCTTTAGATTGAACAAAATTTATTGCAGGTAAAATTTCAAAAACAGAACTTTACAGAAGCAGAGTGTTAAATATTTTTACAACAGCGTTAAACAACAAAAATTTCAGGAAAAATATTTGAAATCGGAAATAGGGGGCTGTACAAATATAACGTTATCATTTTAGGGGGGAGGGGGGGGGTCTGGCAAATGATATCGTAAGATATCGCTAGGGGGAGGGGGAGTTTGTCGTTTGATATAGATGTCATTTTTGATCCAACCACCTTTTTTTATTTGTAACATGTTTTTATGTTCAAAACAATATGTTATTGTTTTTTAACCTGCTATCTATTTTTATTAAAATCTAAAGTTTTTTATTAAAATCATTAAATTAATGTAAAAATATTTAATTCTAAAATATGGAATAGCCTAATATTTGACATTTTTTTTTCCTTTTTATATGTGTATGAATACACAATCACTACTTGAAAAACCCTATGTGAAGTATGTTTGGAATGAAGCTTCAGTTTACTAATAATTAACAGAGGAAGATAAAAAAAAAAATGTTGCCTACTTGTTTTGTTGATAAAAATGTCTATCACTTCCCTCCCCCCATTCTTCGTGCAGCACAAAAGAAACAAGACGTTATTACTGTTAAATGCATTAGCTAACAAAAAGCAATTATAAAATAATTTTAAATAATAACAATTTCTTTTAAGCGTTTATGATATAAAATATTTTATTAACTTCTCTTCATTTTAATCAATAAAGTATGTAACCAGTTTTGCATATCACGCCAAATAAAAAATAAATAAAAATAAATTAAATAAATTCTAAAGATAAATTTTTTTTACACATTGTTAACTATATCATTACACGGGGGGGGGGGGGGGTCGAGGAATGATAGCGTTTGATATCGGATGAGGAAGAGGGGGTCCATAATTAACAAAAAGTTGATAACGTTTTATATGCACCCCCCCCACCTCACCCCGAGAAACTACTTAATATGAGCTGATACGGTCTACGAAAATCTGATTTGTCTCTACTCAACATACAAAAGTCAGCTTCAAATTGCCTCTGTGCAAAAAAGCCAAGAACCTTATATAACTCTTACCAACAAGTTTCAAATTGGGTGTCATACGTAACAAAAGGGTTGTGTTCGTACTATAACAAAGGTTTAAAAATATTCAGATTTCAGAAAGTAACAGTATACAGAACATGGGACACAGTATAGTGGCCGAAATGATTTGTATGATCTTGTAAACACTATCCGTTTTCTATTATGCAGGAATTAACTTTTATTAAATATTAACAATCTATATCAATATCATAAAATGTGAAACAGTTTAAAAGTTTTAAAACGCGCTCCAGGCAGTATTTCCTTCAATACCATTCAGTAATAGAATACTTTTGTGTGGCACTGTAAATTAATAAAAAATATTTTTTGCACCACAAATTGTGTAGAATGTACTTTTTAGTATGTACTTCATATATGCATATCAATTCTGTTATGTTCGAAAGAACATAATATAATTAAAATGGCCTTGAAACTGTTTTTCTTATTGTCAGTAATGTAAGGGAATGCTTTGATTGTGCCTGTAATTAAACTATATATCCAATTTTCATAAAATTTAAAACGGATGAACAAAATTTTGCAACAGTTATGTATTTTAAACTTCACACGTTTCAGTTAGGTAGTTTTTGCTCTGTTATACGTAGACAGACAGACGGATTGAACGACTAGTTTATATAATTACGAAACGCACATAAAAACAGAGTAATAGTTAACCCATGAAGCCAAAAAAGAAAGAAATTACGAATATGTTTAGGCTGCTCAGAAATCTAGAGAACTTTAGAGGATTAAAAGGCGTATCTTTCTTGCAGAGACTTGTGGAACGAAAACTACGTAGACTATGTTGGATGTACATTGTAAAAAAATGTGTTGATTTACTAATTTTTTTCTAAGAAACTGGGCTTTTTAGAATTTTTTATGTAACGGTAACAACAAAGATTTATGTAACAAATTCACGATTGAACCGTAATTCAAAAAATTTGTAAGGTTACTAAGAAATTTTTAGGAAACTGCGATGCCTAAAACTTTTTATGTAAATCCAACGTGGATTACAAATAAAACTTTAGTTGCTTTACTGCAATTTTAGAAGATTGTTTTGTAATGTTAAAGATTTCTGTAACTTTACAAAAACTAGTTTTGTAGATTTGCATCGGCTTTGTATAGTGTATACATAAAATTGTAATAAGAATACTGATTTCCATAGGTTTACATCTGCAGAATTACGGTTTCTTTCAAAACCATAGTTGCACTGTAAACAAGTTCGAAATTGCACGTCAAACGTTGCAAATGAGGTGCGTTTGTACTATAACAAAGTTTTAAATATATTCAGATCTTAGTGTTATAATATACAAAACATTAAATACAGTATAATGGTCGAAACTTTTTGTGCATCCCTGTAAATACTATTTGTTTTTATTATACAGGAAGTAACTTGAAGTAAACCTCAGCAATGTATATCAATTTAATAAAATGTGAAATATTTGAATAGTATTAAAGTGCGATCCAAACAGTGTTCCCCCCTATACCATTATGTAAGGGAATATTTTTTGTGGCCCTGTAAATGAATAACAAATATTCTCTGCACCACAGATTGTGCAGAATGTACTTTACTTCATATATGCATATCAATTCTATTATGTTCGAAAGAGTTTAACATCATTAAAATGCACTAGACACTATTCTCCCATTAACCTTAAACTTTTGATTGTCCCTGTAATTAAACTATAAATCTGATTTTCATGAAATTTGTAATGACTCGACAAAATTATGCAGAAACTAAATATTTTAAATTTCAAACGATTCGGTTGGGTAGTTTGTGCTCTGTATCTACGGACAGACGAACGGACAGGCGGACGGACTGAAGACGACTAAGGTGCTACGTATTTATATAAATAAGAACTCATCTAAAAAGGTCTGTTTCTGTCATCTATGGTATCATTTTCTTGTGTAGATTCAATAAATGAATACATTTGTAGTGTTAGTTTTTTTTCATATTTCAAGAGGATAATCAAGTTTATTCGAAGCACTTAACAACACTTTAAGTTAAACATTATCGACAGTTCATTTTTTTTCATGAAAATCCATTTCTTCGCGCCTCTAAGTTAGTTATTAAGCTTAGTTATCGTTAGTTAGTTCTTTAATCAAGGTACAACGGGACAAGTACTAGATAAATTCATGTACAAAGTTTGTTTAACTCGTAAATTTATGGAATTTATTAGAAAGTTACACATTGACTAAAGTATGTTAACTTTAATCAAACATTTGTATCCGTCATTAGAAATGTCAACTGTATCTCGGTTTTATTTTGCTTTTTTCAATACTCTATAAAAGAAAAACTTATTAATATATAAAATACAACATTATTATGTAAGGGAAAATGTAACATAACCACGAATTGAAATATAAAAATTTTTCTTCCAACTGTTTCCTCTTCCAGTCCCTGATTCCAATATAACTTTATTGTAGCTTCCTCGTCATCAGAAAAATGCCAAATGATGAAATCTTTGTCAGTAATAGTAATAAATGAAAGTTACAATTATTAATAAGAATAAAATATGCTTTTTTAAAAAAATACTAACCGACTTCAAATAAAGAATCAAGCTTGGCGACAACTTGGCGTAATGCATATGAATACATAGTTTTAACTAGCACGCTAAGCCCGCTACGCTGGTCTATTTTTCAAAACAAAACATGAATCAAACAAAATATTGAATATGATTGTATTTTTTAAAGCAACTTCACCTCGAATGCTCTTTCACATTTCTGAAAATCATACAAAACGCCATTGTATTTAAAGATAGAAAACCAACGATTATAAATGCACCAAAAATGCATCCAAAGTTAGCAAACAGCTGTTTCGAATCTACTGTCAAGATTCTTCATCAGTTCAAAACTCAGCTAGCTAGAAAAAACAAAACTGAGCCAAAAATAAAAACAACAACAATGGAATCAAGGCCCGTTGACGCCAAAATATATTAAAATATTATGTTGTTGTATCAGCTTATGCATTCGATAAAATTCGGGCTTTTAAGAAAAAAATATTTCAGTTGACTATTTATTGTAGAGTTTGATCGATAAATGAGGCAATTATGAAAAGAGCAATTTAAATATTTTCACCATACTTCTAAAATAGCGAGCATTATGATCGCAGAGACTGACCATTGAATTTAAACAATTTTCAAGTGATTCATTTTCATTTGATAGTTTTTGAACTCTAAACCTCTCAACTTGAGAATATGGGTATCTGTGGAAACCTTAATACATCCTCTATCAATATTATATTATATTTCGCAACGTACATCTGCTCTTGACAAATCTATTACAGCGTTCCGTTTTTGGAATGCAGCAGAATAAATAAAGTTTTCTTTAGAAAAATAAGGTGAATGTTTTTTGAATGTGTGAAATTCATTTTTTGATATAGATGTCATATACGCATTACGTTGGCGTGATTGAAACAAAATGAACATTTTATGCCTCTTATGGTAATCCAACTTTGTTTTTAATTTATTGATGAACTATTTATTTACTTTCATTTGCATTTTAAAATGATACAAAATGTTATGCTCTATACATAGAAAAGTAAAATAGAAAATAGAAATGTATCTGTCATTTGAAAACGAAGTTTCCTTTAAAGGGGCGCCAGAAATGTATCACCCCAACGTGGTGCATATATGACATTTGTGCCTCTTTCTTACAACATGGGTGCGTGCATTTGCACCTAAATTTAGTTATTTAGCTCTACTTTTGTAATATTAACTGGAGTTTGTACAATGTACGGTACTACTTGATTATTCTATCGAGAAAAAAATTAATAGCAGAATATAGGAATAAATGTCAATAATCGATGATCGTAAGTATGATAGCAATTGATATTACACGTGATACACGTACTTTTTACGTCATAAGTGCTTTTTAATTCGACTTTTAATTTGTATTTGTATTTATGTTTATTCTTTCGTTATTTAAAATAAATTTATGTAAATTTTGCCAGTTTGGCGAAATTGGCCGACGTGTTAATCAAGTAGCACTCAATTTACATTTGAAAATATCATATTTCACAAAAAACTCCGACACAAACCCGGATTTGCAAGATTTCCTTCCAATACCAATGCGGCAAAATCATCGTTTTAGAATAGCAAAGAAATGTGCATTTTTAAAAATTATTTTCGTTATTTTAAAACGAAAATATTAATACAGTTATTATAGCACAAAACAATTTATAGAATTTCTAAAAAGAAATTAAAAGTAAATAAACAATTTATTAATACAGAAACAACTATTGCTGGGTTACCATATCAGGCAAAATAACACCGTTTTGGCGATAGTCAGATACCTCAATGTGTATAAAATATCTGTGCCAAACATGTTTGGAAAAAACAATAATCGTTATTTATACAGCAGGTTTAAATACTGTAGTATAGTGAAAAAAATGTATACATGACATATACGCACCACATTGGCGAGTTTTTTTCCCTTCTTTTTCTTTTTCTGATGCCGATTCGGAAAAAAAATTTTTTTTCAAATACCAGTTACATATAGAGTTTGCAATTATTTTATGCTATTTTAAATAGAAAATAACAATAAATTAAAAAAGTTTAGTTAATAATTATAAAACAAAACTATTTATATCCTTTAAAAAATAAAATAAAATAAAATAAAAATTTATTAATAAATAAACAACAGCCAGGTTACCAAGTGAGGCATAAAATCGCCATTTTATTGCAGTCGCGCAAATGTGGTGCATGTATGACAAATGTGCCTAGATTAAAATAGTTTATATAATTGGAAAAAAATTGTAAATATATAGACAATTTATTAATAAATAGACAATAACATCCGGGTTGCCATATCAAGCAAAATAATGACACTTTAGCGTCAGTTAATTACCCAGATGTATATATGGTATTGGCGTCAGAGACAAATCGCACCAACGTAGTGCGTATGAGATATCTGTGCCAAAAAAAATATTAAAGTTGCAGTTAAATTATTTTACAATATCTATGTATGTGGAAAAACATTTACCCTAAAATTTAAATATTATTCATTTTTGGGGTATTAACTGCTATATATGTATTTAAATTAAATGTAAATTGCTCTCACTCATTAAAAGAGAGAGAGAGAGAATAGTTTTTTCTCCGTCTTGTGCTTTAGAATCGCATTGATTGGCGACAAAAGTAGATTGGAACAAACAACATACAAATAACAATTAAAGCCCTTTTTTAAAAAATTAATTCTGCGAGTTTCTTCTGTAAAACACATAACGGGAAAATTAGATTTAAAGATATTTTTAAAAAAAGAAAGAAAAAAATACTTATGTTTTACCTAATGAAATTTTTGATGTGTTGGCTCGAAAGAAATAAATAGCCAAATATTGTGTCACTTCAAAACTTTCTTTCACATTGAGTTACTTACACTTAGTTATTATAAATATTCTTTTTTTCGTTAAAGATAAATATTTTCCTTTCATAATATTAGTTTGCATTAAACGGAATTTTTTTCTTTTTGTCATTATTTATTTTAAATCAATGAATTAACAGATTTTTTTTTTCGAAATGTTTATATTAGTTTCCATTAGAGAAAGCATTTTATTTCTTTTTGAAACATAATTATCGCCATAAAATTAATTGTTGCAACCCTTCCGTCAAAAATAACCGAAAAATACGAAATTTAGTACGAAAAATCAGAGTTATCCCTGTATATTTGTATCATAAACCTCCGCAAAAATATTTCCTATCGAATGATATAATCTGCAAAAAGATCCATTGGGTAGTTTTTGAAAACACTCGTTTGGAAGTTTCAGAACTTCTGCTTTATAATATACTAGCAGGCTATGCCCGCTGCGCTGGTCAATATTTCAAAATCAACCGTGGATGAAACGAACTGGTGAATTTAAATTTGTATTTTAAATAATTTGGACCTCCAGCAGCACCTTGCTCATTGCTGAAAACGATTTAGACACCATTGTGATATTAAATTATCTTAAACGTTGCGCAAAAACCAGCTATTTAGAAGTAACTATTTTAGTTTATTACTAACAGTGCACATTTGGAAGCGAAATGAGACCATTATGTCAACAGGATTTAAAATTTTACCTTATCTGCAGAAATATTAATTATTACAGTCGTTACCATGGTACAACTTCTGAAAAATTTCTTCACAACTTTTCATTATGTGAAGCCAGGAACCCAAAGCTACTCCCACCTAATAAGTTCATATATATATTAAATTTTGTCCGCACAATAAAAGGCACAATTATGCAAGAATCATCTTCAAACTCGTCAAGTACATTGAGATGGTCAATATCTCAGTGGAATTGCAAATGAGCAGAATCGGCCCAAGGGGGTGATAATTGGGACGGGTTCAAAAATTTGAATACCATCTTAATATGGCTTTCACAAAACCAGCTCTTACAAAACAATAGCAGGGAAAAAAAATAAAAAAATTTCGTTACAGCAAGTTGCCAATCACAAAAAAAAAAAAAAAAAAAAAACATTAAAATTCTCACTACAACAATTATTTTACTATTGCAATATTTCCTCCTGAAAAATGAAAACAAAATTATTTGCTCTTTCGTATTTAAGCATTTTCTCTTTAGTTATTTAAGATAAAATTATGTAAGTTTGTATAATTTGGCGAACGATTTGGCGAAATTGGTTGACGTGATAATCAAGTAGTAGCCAATTTACACTTTTCATATTTCACAAAAGATTCCTATACAGACATCATATACGCAATAGGTTTAGCACGATTATCTTGCACCTACAATGTGGCAAAATCCTTGTTTTAGAATACCAAAGAAATTTATGTATATTTTATTATTTTCTATCATTTTAAACAGCAATTAACAATATATAAAAAGTAACTGTAGAACAAAACAACAAATATCATTTCAAGAAAGAAAAAAAACGAAAGTAAATAAACAACTTATCATCAGATATACAACTATAGCTGGGTTACCATATGAGGCAAATAATGCCATTTTGGCACCAGTGAGATACCCCGATGAGTATATGACTAAATCCGTGACAAAATTTCCATTTGGAAAAAATTTTAATCGGTATTTATACTGCATTTTCCCTACTTATGTATAAGAAAAAACTTTGACACCGATGTCATGTATGCACCACATTGGCGCAATTCTTTTCTGGCGCCAATTTGGAGAACTTGGTTTTTAATTACCAATTTCATAAATATTTTTTAATTATTTTGCATTATTTGAAAAAAAAAATAATAAAAAAATGTTTAATTAATAGCTATAGAACAAAATGATTTATATTATTTAAAAAACAAAAGGAAAGTTAATAAATACCCAGCTAAAAATGAACTGCAGTTTTTTTGTAGAAGTGAAGTGTTTTTGAGGTTTTTCTAAAATTTCTCTAGTCCTTCTGTAGTGCAATCTCAACTATAAAATCACTTCAGTTATTTTGTAGTTAATTAAAGGTGATTTTGCAGTAATTTATTTTAAACATTCTGTGCGCTATTAACTTTGAAAACACTGTAGTTTTTATAAAGTCATTTTATAATCAAAAATTAAAAAATATATAAGACTTTATAACCGTAGAATCACTGCAGTGAATTTGAAGTTATTATCCAACCATTAATTTAGAAGTACATTTCGATGCATCTCTCGTATAACTGTAGTTATTGTCTGATAAATTCACAGAATTTAATCGGAGAAAAATAATTTCAAATGCTTCAAAATCGAACTAGGGATTTCTCATCCCATCGAATCACTCCGTAGTAAAAAAATTATTAGTTCCTACTTTGTTTTGTTACTTGGAAATTACAAGTTTTAATACATTAAAATCCATTTCTTTTTTTTTTAAATTCAGACATTTGGCGTCTCCTATCTATGCTTTCTTCCCCCTAACTTAAAATTCTTAGTTCCTTTATTATGTTAAGCTAAGAGAAAAAAAAATAATTTCACTAAATTACATTTCGAAATCCAGTGAGGAGTAGTGACTATCTTTACCCCCTGCATACAAAGGAAATTTCTTAGTTCCTTTATTTTAAGTGACTCTAAAGGAATAAATTTTGCGAGGTCTATCAAAATCAGAGAAAAAATATATTAAGTTTCAAAAGTTATGAGGGACAATGGGCCTTTCACTCACCAGCCCCTTAATGCGAAATTTCTTCTTACTTTTTATTTTAAATTTCTTGAAAATTATACATTTTACTATGCTTTTGAAAATATCAGAAAAGAAAAATTTTGTTAATGTATATATATATATATTTTAATTTAGGAAGGGGCAAATACTTTCCTCTACCTTCCTCCCCCTAACAGAAAATTCTTAGTTCTTATATTTCAAGCTAAAGAAAAAGATTGAATTATAGTATTTTTTCAAAAATCGGAGAAAAAAATTAGTTAAATTTCAAAATCGAGTGAGGGAAAATAGCTCATCTATTTCCCCACCCCTCACGGAAAATTCTTCTTTTCTTTATTTAAATCACACTAACAGAATAAATTTTATTATGCTTTTGTAAATTGGAGGAAAAATTGCTAATTAAATTTCAAAATCCAGGTAGAGGCAATGAGTCTACAACCCCCTCCTTAATTGAAAATTTCTTTTTCTTTCTTTCTAAGTTACTCGAAAAATTTACATTAGGTTTTTGAAAAAAAAAAAAAAAAAAAAAAAAAAAAAAAAAAAAAAAGAAAGAAAGAGGAAATTTTATTTAATTAAATTTTAAAACCGAACGAGCTTCTCTGCTTCCTGCCCCATACATCTCCATCTTCATAACTGAAAATTACTTGCAATTAATTTACTATTACTTCATTTTGAAATCATACAAATATTAGAATCATCAAATAATTTTTTTAATCGCTCTTTAAAATTATTATTCGATCTAAACTTAATGAATCGTAGAAAGAAAAAAAATACTTCATCAGTTAATTGAAGTGCATTTTCTAATTACGTATTCATTTTAAAAGCACATCGAAGTTTCTTATTTCATGCAAATATTAAATTATTAAAAGTGTTTAAAATTATTTTACAAGTCATAAATATATTGAAAAATCTAGTCATTGTTTATATTTAAAAAAAAAAAAAAAAAAAAAATCAGAAATTTCCATTTGTAAAAAATTATTTACCAAAGAAAAAAAAAGAAGAAAATTAAATTAATGTTTCTATTTTATTTTTAGGTAAAAATGTAGATAAGTTAACAATCAAATATATCTACATAATCATTAAAAACATATGCTACATTAAAAAATAAAAATGACATAAAATAAGTCCTTATTCTAATTCAAAGTTATTAATTATGAACTTCTTATTTTATAAAATTAATTTTCCCTTTTTACAAATATATATTTCTTAAATTAACACATTTAATTACATTATAATTCCTAAAAAAATTATATTATCAGAAAAACTTCTAAAATTCGTTTATTTTTTTTTTAATTTGCAAGAAAGATTCAGAAATATTCCCCATTTAAAAAACTCACTACCAAAAAATATATATATGTATATATATATATATTATTTTTATTTCATTTTTAAATTAAAAAATGTTTATAAATAACAAATTATTATTCTAACACAATATTATATTCCTATTTTATAAAATTATTTTTTCCTTTTTACAAATATATATTTCTTAAATTAACACATTTAATTACATTATAATTCCTAAAAAAAATTATATTGTCAGAAAAACCTCTAAAATTCGTTTATTTTTTTTAATTTGCAAGAAAGATTCAGAAATATTCCCTATTTAAAAAACTCACTACAAAATATATATATATATATATATATATATATATAATTTTTTTTATTTAATTTTTAAATTAAAAAATGTTTATAAATAACAAATTATTAATTCTAACACAATAATAAAAAATATGTTTTACCGTATCATTAAACGACATAAAATGAATTTTTTTTTAAGTAAAAAATATTAATTACCGACCCATAATTTATTAAAGTAAGTACTTCCATGTCAAAAATATATATTTTATAAAATTAACACAATGCATGTAATTACATTATAATTCATAATAAAAAAATTATTTTCGCAATTAGCCTAAAAATAAAATTATTTTATTAAATATTTACTAATTTTTAAATTCAGAAGAAAAACCAATTAATTTGCTTTAGCTAATTCGCTAAAGTATTTGTTTAATTCATTTAATATTAAATTGTTTTTAAAATACACGCCCATATAAACGAATTACAATAAATAAATAAATAATAAAATAAAAGCACTTTAAAACATCCAATTTTTCTGCCTGCCATTCAGCTTTTGCAACAAATAACCTTTAATTGAAATGCCTCCCCTTTATACCTCGCACAACACTAACCACACAAGTCCCAACGGGCAAGTGGTCAAAGCGTGTCTCTCCTGTACCTGGGATCGTCAGTTCGAGTACAACTGTTTCCACAGTCAAAATCTGCCTTTGAAATGTTAGAAAGAAAGCTTACCAGTAGGTCAATAGATGGCGCCAGCGGAGCCAATTTTTTGGGTGGGAGGGGCATTTAACTTCAAATTCACTGCAGAAAATGTGTAGTTATGAACTACACATTTACTGTAGTGATTTTGTAGTTGTTGACTTCGAAAAAACTGCAGTGATTTGTGCCAAATCACCACAGTTTCGCAACTGCATTTTCTTTGCAGTTTCACTAGAGTTCATTTTTAGCTGGGTAGTTTATTAATAAATAAACAACCATAGTCGGTTTACCATGTGTGGCATAAAATCGCCATTTTGTTGCAATCGTTCGAATGTGGTGCGTATAGAACATCTGCGCCAAAACTTTAAAAAGTTGCAATTAAATTATTTTACAGTTTGGATGAGGAAGACATTTATACTAAAATTTAAACATTATACGCTTTTTTTTTTTTTTTTTTTTTTTTTTTTTTTTTTGCTATAACTGCTATTTATCTATTTACAATTAAACATAAAATATCCTAAAAATGCTCTCACACATTTAAAAGAAAGTGAGAGAATTTAGTTATTGTGAACATCGCTCCGGCTTAGGCCTTCTTGGTATAAAATCGCATTGTTTGATGACAAAAGTAAATTCAAACATCCAAATAAACAAATAACATACAATTAACAGATAAAACCATTTTTAAAAGTAATTCTGCTATTTTGTCCTGTAAGACACATAATGGTAGAATTAGATTTTAAAAATAATTTTTAAAAAATAGAAAAATGTTATTTACGTTTTATCTAATAAAATATTTAAAATACATTTTTATTAGCCTGCGCGAAAGTGAATAGCGAAAGTTTGATTGAAGAAGATTGATTAAAAAAGACTTGTAAATTTTATTCAACGGGAATTTTTCATTTCAAAATAGTGAATTTATCTATAGTAATAACGCATAATTGCATAAATTTACTTTGAATTGCAAAATTTTTCCTTCAGTACAACTTGGTTATACCGTCGATCAATTTCGCCAAATTATACAAATCGCCAAACTATTAGCCAGATTATATAGATTAGCATAAATTTTCATTTAAATAACGAAAAACAAATTAGCAGAACATCTATAAAAGTAGAAATAAAATGTCGAATTAAAAATAACTTGATGACATAATTAATATTTATATTATGCTTAATGTCAAGTGAAAGTGACATTTACGATCATCCATTATTGACATTTAATCTTAGAATTTGAGGGTAGATTTTTAATCGATGGGGCTATCTTTCCTTCTTCAGTTTTTAAATTTTAAAACTGAAATTTTTCCTGTAAGTGAAATTGACGAAATGGCGCAAGAAAAATTAACAATGAAAACATTTGCAAAAGAAATAAAAGAGTTATACTCATATCTATATAATTTACGATTGAATATTAAAATATACTCTAAAAATTATCTTCACTTGAAAAAAAAAAAAAAAAAAAAAAAAAAAAAAAAAAAAAAAAACATTATTGCGACCATTAAGAACCTAAGTCAGGCATTAAGTCAGTAGTGCATTTTCGGCTTAAAAACACATTCTTTGGCGACAAAAGCAAGATGAAAATGGTATAGAAACGAATAGTAACTCACAACTTACAGTGTCTTTTACAATCAGATCTGCTTTTTTCTGCTATAAGTTATATTATACGGAAATTCGATAAAAAAGAGAAAGAAAATAATAAAAAGGGAAATAACTATCATTCAAAATTCATTTAATCAATTTCTGAAATTCATGTTTTTATTCTAACACCAGGGATAAGTCGCCAAAAGTTGAACCAATTGTTATATTTCGCGTTAATTTATTTTTTAAGCATTACAAATATTTTTTTCATTTTCAAGATAAATATATTTTTATAATATTACGCCTCATTTAAGTGGTCTTTCTTTATTATTATTAATATTGTCAGTAGTTATTTTCTGCTATTATTTGCAAGATATTTGTAATATTTCTAATAGATATAGCCATTTTAATTCTTTTAGCAATTATAATTTTCGCCAAACTGGCAACTGGCAACCCTTTTGTCAAAAATAATCGAAAAATACGAAATTTACTACGAAAAATCAGAGTTATCCCTGTAAATTTGAATCATAAACCTTCGGAAAAATATTTCCTATCGAACGATACAATCGGCAAAAAAATCCATCGGGTAGTTTTTGAAAACACTCGTTTGGAAGTTTCAGAACTTCTGCTTTATAATATATATGATATGATATGCTTATGATCTGAAAACGGTTGCAACAATGAAAGATCGTTTGCAAGTCGTTATTTTTTTTATCAAATCACTAGCAGGGGAGACCGAGCTTAGCTCGGTCAAAATTAACTTTGTGTTCAACTCGATATAGTATTTTCACTGTATCATTAACTCTGTATTATTACTGTAAAACATGTTTATAATAGTATTATTTAGAAAAACGATCAATAAGAAAACTATGTTTTTATGCGCATATTTATAAATTTTAATTTATTTTAAATTTTACAACGAAAGGACATCGATCTAAATCACTTTTTTAGCTCGACTCTGATTGGTTTAACCATGGATCTCGAATCCTCTTAAGAATGTATAAAAAAATTCTTTACATTCTGAAAGACAATATTTTTTGCTAGATATAGCCAAATTTGGAGGCATTCTTTTCATTTGGCTCCAAATACGTGTTTTGGTTTTCGTAATTTTTATAGTCGATTTTTTGGCCATATGTCGCCAATATTTTGTCAAATATCACCAAGTTATTGGCTTTTGCCATATTCTCGTGACCCTGACCCGTATTACCCAAAATGAGCCACTAATCAAATTTGATCAAGCATGTGACATAGCTCAATCGTCTTCAGGTAATCAAAAACAGTAGAATATAAAATTGAATCAAAATCGTTTAAGCCATTTTTTAGGTAAAATTAGCTTGGCAGCATTCAGCAATGAAGCGAAATGACCCACTAATATAAATTTGTTTAACATGCGACTCAGCCCAATAGTCTTCTCGTGACAAAAAACGTTTTGTTTAAAAATTTAGGGTAAAATTGATTGAGTCGTTGTTATATATAATTAGAATGACCGTAGCTCATTAAGACCCAAAATGACCCACTAATAGAATTTTCGCGAGCATGTGTCCAAGCCAAATGGTTTTCGCTTGCTCAAAAACGATATAATACAAAGCATAGTCAAAATGGTGAGTACCATTTTCTATATAAAATTAGCATGACCCATTATGACCAACAAATGACCCTTATAATCGAAATCTCTCGAACGTGTGGCCTAGCTCTTTAGTTTTAGCATGCCGAAAAACATTAGATACAAAATTTAGATAAAATCGATTGAGCCGTTTTTTAGATATAGTTAGTTTGACCCTGACCCCTAATAATCCAAAATGACCCATTGATCAAATTTTCTCAAAAATCTGTCCTAACCCAATGATTTTCTTGTGACCGAAAACGATAAAAAGCAAAATTTAATCAAAATTGCGCGAAACATTGTCTAGATAAAATTAGAATGACCCAAAAGTGGCCCACTAATTGAAATTTCTCGAACATATGACCTACTCCAATGATTTTCTCATGCCAAAAATATGTTGTATATAAAATTTCGTTAAAATAGACCCACCCATTCTTTAGATATAGCTTGACCTTGACCTATTAAGACCCACAAATGACCCTTATAATCGAAAGCTCTCGAATATGTGACTTAGTCCATTAGTTTTCTCGTTTCTAAAAATTGTTACATACAGAATTTCGTTAAAATTGATCCTGCCGTTCTTTAATTATACATAGCTTGACCCAGACCCTTTATGATCCAAAATGACCCATTAATCGAAATTTTTCGAACATGTAACCTAGTCCAATGATTTTATCGTGCCAAAAAAATGTTGCATACAAAATTTCATTAAAATCGATCCACCTGTTCTTTAGATATAGTTTGATCATGACCCATTATGACCCATCATGATCCACAAATGACCCTCATAATCGAAATCTCTCAAACATGTGATTTGGCCCATTAGTTTTCTCATGTCGAAAAACTGTCACATACAAAATTTCGTTATAATCCATCACGCCGTTCTTTAAATATAAATAGCTTGACACAGACTCTTAATGACCCAAAATGACCCATTAATCGAAATTTTTCGAACATGTAACCTAGTCCAATGATTTTATCGTGCCAAAAAATGTTGCATACAAAATTTCGCTAAAATCGATCCACCTGTTCTTTAGATATAGGTTGACCATGACCCATTATGACCCATCATGACCCACAAATGACCCTCATAGTCGAAATCTCTCAAACATGTGATTTAGCCCATTAGTTTTCTCATGTCAAAAAACTGTTACATACAAAATTTCGTTATAATCCATCACGCCGTTCTTTAAATATAAATAGCTTGACCCAGACTCTTAATGACCCAATATGACCAAGTGAAATTTTTTCTCGAACATGTAACCTAGCCCAATTTTTTTCTCGTGCCCGAAAACCATAGAATGCAATTTTTAGTCAAATTGCGTGAGAAAATCGCTAGATAAAATTAGTATGACCCACAATGAACCCAAAAATGACCCACTTACCGAATTTTCTCGAACATGTTACCTAACCCAATGGTCTTCTTGTAATCCAAAACGATAAAATATAAAATTTGGTCAAAATCGTTAGAGCCGTTTTTTAGATAAAAATGGCTTGACCCATAATGACCCAAAATTGACCCACTAATCGAAATTTTTCGAACATGTGACCCAGCCTAATAGTATTGTTGTGCCAAAAAACGATTGGATAGAAAATTTCCTTAAAATCGATCCAGCCGTTCTCTAGATATAAATAGCTTGATCTTGACCCATTATGACCCAAAACGACCCAATAATCGAATTTTCTCGAACATGTGACCTAGCCCAATGGTCTTCTCGTGCCCGAAAATGGTAAAATCCAAATTTTTGCGAAAATCGTTAGAGCCGTTTTTCAGATAAAATTTACCCACACACACACACACACAATTTTTGCTCGCATTATAGTATAAGATAAGCATATTAAAACTATGTATTCATATGCGTTAGCGCCAAACTACTTGAACAAACGAGCGTCAATCTGCTTTCGCTAACTTCGCAAAATCTATCTAGATCCTAGATCATAACTTTGTTCAGTCCAGATTTCGCTCTTTGAAGAAAAAGACAATTAATAGTTTCTTCTGGTAGTATCAAATTTTTCTTATTTTTTGGTTACTGTTAAGTCTATTATCCATGTTTATTACTTACCCATCATACGTAGTATAAGGTAAGTCTTGCAATCGTTTTGAAAATCGAAAAAATTTTTTTGACGGATTTACACGTTTTCGACACTGGAGATTTCGAAAAACATATTTTTAGAAAAAAAATTTTGCCTTCCGTCCGTCTGTCTGTCTGTCTGTAAACGCTCTATCTCCCGAAAGAATTGAGATAGAGACTTGAAATTTTGTATGTGCTTAGTATGTAAGAATGGGACGAAGCCTATTTAATATCAGTAACCTCGATTATTCGGAACTAGTTTTTTCGGACTCTCGAAAAATTCGTTCTGATGAAAGGTATATAAAAATTTTCGATTTTTTTTTATTTTAAGGAGTGTTCGTAAAAGGCAATAAAATAACACAAATTTTGCATACTAAACGAAGTTGATCGAATTTTTATTTGCCGAGATATCTGTAATCCTGTTTTCCACATTCTTCGATTTTTCATGACCCTGTATTTCATTCAAATTTCAATTCAAAGATATATTTTAATTGGAAATGAGACGCTTAATCCGACGCAATAAACTGTTAGGTTATAAGATTATTATTTTTGGAGTTATAAGGATGTTTCTTTTTCGCAATTCAGTACTACTTGAGTAGTTAAGCGTGTTGTATAATTTATCGAAAGAGATTCATCAGAAAATCATTAATACAGCATTACTATGCACAATAAAAATATAAATACGCGTTTAAATTTTGTTTTGGAATTGCAATCCATTTTATAATTAGTTTTAAAATGTATTATTTTCATATATTACATATGCATATATATGATGGGTAAGTATTACGGTGGCCCCCAACGACTAGTTTATTTTATTTTAATCCTCTCATCTTTAATTCTCGTGACACGTTTTGTATATGATATATGATGTAACATGAAACGATATTGTATTTTTTAATGTTTAAATATATTCTATTGAAAAGAATGAACGCTTTTAATTAGACGATTGCTTCAAAAAAAATTGAATTTTTAAAGTTTTCATTTTTTAAAGTTATAATCATTAGAATTTAATAAAATTGAAATGGGACCACACGGGCATCTTACACTTTCAAACAAAAAAACAATTATCAAAATCGGTTCATTTTAGGGAAGTTAAGAGTGAACAAGAAATACATTACAGGTTGAAATCATAACCTCCTCCTTGAAGTCGGTTAAAAAGTGGTTTCGCATTTGAGAGTTATTGATTGTGCATGTTTCAAATGTTTCTGGAATCAAATTCTGATTAGCCAGGCGCAATGGATCCTGTATTGATAGTACGTTTGATTCGCTTGCATATAAACTGCTGATCCTCTGTTTCATGTTAGATTCAATTTCTAAGTAATCATTCTGTATATATATTGGGTACTACTAGGTTATCCGGTCAACCAAAAATCTACCGCCAAACTATAAGATTAAATGCCAATAATGGATGATTATGAATGTCACATTCAATGGCATTAAATACAATGCACGTTTTTAAAATGCCCTTAAGTGATTTGTATTTCTACTTTTTATTTGTATTTTTATTAATATTCTACTAATTATTTGTTTGTTTCGTTATTTAAAATAAAAATTATGTCAATATGCATAGCTTGGCAATGGGTTTGGCGATTTGTAAAATTTGGCGAACTTGGTCGACGGGATAACAGAGTAGTACCATATATTGCTATATCCAAAGCAGCCAAATTCAATCGAGTTTAGTGATTTAATTTAGCATGATGTTATCTGTATGCTGGAAAAATTTTTTCTTATGCTAACCCCTAGGAGCGTGTTTTTAATTTTGAAAAGCATGCTTACTTGTTGTACTCTTACGATTACACAGAAACGAAACCCATTTTTTTTTATCTGGATTTGTAATTTTGTAAGAAATATGTGACATGTACGACTACCATGCATGGTATCCAGAAGCAGTTTTTGATAAGGCCTGCTACTCAAGCAAATTCTATGCTCTGCTGATCAATGTCGATCACGGGTTTTAATGTATGGATCCATATCTGATACAACAGAGTATTCCGTGTGCGAATATTTCAGTTGACTCTCTTAGTCTGACATAAAAACTGAATTTATTCTTAAATTGCGCCGTAAATGTAAAAAACTTTGTGAATCACACATTAAATTTATGTTCAAATTTAGATTTTGAGTCTGATTTTCTTTAACTTGTTAATTTATGCCTGTATAGTATACGGAAGTAATACTTAGCTTGCTGATGATTAATTTGATAAGACAAAACAATAGAGTGTTGCATACAAATAACTGGTGTTTTAATACATTGGACTTGTGAACTTGTATACATAACTTCCATTGATGTTCTACCCCCCAGGGGGATACCTTCTTTTGGTATTCACGGGTTTCACAACCCTGGGGAACCTGAGTGATCTTTCTCCTTTCCTTTTCCTCTTACTCCTCTGGTCTTCCTTTCATCTTTGTTTCACTCTCATTTTGGTTTCCTTTTCGGAGGTGAGGGCAATTCTCCATGAGCCGATATCATCCTGTATATCGACTCATGGAGAATTGTAAACTACCCACGTGTTGGCCGTACGTGGCAACCCGTGTCCCTGGAAAGGAGGATCCTGTCAGTTGAGGGAAATGAACACACTGCTTTGGCCTCTGCTTCAGGTAGACGGGAGGTGCATATTAGTCCCGTATGTACCAATCGGCTGGTCAGCTGACTTTTGTCACTGGCTTTAGGCATCAAGTGATCGAGCAACTACTAGTCATCTCGTTAAGGGTGGAGACTGACATAGGGTTGTCTTGTGACCGTATGGGCCCTGGTTAGCACTGGTGCACGAATGTGCATCCGCTTGTTGGGCTCCGTAGTGAGTGGTGCGACCGGGGTCTGAATTATTTATTTTCAATTATGGATGAAAGTACTTCTATTCCTTCTAATTCTCTCCCTTTGGAGAGCAACAAATCGTACAGACTCTATCATGCATTCGTTTTTTTATCATTAAACGTACTGATAGCCTATCTGATAATTCATTTAAAAAAACTTCACCATTTCTTCTTGCAAAAACATTCCAGTCAGTCTTGGGGGATGGCCATTCTATCAAAAAACTGCAATCTGGTGATCTACTAGTTGAGGTTTCTACAGCTAAACAGTCACAGATTCTTTCTAATTGCTCTATAATAGGCAAATTTTTCGTTTCTGTACAAATACATAAAACTCTATATACAAGTCGTGGTGTAATATCTGAGCCTGATTTGTTATTCTCTACTAAAGTTGAACTTCTAGAAAATTTAAAAGAGCAAAATGTCGTAGATGTACTATCCGTCGCAATGGAGAAATACTACCTACTAAACATATTATTTTAACCTTCAATAGTTCTACTTTACCAGCTAGAATTAAAGCTGGCTATCTAAGCTGTCCAGTTCGACCATACATACCAAACCCTCTCAGATGTTTTAAATGCCAGCGTTACGGCCATACAAACACCAACTGTCGTACATCCGTTACCTGCGAACGTTGTGCGGAAGTCGGTCACGACAATAAAACATGTGAAAAACGCGTTGTGCAAACTGTAAAGGAGATCATACAGCCTATTCTCGCACTTGTCCTAATTGGAGCCGTGAAAAAGAAATAATTACTGTAAAAATTACTCAGAATTTGTCGTACTCGGATGCCCGCAAACTTGTTGAATCCAGAACACCATCCGTTGGAATTTCCTACTCCAGCTTACTTAAGAATCAATCAAAATCCGTAAGACACATAAGTACACAAACTGATTCCCAATTTCCATCCAGCAAATCAACCGTGACACAGTCAACCAGCACACCTGTTAAGGAATCCCGTGATGTCTGTCTTCCTGCTAAAATGTCTGGAAACCCACAATTAGAACGCAGGTTACCATCCAGAGAACCGGTTAAAATAACTGATTTAGAGAAATGGCAACAGAAATTGAATGCTCAATCCAAAAAATCATCCGAACCCGAAACTAATGTCAAACCTGGAACAAGTACTAAAGTACCACTAAAGTCTGATACTGTACGAAAACAGAATTTAAAACAAAAATCTCAGGCACAAACTGAAAGGAAGAAAACCCTAAGTCCAGCCTCTCCACAGTGGAAGACTGTGGGGAGAGGAAAGAAAAACTCCAGTTCTGAGCTCATTTCTTAGAAACGTAAAAGATCGTAAACAGCTGCAGCACTACGTGGAAGAGGCTATGGAGTCCGAGTCATATATTAATGACTCGGATGCCGATGAAAATACTGTGCTGGAGGAATTCGTGCCCGGTTGACACTAATAATCAGCGTTTTAAATATATGTTTTTATTTAGCATTTGCTTTTACTATTTCATGATGTTTTATTGCTTTACTGAGAGAGATTAACTACTTTTTAAATACTTCTATTTTACTTCCTTCATGCCTAATATTATTTCGTGGAACTGCCGTGGGTATTACAATAAACATGACGAAATCCGAATTCTCCTCTCTGATCATCAACCTTTATGCCTAGCTCTGCAAGAAACTCATTTGAAGGCGAAAGACAAAGCAAAACTACGTAATTATGCTACATACAGATATGATTTTATAGGTAGTGATAGAGCCATTGGTGGAGTGGCTCTCTTCATCTCTCGCAGTTTACCTCACTCTCATTTCCCATTAAATACTAATTGACAAGCTGTTGCAGTCCGTGTACACATAAAATGTCTCATTACAATCTGTACTACATATTTACCGCCTAACTAAACTATTCAATCAGCACATCTTGATGATCTTACCTTCCAACTCCCCACGCCTTTTATTATCGTAGGAGAATTTAATTCTCACAACCAACTGTGGGGTAATTCTAACAGTAATCCATAGCAGCCAACTCTTCTGACTTTTTTGACCCGGAAAAATTTAACAGAAATTTCTGCCTTATTTAATCAGCAGATTACTGTGATTTGAAATAGTAAGATTTACTTTAAAATTTTTCCGGGTCGAAAAAGCGGAAGATGTTGACACAATAGAGAAACACATATCAGACAATGACTTACGCCTGCTAAATAATGGTGATTACACATATTTTCACGAACCAACCCGTACTTTTCATGCGTTAGACTTCGCAATTTGTTACCCTTCCCTCTATCCGCTCTGGAACGTCTGGGTCTCAAATGACCTGCACGGCAGTGACCACTTTCCGACTTTTATCTCTTTGACTACTCCAGATGGAGATTCTAATAACTATCCCAAAAACTATATATATGACAGAGCCAATTGGCCAGCTTTTACTGCACTAGCAAATATAACAAATAATATGATAGTGGGTCACATCGAGAAAGCACTTGATAATATAACTGATTGTATTATCAATGCTGCTGATGCTAGCATTCCAAAAACTTGTACCACACATAAACGCAGAAAACCATGGTGGAATAACGACTGCCAAATGGCAAAGAAAAAACAGCAAAAAGCTTGGGGTCTTTTTCGTAGATATCCAGATAGCAATAACTATATTGCATACAATAAAGCAAAGGCTGAATTTAGAAAAGTGCGACGCAAAAGCCAGCGTGAATCCTGGATTAATTATGTCTCAAGCATCAACTCCAGTACTTCAAGTAAAGAACTCTGGACAAAAGTAAAAAAATTTAAGAGCATATATTCAGAAAATTATATTTCTATTTTAAAACATAACAGTCATACTATCATATCTCCTAAAAACATTGCTGAGACAATAGGGTCTGCCCTTGCTTTAATTTCAAAATCAGATGCATATCCCGATCCTTTTTTAAGTTACAAAAGGCATACTGAAATGACTGGGATTAATTTCAATACCCATAAATCACTACCATATAATCATCCATTTGTAATATCGGAAATGACAAAATGTTTGAAAGACTGTCACTTATCTGCCCCTGGTCATGATGGTATCACCTACATCATGATCAAGCATTTATCAACACCGTCTCTTGACAACCTCCTTTCATTCTTCAATAGAATATGGATGGAACATGCCTTTTCCTCATGCCTGGTGTAGGTCTATCATTATTCCGTTTCCTAAACCAGGAAAAGATGCTACGAATCCAAATAACTACAGATCTATCGCACTTTCTAGCAGCAAACTACTTGAAAAAATGGTTAATTGCCGCCTCATTCATGTTTTAGAAACTAACAATTGCCTTGCAGCATTTCAAAGCGGATTTCGACATGGTAGATCAACTATCGGTATTTTAATCCATCTTGTACATTACATTAGGACACCTTTTCTTAAACGCAGCCATTTGGTTTCGGTATTTTTTGACATGGCGAAAGCCTATGACAGAACATGGCACTATGGGATCCTTCGAGACCTTTTTAACTTGAACTTTCGCGGGAACCTTCCAATTTTTATAAAAAAATTTCTTGCTGTGCGACTTTTCCAAGTTCGCATAGGCCGAATTATTTCTAGTTTTTATGTACAAGAAGAGGGTGTACCCCATGGCAGTGTCCTGAGCGTCACCCTCTTTGCTATAAAAATAAATGACATTCTCAGCCAACTTCCTCCTTCAGTAAAAGGAGATTTATATGTTGATGACTTTAGAATTATGTGTATCGGATAGGATATTCGTTTTATTGGAAGACAATTGAAAATTGCTATCAATCGTATTCTCATTTCGACTAATAAAAATGGTTTTACAATTTCTCAAGACAAAACTTCTTGTATGCATTTCTGTAGACGAAGAGATCTGCATCCAGATCCTGAAATTTTTATTGGTTCATCCAAAATTCCTGTTGTGGACAACGTGCGATATCTGGGGCTAATTTTTGGCAGGAAACTTACCTTTTTACCTCATATCTTACATCTACGGACTAAATGAGAAAAATCATTGAATTTACTTAAGGTGCTTTCAAATACTTCTTGGGGAGCAGACAGAACATTTCTACTTAAGATATATCGTGCTGTGATACGTGCAAAACTAGACTATGCCCACCAGGTCTACGGTTCCGCATCTGAGTCTGTTCTTAAGAAGCTTGACACTGTGCACCATAGCGCATTTCGTGTTTGCTCTGGTGCATTCCGCACTTCTCCGGTTTTAAGCTTGTATGTTGATTGCAACGAGTCATCACTATACAACATTCGTGAAAAACTCTCATTAAACCTTCATTATCGTATCGTTTCACATCATGGTCATCCACTTAATACCCACATCTTAAATACAGACAATGATATGCTTTATTAGCATCGCCCATCCTGCATCCCGTCTTTTGGTGTTAGAATAAGAAACCTTATTGACAATAGCCCTCTTAATAATATAGAGATAAGTTCTAGTCATCCACATACTATACCTCTTTGGCATTCTCCTAATATCACTTTCCTTCATCCTTTTAAAGGATATGATAAAAACAACTTGGTCCCTTCTGTCTTTCAACAGCTATTTGCAGTACACCGTACAAATTATCAAAATTATACTGGTGTTTACACTGATGGCTCCAAGAGAGGGGATGTTTTTGGCTGTGTAATTTTTTCTGATAATACATGTTTAAGTTATAGGCTTAATTCTTGCATGTCTGTTTTTACTGCGGAATTGATTGCAATAGAGAGAGCCATGATACATATATCTCATTATCATAACACATCATTCATCATCTATACAGACTCTAATAGTTCTATTTACGCAACTAAATATCTTAAAAAACATCCTTATGTATCATCCATATTGGATCATTATAATAAATTGACAAATCGTGGCTATAATATTTTATTTTGCTGGGTACCGGGACACATGGGTATTCCTGGTAATGAGAAAGCAGATGAGGAGTCAAAGCGTGCTTTAATTCCATTATATCATACTGTCCCACGCTCAGACGTTAAACTACTTATCAATCATTTTACTCTGAATAACTGGCAACAAAGTTGGGACTTGGAATACAACAATAAACTGCATCATGTAAAACCAACAATCATGACCTTGCCTACCATATATCCTAGAAAATCCGAAGTTATTATGACTCGTCTGAGAGTTGGACATTCAAGAATCACTCATAAGCATCTTTTACTTCGGGAGGATGCACCCATGTGTCCTCACTGTCATTTTGATTACCTGACTATTCACCACGCTTTAACTGACTGTCCGGGCCTCTGGCACTTGTACAGAATCCATTTTAACTCTTCATCACCTATCTTGACAAACCTAATTGGGGAAACACCTCATGGGGCACTCTTTGATTTTTTAAAACTGACTAGCTTTTATTTAGAGATTTAGGTTTTATATCCTTTATATGTTTGTATTCCCTATTTGACATCTGGATGGGATACCCCATCCATATACCTTTTCCATAGTTGTTTTGTTAATTTCATATTTGTTACTTTTTATTCCTTGATTGGCGCAGTATGTTCCTTAAGGGATTTTGTGCCTTAAAATCAATACAACCAACCAACTAACCAATCATTGATGTTCTAACATACGAAGCAAGTGATTTCGCCTACAGAAAATCAGTGATGTTACGCTACTTCAAAATGCCTGCATTACACATCTCTAATTTATTACAGGTGGAGATGGGAAACAGTGGTGGTACACTCTGAGTATGTAGTTGGAGTCGTCCGTCCTTCATTTCCTCGCCTTGGCTGTTCCCATTGGTTTGAATTTGTTGTGTATTCTTTAAAAATATAGTGAGAGAGTTTGGGTATGTTCGAAAGGTAGCTTATACTTTAAAACATACTATGCAAAATTTATGCTAGGGTAATAACGCTATCCACTGGTGTTATTCTCAGTTGATTCCTTTCAGTGGCGAAACTGCATTTTTTGTTTTATGCACGAGAGATCATTTTTGTCATTGTGGAAAACTGAAAAGGATAAAAAAAATTATATGTCTTAAATGTTGCTAATTTTCGCATGTCAGAAAAATAAAGTATTAAATGATTATTAATACACCATGATATTACAATTAATGGTAAGTAAGAGTAATTTTGTTTATTAGCCTCCGATGCCATTTCTTTCAGACAAGCTAAAAAATGTCGTGTCATCAGTCCTGAATTTTCTACTCAACCGATTTTGATAATTATTTTTTTAAATGAAAGCTATTTATTTGTAGTTGTGCCCAATTTAGCTATTTCTTAATTTATCTCCATTTTTATATTTTATTTTTAAATTTTAAATGCTTTTTACGATATTTCATCAAAATAGTGGCAACTCAGTTTAGCTTTTTCTCTCGATAATAAAGTTTATTTTCCAAAATGATTGCGTATAATTATGCACTAATTGAAGTAAAAAAATATATATTTACTGAGACATAATATTAATAATATAAATAAAACAACAGAAAATAATTTATGATAAAAATTAATGTCTAAAGCAAAATAAAAAAATTTCAAATGAGAAAAATGATGTCATTCAGCAACCAGATAAATGGGAATTACAATATTATTACGGATGCCTTTTTCATATTACTAATAACAGTAACTTAAAAAAAATTTTTGAAGAGAAAATGACGTCACTATTTAAAACATCGCATTTTTAATCATAACGATATTACATTTCAATATTTCTTGTTATTATAGACACTGAGATTGAGATTTTATTTTCAGATGACTTCACTTAATAAAAATAATGTCACAGTAAAAATGAAATTAGTTTTTTTTTTTTTTTTTTTTTTTTTTTTTTAATAAAATTATTTTTCTGTGCGTGCATATAAAATAAAATTTCTGGATTTCGCCAGCACTCAGATTTTAATTTTAACTGAAGATGTACGAATATTTGCATGGAAAATTGTAACGGGCAAACTTGACATTAAGTTTGGAAATATATTTGTTATATATTGATACAATAATGTAATTACTTTTGCTTTTTTTTAAACCAAATTGATCGGATCTTTTAAACATTTCATTCGTTGAATTCGACGGGATTCCACTCGTTTTATTGTTAAAGTGCATTTCTTTTTTCTCAGAGTCTATAAAAAAGCATTTAAACTAAAGAAAAAATCCATTTTTGATGAATCTAGTCAATGAAGAAATAGCACGTCAAATTGTATCTCTTTATTATTCCGCAATTCCAATGTCTCAGAGAGAAATTGCTAATCAATTGGTATTTCACGCCGTTCTGTTTGCTATTATATTGATAAACACAAGAAAAATGAAGTTAGTTCATTGCATTCTAATGGGGGTCGCCCTTTTAAAAAACCTCTATCCATATTTTTTTTCCTAATCGGAGGCGAAACTGAATTCTGAAATGGCAGAATCTACATTCAACTTATTTCTATATCTGTTCAGTTTTAATCTGTAAAATTGGACAACATACATACCATTATTCCATCTTATTTTATACTTTTGTTTGCATGGCGTTATTTCTCACCTAACGCCAAATAACATTGGTCAGGAAATAACGTCACTACATTTTATGAATATATATTTGTTACAATATTTTTTCTTGTATACATAATCGATAATTTACTGTATAAAATCTTACATCTGCTTGAAAAAAGAAAAATTAAAACTAAGTCTTAAAAATTGATAAAATCGTAACGTGGCGTTATTGAGCCAGAAAACTTTATTTTCAAGTTAAACATGTTATCAAGTAGATTAATATTTTCTTTTTTTTCTATTTGTAAACTTTGCAGAGATTGATTTTTCTTATATATCTTCATTTTAAACAAAAGTTTTTTAGCTATTGTTGAAATTATTTCTGTTCCTATTTTTTAAACGTAAGATTGAAATACTCACTCCTAATACAATAATATTTATTCATAAAGACTTAACAACAATGTCATATAAGTGTAATTATTATTCTTAACAATTTAATTGTAGTTAATATTAATAACAATCTGTTTTACACATGTGCGCAATCTTACCAACCCAGTAAGGTAAAAAATTTTTTATCGCTTTATTACTGTTGTTCTATTAAATTATAGAATATCGACAACAGAACAATGGAAATACATAAAAAAATGAAATCAAAATTATTTATGAATAGGTTAGCAGCAAAAAAAAAAAAAAAAAAAAAAAAAAAAAAAAAAAAAAAAAAAAATCAATACTTTTATTATTATTCTTTTGAAAATTGCGCAGACTCTCCTAGATTCACCTTAACTACAAATACGTTAGCTTCCTTAAAAAAACAACGGAACAAAGTTTATACATATTTTAAAAAAATACGAGCTGTTTAAGTTGAATTTGATGGAAATTTCTAATGATACTTCGTGTAACAGTCCTTGAGTTCTACTCAATACGAAATTCAGATTCGAATATTTATATGAATTGTTACATAAATGCGTATTTAAAAAAATGATACTACCGAATACGTGAGACATATTTGATATAATACAATGTATTCATTAAACTGGAAATGACCGATTCGACATAGCAAGCAGTTTGTATTGTTGTTTGACAGAAAATAATTGTACTATATGCCATTGGATCATAGAGAATAATTTAATGTCATGCATCTGAAAATATAACATATTGAATATTTCACGAACTTGTCACATCCAACTGCACTAGATCAAACTGAATCACTTACATAGATTTCCATCTATGTTTAGTCAATTTTAATTCAGTTAAGCAAAAATAAATATTTACGTGTCAAAGTTGATATTTAGATTCTAGTTTTGAAGCACATAAATTTGACATACTATGAATATGATATTTATTAAACGTGTTTTTAATGAAAATTTTATCAAAAAGTCGTTTTTCATTAATTCTTTGAATAATAAATTAATTGGAAAAATTATACATAAAATATCGTTTTAAATCTTTAGAAAAAGATTACAAAATTCTTTTCATAATAAAGAAATTAAAAAAAAGATACATAAAAAAAAACTGAGTTTGCAACGTTAGAAAAGATAATAAAACTTTGCATAATACAATTTCAAAAATATTTTCATTTGCATTTATTTTTTATTTTAAAATACATACCAGATACAGTATTAACATTTCGTTTTGGGGATAATGATATCAATTGATCCATCTTTTGCCTTTATATTGTACTTTACAAAAGCAATCGAGAAACTTTAATAAATATGTTGTAATGTAATTTTAAATAAAGTTCTATTAAATTACAGAATTACAACAAAATAATAATGGAAATGGATAAAAAAACAAATGCAGTCAAAATTATTTATGGATAATTTAGCAAAAAATTAATATTATTTACTTTTTATTATTACTCTTTTGAAATGTACACAGACTCACCTAGCTTTACTTCAACTACAAATACGTGTACTTCTGTATGAAAACAAGTGAACATAATTTATACTTATTTAATAATATACGGGCTGTTAAAGTTGAATTTGTTGGAAGTTCGTGTAACAGTGCTTGAGTTCTACTCAATTCAAAATACAGATGCTAATATTTATATAAATTGTTGCATGAATGCTTATTTTAAAATAATGATACTTCCAAATACATACTACATGTTTTGATACAATACAGTATACTCATTAAACTGGAAATGAATAATATGACATAGCAAACAGTTTGTATTGTTGTTTTACAGAAAATAACTGTACTGTATGTTATCGGATCACAAAGTATAATCTAATATCATACATTCCAAAATATAACATCTAGAATATTTCCGAACATATTACATCCGACTGCTGTACATCAAATTGAATCGAACAGCTAGATTTACATCGATGTTTAGACAAATTTAATTCAGTTAATTAAAAATAAATATTCACACATCAAAGTTGATATTTGCATTCTAATTTCGATACATAAAAATGTGACATAGTATAAATTTATTAATCTTGGATTAATAATAGATTTATTAATCGTGTTCTTAATGAAAATTTTATCAAAAAGTCATTTTAAATTAATTACTTTGAAAATTAAGTAATTGAAAAAAAAAGATACATAAGAAAATATAGTTTTGAATCTTTAGAAAAGAATTATAAAATTCTTTGCATAGTAAAGTAATTGAGAAAATGATACATAAAAAAATTCAGTTTTGAAACGTTAAAAAAAAAGGATAATTAAATTCCTTGCATAAAGCAATTCAAAAAATATTGTAATTTGCATTTATTTTTAGTCTAAAATACATACCAGATATTGTATTAACATTTCCTTTTGGGAATAATGATATAAATTAATCCATTTTTTCCTTTATATTAAACTTTACGAATGCAATCGAGTAACTTCAATAAACATGTTCTAATGCAATGTTTAACATTTTACAACATAGTTGAAAAGTATTTATGATGTTTTTTGTCTGTTTTTCAGTCCTTGTTCTAATTCGCTTAAATATAGTCACTCTGCCATTGAATTGATATGTTTTATTGGTGTTTACAGTGAAATGTATGATCTGAGAATACTGAAAGGGAAATTTGTAGCCTTAACTGTTCATTTACAAGGACACTGGAAAGAATTAGGTGACATTATGGCGTTCGGTAAAAATCGTTGTGATGAATTTAATGATATTACATATTTTTAAGTGTATTGCAATTTATATATATCACTGAGGTTTGTTACAAAACGGACACTGTAGAATTAGGTGTGCAAATAACTTATCCCTCGTTTATATAGACACATTAAGATATTTGTCTTCGGTATTGCCTTAAAAAATAATTTTCTGGAAATGAGCTTTTAGTCGCGAAGCGCGTTTTAAAAACAACTATTTTTTGCGTATTACTTTGCTGTCTATAAATTCATATATCACATACATGGCTGCACAAAAGATCAGTATTTTATTTCAGTTTATTGACAGAAATTGCTGAAGTAAAATTTTCTATTGTGGTTTCCGTTTAATTCAACTAACTTTTAGCACACTGTGTAATATACATATGAATCAATAGATCATATATCGGATTGCACAAAAAATGAGAGTTTTTATGCTACTCATGTAATTACAGGGACTGGGTTTTGAAATTCGTCATGCATTTTCTAAATTGTATATATTGGCATATTTTACTTTAATAAATTGCAAAGTTAAATTCGGATATTTTTCGTATTATTTTTGGTAAGAGCAGGAAATGTGTCTTCAAGAGCTTTGAGCATATTTTTAAATTATCTATTTGAATATTTATTACCGTAATTATATATAAATCTTTGTTACAGTATTATGAATGAGTTGAAAAGCGTTTCATAATCTATGTTGTAAACCTGAATTTTCCTTCTTGTTTTTAGTTAAATTGATGAAAAAAGGGTTTTTTTATTCAATTAAATGTCATTATAAATATACAGAAATTTTTTGAACAATTGTATGGAAAATCCGATATGTGTAAACATCTCTAATAGTAATTGAAAAATTCTTTCATGACACATTGAAACATATTTTTTGAATGACGTACAAGAGACGTACTAAACAATCTCGTATAATGATATAATTCTTTAAGATAAATTCGTTTACTTCTATCGAAAAACAAACGAGCAATATGTACAATTTTCTATTTATTTAAAAATGTATATGTAATTTTATTCGGAAATCACCAGATATGTGTCTTATATACTTTATCTGTTGCAACATCTGTAGAGATAGTATCAGGAATTAATGATTTTTTAACATGTGAAGATAAATATACTTGTATCCAAAGAGACAGACTAATTCAACCCTTGGCATTCCGTTGTCCCAGCTGCGGAGATATCATCTTTCATATTCGTTTTTGTCATCAGTAATAAAGGAAAATAAAATCTGCCTTATTTAATCGGAGCATTTTTGAAATTGTGTAGTTGAAGGAAACTTCTTTTAAGAAAGTGATGCTGGCCAAAAAAATTTTTTTTGTAAGAGAAGCCGGAGTCCGAAGAGTTAATAATCTTTAATTTCTAGATAGCTTGAAATATCGATGATGAGATGTTTTATGAATTTTTGTGGATCCATTTATTTGAAGATATATTAAAATTTAAAATACGTGTTACATACTTTAATAGTCATAACTTCAATATATTTGTTAAAAAGAAAAGAATAATGTGATAAACTTCTGTTTCTTAGTGTTTGATGGAAAGTTATTAGAATGCATTTTATCGAGTTATTAATATACCTGAGTGTTTGACTTGTTTAAAATGGGGCAAAATATTTTACTAACTTTCTATGTCTAAATATTACAGAACTCTTTGTACTGGAATCTTTCATACAGCTAGAATTCCATCATACGTTTCGTTATTTTAGTTTGTATAAATTATTCTGCATATAAATATTTTAGACTTCATTAACAATATACTAATTTTGAAACTTCACAATCTCATATAATATGATACTTATCATTGATGTTTTCTACAAATTTTAAATGAAAGTCGTTGCTGTTTATTTTGCTGCAGGATAAAGCTAAACAGGAAACTAAAATATGTTTGTAAAATATTCACATACATATAAAGTTTTACTCTTAAAAAATAAATTGAAATTCAAATACATATTTTTCTTATATACTTTGCAGCAGTTCCACAAATGTCATTATAAATTTATAGAAATATTTTTAATAATTGTGTGGAAAATCACACTTGAATAAATAGTTCTACTAATTGAAAAATACTTGTATGACATATTGAAACATTATTTGAATGACATACAAGAATAATCTAAATAATCATGTATAATAATATAAATCATTTAGATAAATTCGTTTGCTTCTACCGAAAAATAAACGAGTAATTTGCATAACTATTTATTTTAAAATACATATGTAATTTTATTTGAAAATTTCTAAACAAGCGTATTCTATACATCAATTGCTGTAACAACTGTAGAGATAATATCTGGAATTATGACTCATTAATATGTGAAAATAAATGGACTTGTCTCCTTTGAGAAGCACTCTAATTTAATAATCTTGAAATATTACATTTGAAATATCTATGATGAGATGTTATATGAATTTTTACGTATCCAGTTATTTTATGACATATTAAAATTTCAAAATAAGCACTACATATTTTGATAGTCATAATTTCAACATATTCGTTAAACAGAAAAGAAAAATGTGACATACTTATGTTTCTTATTGTTTGATGGAAAATTATTAGAATGTATTCTATCGAGTTACTAATATATCTGAGTGTCAGACTTGTTTAAAATAGGGCAAAATATTTTACAAACTTTCAAAGGCTAAATATTATAGTAGTCAAACTTTTGTATTATTAGCGCATTGAAATCATTCAAACAGAAAAGAATAATGTGACAAACTTCTGTTTCTTACAGTTTGATGTAAAATTATTAGAATGCATTGTATCGAGTTACTAATATATTTAAGTGTCAGACTTGCTTAAAATAGGGCAAAATATTTTACTAACTTTCAATAGCTAAATATTATAGTATTCAAACTTTTGTGATATTAGTGCAGTGAAATCCTTCAACAGCTAGAATTTCATCATTCGTTTCGTTATTTTAGTTTGTATAAATTATTATTTGCACATCAATATTTAAGACTTTAATATAGATTTACAAATTTTGAAATTTCACAATCTCATATAATATGATATTTATCATTGTATCTTCTATCAAATTTTAAAGGAAATGTCGTCACAGTTTATTTCGCTGCAGGATTAAGATAAACAGGAGATTAAAATGTATTGGTATTTTATACTCATACATATAAAATTTTACTCTTAAAAAATAAAGGATATTGAAGTACATATTTTTTTGTATACTTTACAGAAGTTCCACATTGTTACAAGAAATCGATAAAATTGTATTTATATTATTTATTGAAAACAGCTTTTAATGATGTAAATGAAATGAAGCACAACAAATGCATGTATTTTTACTTCTTAAAAATTATCTTTCCTTTAACCATATCGGGTCTTGTGAACCATTAATTAGTACATGTCTTTTAATGGAGTTATATTTTGTTTCAATAAATACTTTTGTTACTGTATACATGTAATAATTTTACTATGTGCATTTAATATGTGACTTTTGGTATTTAGTAATAATAATAATAACAAATATTTGCTTAAATCGCTTTACACCGTTAGCGATTCTTTTATTTTAAGTGTATATTTCAATCTTTAAATTTAAAATAAAGTTTACTTTAATGAATTAATTGCGTCTAATAAAGCACAAAAATTATTAGAAAGTTGTAACATCAGTTGAACCTTATTATAATATAATATTTTCTAAAAATCTCTTAAAACTCTTACTTAACCTATGTCATATGAATATGAATTGAAAAATATAAAAAAATAAATTTAAAAAAACATTCGTTACGTTCTAGACAATAAAATATTTGTTAAACACTGATTAAGCTATTTGGACAGCTACACTGTTAAAACTAATGGTGACACATTGCACCTTTTAGGGGTGAAAGGCTTGTCTCACTGGTGACACCCCTAGAGGAGCTAAAATGGCACCCTTAACTAGGGTGAAAGGATGGCACCCCTAAACCAGGGTGTTTCAGGGGGTGAAAGGACGGCACCTCAGGGAAGAATAATGGCACCCCTTATCCACAGTGTTCAATAAGGTGAAACGATGGCACCACAGGGGAGAATAATCTCACCCCTTATCCAGGGTGCCCCAGGAGGTGAAAGGATGGCATCTCAGGGGAGAGTAATGGCACCCCTTAACAAGGGTGCCCCAGGGGGTGAAAAGATGGCGCCTCAGGGGAGAGTAATGGCACCCCTTATCCAGGGAGCCCCAGAGGGTGAAAGGATCGCATCTGAGGGGAGAGTAATGGCACCCCTCACCCAGGGTACTTTAAGGGGTGAAAGAATGGCATCTCAGGGGAGAATAATGATATTACTTATCCAGGGTGCCCCAGAGGGTGAACGGATGAAACACATAATCCAGTGTGCCCTGTGGCATCCTACAAGAAATAGCACTCACAATCTATGGCCCACAGTTGCAACCCCCCTCCCCCTACCCTGCTTGTCAAGAAATTGTATTGGTTTGAATCATGAAATAGAAAGTGTTTACCCATTTTTAAATTGAATTCTGCAGAGAAAATTATCATGATCAGTCAATATTTTGAGTCTTTTTTTTTTCTTTTAGATTGATGGAATATTATATTTTTAAACTCATTATCAGGTGTCCAAAGAAAAATTGTAGCATATTTTTGTAACTCAGAGAGGGATAATATGAACTACAAAAATAATCATAGAAAGGCAGAGAATTCAAATTGTACTTTCATTTACATGGAGAGTATTTTAAGAAAAATTCATAATTTTAACTTTTATACAGTCTTTGCATTTCAAAATCACCAATCATAAGTCATCACTATTGCATTGTTAGTAATACCCAAAAGGTTTTGTTAGAATAAATCGGAAAATTTACACAACATCTACACCTATTTTCTGCCTCTAAAAATCACTTAGTTAGAGTCAAATATTGTGACTTTGTCATGCAATTTGAAGCCTGATTTTCAATTTTATGTTTTGAAGTTCTTGTAAAATGAAATAAATCATGATTTTTGACTGTCTCTAACTCATATGTTTTGACCAAACTTTTTGGGTATGTTTAAGAAAGGGCCAGTAACTATTTTTGTGATTGGGCATTTTTAGATGCAAGAACATTGTAAAAATTTGATGTTTTTTGACTCCAAAATAAGAGAAAGTACAAATTGAATTATCTATCATCATATGAATATTTTTATAATTTTCTTATAGTTTCAGAAGTAATAAGTAACCATCTTTTTTGACACATAGTATATTGCTTGACATGTATTTTCATTATTTTATATACAGGGCAACTGAAAAGTATGGGAACACAGAAAAATGCTATATCCTGTAAAATATATGACATAATTAAATAATAAAATATAAAAGAAATAACAATATTTTAACAAATTGTTCACTGGCTTGAAATTTATTTTTTACACAAGTTTGAAAACGAAAGATCACAGAATTGACAGTCCGCTGCAGATAATTCTGATTTAAATCATTCTATGCCTTGATAATTTCGCATCACATACAATGCAAATTGGGGATTTTCTATTTCTAGCTTTTCTACAGAAGTCAAGTGAGCTAAGATCTGATTGTTCGAAGGCAATACACCTGTTATTAAATATCCACGCAGATGGTCAATGTTGTTTTTGCTCCATGTGAAGGCCCCAATACTGCTGGAAGTTCCATTAAAGTTATTTTGCTTCCATGAGGCGAATACTTCGTTGAACATATTAGTTGCTGTTCATTTTGACGGTTGTGAACTTTTCGGAGGATTAAGATTTTCATATAGTAGAAGAAATGCTACAAAATTTTTAAATAAGCATTTCTCAGATTTTATTCGTGAAATATCAATGTCAAAAAACGCACCAATATTTTTTCAGCTACCCTGCTGTATCTAATTAAAAAAATGTAAACCCAAATTAGAAAAGAATATGTAATAAATGCTGTGTAACTTTTAAATTAGTATGAATACTTCATATTCTTTAAAATTCTTCCAGAAAGTTAGCCATCAAGCTATGAAATGAATTATAGAAAATAAATTCAATTTATAGTTGTGGTAAAATCACAGATGAAATTGAGTAAAAAAAAATCATTTTTACAATATATGTAGTACTTACCTTTATAGTGAACTTATGGAAATCCATATTTTATAGCATATATCCACACAGGATTAGAAATTAAGAACTGTATGTAAGGTGTCAAAATAATGCCTACAATTTTTTTTCGATGTGCCAACTGCATTTCATATTTTCTTATTTCTTTTCACAACCATGTTAATAGTAATAATATTGCATTGCATATTTAATTTTAATGTATTGAAGGGAAGTGGGGAGGAAACTTTATATATTAAACACTTTTTCTTACTAAACAAAATAAAAACTGACTTTCCATAAGTATGAAATCTGATTAAACTACAATATTTGGATTCTGGAAAAACTTATTCTTTTTATAAAGCTAATATGCATACAAAACAGATAATCAAGCAAATATGTCCACAGAGAGAAAATATGAGCTTTAGATATAACTAACGATAAGCTAATTTTTAAAAAATCTGAGATTAACAATACATCAGAAAATAAAAAGTTAGCAAATAAATGAATCTTTGGTTGCCAATTATGGTGGGGCATTTAAAACATTTCCAAATCACACATATTTTTTTTGTTTGTTTGAGGAAGGGAATACAAAAATTTTAAAACAATTTTAATACAGTTCCTTATTTTAGGAACATATAAGGATGCAGAAATATCTCATAATAAAAGAAAATCTTGTTTAAAGGGGTGTAATATCCAAGGACCAGTTTTATCAGTCATTGGTGAAAGTGAAGTTAACTTAGAGGTTATTGAAATGTTCAAAATTCTTAAGACACGTGCTGATGTCATGATGCAGAGGGGGGGGGGGGAATGTATGCTAAAATACAAATGAAAGCATTTGCTAAACAAAAATTAAAGTTAAAGAAAGCTAGCTATCAAGATTTGACGACTAGGAATAATTTTTCTATAATTTAGTTTCATTTGACGACTAACGACTGCTGATTTCTAGTCCTGTATCCACATCAAAACACTTTCTGCCTAATTGTTTTTGTGTTTTGACTTATTGCATCTGAAATTTTAATCCACTGAGTAAATATAATGAAATGAATAAAACATTGAATAAAAAAAACAACCTTTTAGTTCAAATAATCTTTTTATTGTAAACACGAAGAATGTATTAAATATTATTAAACAAAGACGTAACACTATGTGGAACTGATGCCACTGATAAAATTTTGAAGACATAAGTATCTAATAAAAATGATAAAAATTTAAATTGGCTTTTACTATAGTTAACGTTAAACAACCAAAACAATGCATACCACAAAGTAACTAAGCTTATAAAAGTATCAGTTTTTATAATTAACTGTTTATATAAAATTAATACATAGCATGAGTAATTTAACAAGTTGCTTGAGTTGCGGAGCACAGTAACAGGTTGAAACACAGAAATTTCTGCACCTTCTTCATGATAAAGAATCGGAAACTTTTCTTGTATCAAGCATGGTAATGTAAGTACTATAAATTTAAGTTCACTATCTGAAAAAATAATAATAACACATTAAGGAAAACACACAACAAGACAGTCCAATTAAAATCTATCATCAAAGTACAGCAAAAATTGTAGATGAACAAAAAAAGAAAGAATAAAATTTAAATAAAATTTAAATTATAGCTCACAAGGCTATCAAAGCCTGACAGCTAATGTGCCCGCAGGTTCTGTATGTAACGTCATAACTCTTTATATAAATATCAGATTTGCTTCAAATTTTATATGTAGGTTCATTCTGATAAGGTTCTTCACTGATTAGCATTGGAGGTTCACTGGTTAAATATGAAGGGGGGGGAGAAGAGAGTGCTACCCTCCTTAATTTATATAAATATGCAGAAATCATGCAGAATTATCACATTTTCTTCAAATTTTGTTAATAATTTCACTCTGATAAGGCACTTTCCTGATTAGTTTTAGGGGCTCATTGGTTAAGTATAAAGAGGGATGGCAGTTAATCCACTGTCCAATAACTTACAGTTAGTTGATTTCTTTTATTTTTGGAAGGGCATTATTCTTTGAAATAAGAGTATAATATACAGTTGTATGTATAGCCTGCGAGCTCAATGCCATCCGTTTAACTGGGCACTTTCTTCTTTATTGCCTATTTTCGGACAGCACGAGAAAATTACATGACCAACTCATACTTGTCATTCAGATATTCTTTTCCTGTATTATCATTAAGAGTTACAAACTATTTACATTATTAAACATATTTACAAAACATATCTTGGAACAAAGTGTCTATTCCAGATTAGCAACGAATTTCCCTAACATGTACAGGTATTCCATACCAGTAATAATAATAAAAAAATGAGGAATTTTATTCAAATTTATTAGTAAGCCCCTATTATGTATCCTATATTGACACTAATCAATGAATATATGGATACAACCCCCCGTGTTTTTCCTTCATTTTGCTAATAACGAATTTTCAACGTATTCTATTGACGATTATTTTCAAAATTTTCAAGATGTGATTTTGCAACTTTCACAAAAGTTGCTCTATACATTTGGCTAACATAATATGCGAATGAAATTTTGATATCTTTGACGCATGCGCAGTGAAAAATTATTTAGTAAACCTACTCAATATTCGAACAATTTTTATTATTTTTAATTCTGATTACAGGGTATTGTGCGCAAGGTTGTTTGTCACATTTTCTGAAAAGAATGTTATTTTATATCAAGAACTCTTCAAATTATAAGCAAAAATCTTGGGTAAATTTGAGACTGTTTTTCGGATTCGTAGAAAACCTTAATTTTTCTACGAGTATACATGCTATCGACATAAAAATGAACACAGTTTATTACAATAAGCCACATAATCATAATCTACAGTTTGAGCGCTTTTGCTACATTAGTTTTGACAGGGTTATCCAAAAGATATTCATTCTTTTTTAATTTGTTGACGGTCCCCTATTGGAGTTTCGGAATAAAACCTTCAGGGAAATATATGACTTATACTACACTACCTGGCCATTGATTATCGTCCACTTGCGATTTTAGACATTTTGTTAAATATCTAGAAAAATACATGAGAAATTATCCTGAAACTCTCAGTGTATACACATAATAGTACAGGTCATATATTTCCGTGAAGATTTTTTCCAGAAACCTTATAGGAGACCGCCAACAAATTAAAAAACAATGAATATCGTTTGGATAACCCTGTCAAAACTAATGCAGCAGAAGCGCTCAAACTGTAGATTGCGATTAAGTGGCTTATTGTTATAAACTGTGTTCATTTTTATGTCGATAGCATGTATACTCGTAGAGAAATTAAGGGTTTTATAAAAATACTCCCAAATTTTTCCAAGATTTTTGCTTATAATTTGCAGAGTTCTTAATATAAAATAAAAATATTTTCTGAAAATCTGACAAACAACATTGCACATAATATCCTGTAATCAAAATTAAAAAATAATAAAAATTGTATGAAAGATGAGTAGGTTTACCAAATATTTTTTCACTGCGCACGCGTCAACGATATCAAAATTTCATTTGCATATTATGTTAGCTAAATGAATAGAGCAACTTTTGTGAAAGTCGCAAAATCATAGCTTGAAAATTCTAAAAATAATCGTCAATATAATAAGTAGAAAATCCATTGTTCCCAAAATGAAGCAAAAAAAATGAGGGATTGTATCCAAATGTACTAGTAAGTTCCGTATTGTGTATTCTATATTGACACTAATTAATAAATATGTGGATACAACCCTTCTTGTTTTTGCTTCATTTTGGAAATAACGGATTTTTAAGTGATTCTATTGACGATTATTTTCAGAATTTTCAAGCTATGATTTTGCAACTTTCAAAAATGTTGCTCTATACATTTATCTAACATAATATGCAAATGAATTTTTGATATCGTTCACGCATGAGCAGGGAAAAATTATTTAGTAAACCTACTCATTTTTCATACCACTTTTATTAATTTTTAATTCTGATTACAGGGTATTATGTGCAATGTTGTTTGTCACATTTTCAGAAAATATTACTATTTTATATTAAGAACTCTGCAAATTATAAACAAAAATGTTGGAAAATTTTGGGAGTATTTTTATAAAAACCTTCATTTCTCTACGAGTATACATGCTATCGACATAAAAATGAACACAGTTTATAACAATAAGCCACTTAATCACAATCTACAGTTTGAGCGCTTTTGATGCATTAGTTTTGACAGAGGTATCCAAAAGATATTCATACATTTTTTAATTTGTTGGCGGTCCCCTATAAAGTTTCTGGAAGAAATCTTCACGGAAATAGATGACCTGTACTATATTTTTTATACACTGAGAGTTTCAGGATAATTCCTCATGTATTTTTCTAGATATTTTGCAAAATGTCTAAAATCGCAAGTGGACGATAATCAATGGCCAGGTAGTGTATTATATTTATACACTAAGATTTTCAGGATAATTCTACATACATTTTTCTAGATATTTAACAAAATTTCTAAAATCGCAAGTGGACGGTCATCTCTGGCCATATAGTGTATATCAGGAGCTTTAGGGAACTGGCTAATTCTTTATGTCTCCCTTTTGTTATATGGGGGAAAGTCGGGTGGAATGGGACTGTAGGTTTTTCTCTTTGTGCATTATTCTAAAGATTTCATCGATCGCATACAAGATGAAGCAATGGTAATCCATTCTTCAGTTTACAAAAGAATATTGATATGCATAGACTTGCAAATGTTTGAAAGAAATTTTTTTTTCTAAAATCCAATTTAAATTTGATTTATTTGCTCTCAATATATTAAAGGCTTGTTTATGTATAAATGTAATAGTTTCCCTATTTATGGAACATTATACTGTATATTATCCATAATTTAAACTAAGCCTAAAGCAGTATTTTTGTTTGAACAAGAAGTTTAACACAAACAAGGAACTGGCGAGGAATGGGACATGCCAGAAAAGGGATGAATTTGATGCGTCCAGTTCCTTTTTTTAATTAATAATAATGCGAATTGCTAACATGCAAATTTTTTAGAGGATAATATATTAATTATAACACTGATAATATATGCATTTATACATCAAAATGTAAAAAAAGTGATGATTATTTAAGGCGCAACGCTAGGCACAGAAAAAGACCCGGATGATAATGCAAAGTCTATGGGGGCGTTCTTTTCAAATATTTCGCCGAAATTTTAATATTTTTACGTGATTGTTTTGCACAAGATTGCTGAGGGCGATCCGCAACCGGCGTAGTTTTTACTTTTTCAGTTTTTGTTTCAGATTTTTTTTTTAAATTACTTTAACTTACGAAATTGGTTTGAACCGGTTCTGAAATTGAAACTATCGTTATATTCTCAGCTATCTTGTTCAAAAGAATCATGTAAAAATATTAAAATTTGAGTTAGGTATTTCAAAAGAACGCTCCTATAAACTTTTACATTATCATCTTTACATTCTGAGCCTAGTGTGGGGCCTTAATGACACCTATGACAGAGAATCCTGAATTTTCATTCCAGTCATGAAGATACTGGAATTTTATATTGTGGCATATACATTATCAACTTACAACCTTTGTTTGATTGTTTATCTTACCGACACTATAGGTTATTTTGTGCCTTATAGCTTTTTTTTTATTATTGCTGTCCCATAACTCTTAATGAGTAGGTATGAGACACATTTTGAAACTTACGTTCTTTTTAAAATAAAATAGTATTTGCACGTTATGTTTCTATATTGTTCAGGGGGATTAAAAAGTGTTTTACCTTGCATGCTATAAATTGAATTGTTTCTTTTTGTGTATATATAAAAAAAAATTCTTACTTTTGTAAAAAAAAAAAAAGTCCCACACCACCCCACTCTCCCCTATATAGATATTATATATTAATACACCAATTACATGAAAATAGAATTTTTATCACTAGTATTAAAATACAGTTTAAGGGCTAACAGTTTATTGTATATCCTTAAGTTTTTACCACCTTCTCCCCAGGTTTTTACCGGCAAAAAGCCAGCCCTGTTTATTGGTCTTGTTTCAGAACGGGTGGAATGAAAGATTGTTAAAAATTATGTCATTAGAAAAATGTTTAAGATTTATAAATGACAGTGCAAAAATCGCCTTTGAAACACGAGATCTTCATCACCTGCGGAAAATTTTCACATTTGTGTAAAATTACGATATAAGTTTTTATTCATTGTTATATTTTTTGAACACACACTATTTCTGTAAACTATTCTGAAAGTTCAGTGGAGTAAATACAGATTGTTTTCCTTTTATAATTTGAATGTTCATGACTACAAATTTGTCATATCGGATGATGTTGATGATTAAGAAAGGGGGGGGGGACTGATTACGGTCTAATCAAACTTAAATTACTATTATTGAAAAAAAATATTTTATTTTATTTAACCATAAAATTCTGCTACTAAATAAGGTTTAATGCGAAAGAATACTTTCGAAAAAAAAAAAATGGGTGTAAATCTGCATAGCCGATAATCAGATCATAAGGTTTATTCAATGCAATACCCTAACATTTTCTCACCTTTTTGAAAGAAAATGAAACCAAAAGTATGGAAATATGAAGAATTGGGAGTAAGAAAACATAATGGTAAACCCAAGATACCGCTAAATTCCGGGTTTTAGGCATTTCCCACCAAGGTATGACTTGGCTGACTAATAACGTTTTAATATGCAAATCGAGGTTTTATCCGCGATTTTTATCCTTAAGTGAGACTAAATGATTGTCCGTGCTACCGCCTCCCGATCTAATCTTATTATGAAGATTATTTTGGAAATAATGGTGGTTAATAAGGAAAATATTAATAATGAAAACCCTGTAAATAAGTTTTGATTACTTTAAGATTTGCAAGTATTCAATTGTCTTAAATGAAAAAGTTCCCCCCCCTCTCAAATAAAGACAAATCAAGTATACTGAAACAATATTAGAGAAGTTACGCGAGGCTGCAATATGGTGTGAATTAGCCTTTACAGGAGGGTTTCGGATAGCATCTATCCGACAATATATACAAAGCCGGCCAGATGCTGTCCAAGATCCCGTGTAAAGGTTAAAATTTAAACTTCGCGAATAAAATTAATTGCTTTTAACTGTATATAGACGCAAAAATATATTTTAACCTTAACTGCTCTGACAAAAATTGTTACATAACTACTGTGAGCTGTCTGTCAGACCATTTAATCTGAAGATGAATAAAATGTTACATTAATTCTCAGAATACTATTTATGTATTAAACTTTGTGTACAAGAATATTATAAATAAATTCAGCCATTAAAAAGTATTTAGAGGTAGTAATAAGACTCCAAACTAAAAAAAATTGATCAGTATCTATAGTTAAACTAAAAATTACAAGTTAAACTGTGAAACTTGAAAAACTCACGGTGTCTGAGACCACTAACAGCAGTTAAGGGTTAAATCTAAACAGCTGAGTTTAAACATAAGGTAAAATGGTCATAGAATATTCCGATTGCAACAAGATTCGTCTATAATAACTGATTTGTAATGAAAAAATATGTAAATATTTTTACAATCTTTCATTTCGCTCTTTCTAATTGTGCGCCCTTAGTATTCCCGTGCCTAGAGCAGTTTGCTCCAATTGCTCCTCGGTAGCTAAGGCCTCGATAAATCATTTTAAAATATTGACATGTAAACGAGAAATTGTAAAATAACTACCTCATAGATTTAACATTAGCAAGCGGGTATTTTGGTGAGAGTGTAGCTTGTAGCTTCACATAATAAACTTAACAATCAATCATACTAACAAAAAAATCTAATTTACTGTTTTTTATGACATTACTTATAGGGATGTACGATAAATTAACGTTACAATAAAATAAAATAAAATAAAGTTAAATCTTACCTTTAATCAGACTTTGCCCGGTTCACTGGTCGCGCAAACCGGATCGTTAAGTCCTCATTGTTGTTTCATTGTAACTCAGTGGTTAGTCCTCAATTAATATCGCCAATTTACACACTGCTATGTTTTGATTTGCTCACACCCGTAATCTTTACTTGCTGACACCGAAAGCAGAAAGACACGCGTCATAGCGCATGCGCAAGTTGCCAGTCACCCGATGAGGTGCTTACGAAGTGCATGGCACCTTATTTAGCTCCCATCATCCAGTAACAGATCTGTCGTCACCCCAACCGCATATTCAAGCTGCTATGACACCCTAGGGTTCCAAATGGCACCGCCTTTTCACCTCCGGGTCCCAAATGGCACCGGTTTGTCACCTTTATTTTTAACAGTGTAGTGTTAATGTTAATAACGTAAAAGTAATTTTTTCTAAAAATTAAACAAAAGAAAAAAAAATTGGATCCGGAAGAGTTCACAGTTTTGGGATATTTATCTAAAATATTTTGTTTAAGAAATAAAGAAAAAACGGGAATGAAATTTACGATCAAAATTTGAATTTTTCTAAGAACGATATAACAGCTATCAGATTTAACATAAGTTAGTGCTGAAGAGAATATATCCAAGATCCTTACAATGTCAATACATTGTCGAAATCATCTATTTAAAAAAGCCTAATTCATGTGACTGTCGTCATCACTTCCGGTATGACCACTTCCCTTTTTTATATGACAAATGGTTATTTTGGTATTTGGCGTCGGTGATAAATCACCAAATATTGTTTCATTTCAATCATTTCATCTATAATACAATAGATCAAGTCATGTGACTGTTAGAAACAATTACGTTTTTCATATACAAAGAGGCATTTTTCGATACATTTTTTATTTCTAATTAATATTATACTACATAAATATTTATGTAGTATAATATTAATTACTTTTATGTATTCTACATATTGTACATTATGTATACTACATTATATTATGTATACTACATAAATATGTATTATTATTCTACATCATTTCTAATTAATATTATACTACATAAATATTGCCATGATCGCAAAGAACTCTTGGTATTTTTATATTATCCATGTAAAAATCTCGCCAATATCATTTTTTAACTTACCATTTAGCAATTTTTGTTTATCGCGCGGACAATTAAAACGTTGCTTTAATGATGAAATTATTTACTATAGTTTCAAATATTACGTTTTTTTTTTTTTTTTTTTTTTTTTTTTTTTTTAAGAAATAAGTAAAAGTTATGAATGTTAAATATTTAAATTTCAAATTAAAACTACGCAGTTTAAAAAAAAATGAGTTTTCTGTTTTAGAAAAAGTTTTCTGTTTTAGATGTTGTTTGAAAAAGTTTTCTGTTTTAGATGAATGTTTAGAAAATTATGTTTTAGAAAAAATGCCACGGGAATAAAGTTTGGAGATTTATGTCCTATCATCCAGCTAAAAATATATATAAGTTTCTTATTTTCTCTATCAGAATATTTCGATTTGTGAAGAATTATACAGGTAAATTATATATAAAAGCAACATGATACAATGCTTAGCATTATATTTAAGGGAGACCAAACTGGCTGCCAAGAGCGGCCATTCAGCCTATAATTAGTCAGTATATCGGGTGTTATGGTAAATTTTGTATCTTTTTGGGTCTGTGAGAAATTTATAAGTATCTACGAACTATAAAAGATACAAAACTGTTTACCAAATTCAACGATGATACTAGGAAGATCATTACAATCTGTCTTAATTAGTTCGTACTAGTTCAATATCCAAGTCTTAATCGTAGCAACATGATTTTATTAAATAATGATATAAAGACATATAACCGAAAATTTTGCAATAAATCGATTCCTTCACGTCCCCCCCCCCTAAAAAATATCAATTTAAAATCTATAAAATCAACATTAATTTCTAAAGCAAGTTACTTGTGTTTTTATATAAAATAAAAATTCTGCTTTTTAAAGTAGTTATTTGACAATAACGATTAATAAAAAATATTTTATATTTTTTTGAAATCGTGAACAAAAATTTTAAATAGTAAAAATTATAAAATATGACATTTAATAAAAACTTTTTCGTTTTTATTTATAACTTAAATGGCAATTTCTTTATAACAAAATATTCAGTCAGAATATTCTATTTTTTTTACGATTTAAATTTTACGCGGCAGATTTGAAAAACAGTTAAAGTTGTTTAAGTTAAACAGAAACAAAAATGATCAAATATTAAGTAGTGGGCTTTTTAATAGAAAAAGCGTTTAATAGTATGTTTTTATTATTATATATTTATAGTTGAAATCGTTTCAGGCATAAAAATAACTTGTAATTTTCCACATTTTTTAACTCTGTCAAAATTGAAAAAAAAAAAGTCCTTCCGGCAATGCCGGGAGGAAGAGGTAGCTTTCATATACTTATATATTTATTTATTTATTTTAAGGTAAGTTACATTGTTCAAAAATACTAAGCTCAAATTAGTGGAAATAATCTTATAAAATTAGTGATTTTATTATAAGATTGAAACTAGTTTTTGTCAAGACTGAATATTAATAGGAATTTTTTGAAATTAGTCATCTTTTATTCAACCTGGTTTTATTTTAAGCGATTTAGAAAGTCACCAAATTCTACGATATCATAAAGTGTATGCCATTTTAAAGCAACATTGTGGATCGTTCAGATCAGACCGTTTCAAAATGTCAGCCATAAGCAAAATTCAAAGTGCTATAACTCAGTCATTTTTTAAGATATAGACAAAATAAAAAGTGTTCTGGAATCATTGTTTTAAGTTCTAACACGTAAAATAAAAATATTTTTCAATTTTTAATTTTTTCGCATTTAATTTTAATATTTAAATTTTTAAAAAAATTTAAAATGGCCACCATTTTGAAACAAAATGGTGGATGATGCTAGCCAACGAACTAGGTCGAGACATTTGTATGTACTATGTACATACCAAGTTTTATTCAAATCGGTTCATAAATACGCGTGTTATCACGTGACAAAAATCAGATCATTTCAAAATGTCAGCCATAAGAAAAATTCAAAGTGCTATAACTCAATCATTTTTTAATATATAGACAAAAAAAAAGTGTTCTGGAATCTTTGTTTTAAGTTCTAACATGTAAAAGGAAAATATTTTACAACTTTTAACTTTTTCGCATTTAATTTTACATTTCAATTTTTTAAAAAATTTTAAAATGGCCGCCATTTTGAAACAAAATGGCGGATGATGCTGGCCAACGAACTCGGTCGAGACATTTGTATGTACTATGTACATACCAAGTTTCATTGAAATCGGTTCATAAATACGCGTGTTATCACGTGACAAAAATGAGATCGTTTCAAAATGTCAGCCATAAGAAAAATTCAAAGTGCTATAACTCAATCATTTTGTAAGATATAGACAAAATAAAAAGTGTTCTGGAATCTTTGTTTTAAGTTCTAACACGTAAAAAGAAAATATTTTTCAACTTTTAATTTTTTCGCATTTAATTTTAAATTTTAAATTTTTTAAAAATTTTTAAATGGCCGCCATTTTGAAACAAAAGGGCGGATGATGCTGACCAACGAACTCGGTCGAGACATTTGTATGTACTATGTACATACCAAGTTTCATTCAAATCGGTTCATAAATACGTTAGTTATCGCATGACAAAAATCAGATATATATATATATATATATATGGTTATATATATATATATATATATATATATGTCAACATTTGAACGGAGGGTGGTTTTGGGGTCTGGGGGTCATGATCGGTGAAAATATACCAAAATTTTCCGGAAGTGCTTTCCTCCGGACGGCTGCAATAGGTAGCTTTTTACTTTTTGTAATGAAAGCTACCTAATATTTTAAATCTTAAATATATCTCATTTTTTGTCTTGTTTAAGTTTTAAGGACAAAAAAATTTCTTAAAGAAGAAAAATATTTATAACACAGTAACAATTTATAAATAAAATTAATTTTTCATATTCATAAGCTTTTTTACAATTTCAAGTGTTGATATTATAGTCCCAGCAGGAGAAGAGACCTGTCAATCATACGTGACGTAACGTAAGACGATTCCATTTCTTTCATATAGGAGCGTCGATTTTTCGTCCCTACGCTGCGCCGTAAAAGAGAAACGCGTAGGTTGCCACATTTCCCAGGTGTGCGACAGTTTGGCGCTACTTGGGAGAACGCACCGAGAGAGATGCCGGGCCTCGGCCTGATTTTCATTAACAGCATTTGGGTAGGGCCCAGCTCTGGATTTTATTTTTTCTGAAGACTCGGGCCTTACTTTTTTCATGAAGGATCGGGCCGGGACTAACTTATTTTTTCCGTAGGAAGCCGCTATTGATTTCATTTTTCCTAGTCTTCACGTATCAAAATATTCAGCCACATTTGAATCATCCTGTATGAATATAATTTGCTCGACGAAACCAAGTCTGTTTAAAAACCAGTAAAATTTGGCTTGGTCCAAAAATTTTTGCAAAAAAGGCATATACTTTTAAATTGCCATTATTCTACAATTACATTAAACATTAAAACTTATTCTCAACTTTTATATATATTGTTATTTTTGTATTATTACGATAATAAAGATAAATATTTTGCTTTCAATATATTTTATTAAAAGCTTGTTAAATACTATTTTTTTAAATAATTAAAGAAATAATTACGCAGAACAATACAAAACTAAATTTTATTTTTTGCTTTTCTGAACTTATCAAGGATAAACTAGTATTGAAAAAAAAAAAAAAATGCAAAAATGTTATTTCAAAAATGGATGGAATCTGCAAAGTGGAGTTAAATATATATACAATTTAATTAATTTTAAGGGATTCTTCAAAAAATAAATTTCTCATCGCAACAACACCAAATTCCGGATAAATGAATTATATCTCGAGTTGTAATAGCAATTCCATAATGAAATACATATGCAATACTAATTTACTTTATTTGTGGCTATTCTCAACTGCTCTGCTCCCCTGAACAAACGCAAAACGTTTTGACATTAAGAAATTCATTTTTCAATCGAAAGATATAAAATTGGAAAGTATGGCTATGGAAGCGATTTGGAATCGAATTGTTTTCTATTTTTTTTATCAATAAATAACCTATTGAGTTATAAACGATTTTGATCACGTGAGCAACACGTATTTAATCCCCTGTTAGAGTCATTCATTTTTCGAGCAGAAATTTGGTTCAAAACTCTCAATTTGACATTATTTTCTAAAAAATCTATTTTGGAAGAAAAAAAAAAAAATGAGAAAATGAGTAGGATTAGGTAATTTCTGAACAATCGGTAACTTTATGAATAATCATTCTTTCTTTAGAATGAATTGTTTTCCCTTTTGAGGACATGTTTGTAATAAAAAAATAATTGTTTTGAAAAAAAAAACAGTTTAAAAATGGCGGGATAAATTATAAACGAGAGAGAAAATAAAACACAGCTAACCAAGAGAGGGAAAACAGGTTTCTGTCAAAAAATGCGCAGGTTACTGGCGCGAAACTTTTTTCATTGCAACCCTAGTCCTTTGCGGGGAATGGTCGAATTGAAAACACGGGGTTATTTACCCCTCCCGTATCACCTTGCACACCTTCTGTAAAGTCGACTCATCTAAGAGAGGGTGTTTCCCAAGTCTCATCTCGTGATGGGAGTATTATATTTTCCAAGAACTAGATTTGTTTCTGTTTTTGAATATTAATTGAGATATGTAAAAATAGTTTTCATTTTGTCCTGTTTACTATTAAATATATTTATTTTTTTAAAACTCTAATATAAACTAGAAGTATTTTTTCCTTAAAATCCTTACCGTATATCAGTATTTTTCTAAAATAAATAAAATTAATAAAATAATTTTATAAATCACAAAATATAGTACACGTATCTTCTATTGTTTCCTTTATATAAAAATAAAATAATATTAATAATATTAATTTCAAAAAAGCATGCATAAGTCATAGATTATGAAGCAATTTGTAACACATTCAGATTAATGTAACAAAACTGCACAGTTAAAAAAAATTAAAATATTACACCTCATTTCACCATATCGAATTGTATAATGCATTTAGAAACCAAATTCGCATCTACAGTTGTAAAATTATTCAAATATTTTAGCAGCCGTGTATATTATATAGAGATTTGTATCTTTTAACAATATGCATTCTAAAACTTAGTTTATTTATGAGATACTAGGGGGGCCCCTCCCCCCCTGCTCGCTATGCTCGCCAACCCCCCGCGTAATCGCTTCGCGATTCCAAATTATTGGCTACCCCTGCTTGCTGCGCTCGCCAATATCCCATGGTATGCATAAGCAGTTGCAGACCTTTCAAATGATGTGTCACATGACTGGTGTTGTAAATAAATTAAAAATGTGCCCCCCTGGGAGGCAGAGGGGGAGGCGACACAAAAGACATCCATAATATGAATAAGCAGCTGTAGACCTCTCAAATGATGTCACACGACTGGTGTTGTAAAGAAATTAAAAATGTGCCCCCCTGGGGGGCAGAGTGGGGGTGACACACAAGACATCCAAAAAATGAATAAACAATTGCAGACCTTTCAAATGATATGTCACACAATTGGTGTTGTAAAGAAATTACAAAATGCGCCCCCTCTGGGGGCAGAGGGGGGGTTACACACAAGATATCCATAATATGAATAAGCAGTTGCAGACCTCTCAAATGATGTGTCACACAATTGGTGTTGTAAAGAAATTAAAAATGTGCCCCCGTGGGGGGCAGAGTGGGGGATGACACACAACACATCCATAATATGAATGAGCAGTTGCAGACCTTTCAAATGATGTGTCACACAACTAATGTTCTACAGAAATTAAAAATGTGACCTCCCCTGGGGAGAGCAGAGTGTGGGGGTGACACACAAGACATCCATAATATGAATAAGCAGTTGCAGACCTTTCAAATCTTGTGTAACACGACTGGTGTTGTAAAGAAATTAAAAATGTGTCCCCCCTGGGGAGCAGAATGGGGGATAACACACAAGACATCCTTTAAATGAATAAGCAGTTGCAAACCTCTCAAATGATGTATCAAACGACTGATGTTGTAAAGAAATTAAAAATTTGGCGAAATATTACAGTTATCGCCAAGTTGGCGTCACTTTTGACAACTAAGTTTGGTCGCCAAATTTGGCGATATATCGCCAAGTTGGCGACAAACTTGGCGATTGTTGGCGATGGTAACCTTTCCTCTCTTTATGGTAAACCATATGGCGATGCATAGACGGAGCCCTTTCCTGATTGGTCTATTCGACTCATGGAAGGAGTGGACAACCCGGATTCGTTAGTTCCGGAAATCTTCCACATCAGCATCATTCCAGGAGTCATTCCTTTTAAGGCTAGTTTTTTTTTACTATAGAAGGATATATTATGAGATATATATTATGAGATACATATATTTCGCAAAATCCCTCTTCAGCAGTTTCCTCTAATAAGGAGAATGGTATGCGTAAACTTTTATGTTTTTCTGTACATCAGATATAAAATTTATATATAAAGAATAATATGAAAAAAATTATTAAATTTAAACGCGCATACCGAATTTTAAAACATACTTTTCAACAATTATTCTGCAAAGACAGTGCTGTAACGAATTTCTTTTGTATTTCTCTGTAAATTAATGAAAATATTACTATGAATGCTCTGTTTTAACGTGATCGTAGCGAAATTCAGTGATTTATATCAGTTTCAATACATTTAAAATAGCGTAATGTCATTAAAATACTCTCCAAATAATTTTTCTTTCGTATACCATAATGTAACCTAATTCTTTTGAGTGTCCCTGTAAATAAGCCATTAATTGTACATGGTCTATATGCAATATCAAACATACTTTTGTGACCCTAAATAACCTTTATCAATTGCCTGATAATCCGAGTATATTTACGGGAGTTAGAGCGTGGCCAGACGGACAGACAAACCGAATGCATAAGCACTTTCCAAAAATTGCTGGAAAGTGCTAAAAGGTATAAGTAAATGGAAATTTCATTAATATTTTCAGCCATCGGATAAATGTGTAATATACAGGGTTGTCAATAACTTTTATTCTAATCGTACTGCTATTTCCAAAATATAGTAAATTTCTATCGTCCATGATGTCAAAGAACATGTCAAAAGATTTTGTCTTGGGTAACAAAACGAAATAAATACAAAAGTATTTTTTAGCTGCTCTTTTATAAATATTTAACGCTTGTTTTAAAAATCACATCTTATTTCATGATCGTAATTAATGTTAATCACAAAAAGTAAAAAAACAAAGGCAGATTACGTGATAAATTGTACGGAAAGAGTATATTAAAAATAATAACATCGTTTTTTATAGCCTGGCCTGCCTGCAGATTCAAATTTCGAAGCTCAGCCCTAGAGAATAAATGTCCTATTCCATACATCCTGTCAACTGACCGAATCCAATTGCATCACTTACGAAAATTTAACTGTATTTTTCTGTTTTCTTTGAATTAAAAACGAACATTTCCGGGGTTTTTTTTTTTTTTTTCGAAGTAATAACTACTTTTTTAAGGTTGATGGATATGGATAAAAAGAAAATTTTCCGTTTTTATATTTTGGAAACAACAGTTGTATTTTTAATGTTCAATATGTATGATAAAAAGAGTAATTATTCGTTTATTTTAGGACATGTGTGCTTTTCACTAAACGTAGGAATTTAGCGTAAAAAAAATTAACATTTTCGAAAAATCAAAAGCTTTTATAGAGATTGATTTTTTTACAGCTTAATTTAATAACCAAAAGTATATGTTAAAATTTACCACTCAGGTACATTAATAAAATTTCCTAAAAAGCTAGCAATTTTATTCATATTGCTTTAAATTTATTTTATAAAATATAAAAACTTCTAAAATAAAATTTATTTTATTGAAGAACCGCTTTTATGAACTTCTGTTGTTTATATTTTCAGAGTTATCCAATTCAAGATTATAAGGTATAAAATTTTTATACAATGACAAATGAAGACAATATTTGCATATGAAACTTGCAACATTTCTAAAAATTTAAAACATCTAAATAATTGGAAACCTTTAATTTATATTGTACATTTGTCCTTTAGAAAAAAAAAGTTGTTTTGAATCTAACTTCAAAATCTTAAATTAATTTTAAAAGAGAACTTAAAAAAGATATTACCAACAGACTATTCGCAGACAGTTTATGGAGAAATAATTTACATTTGAAAGAAATAAACAAACAAGATGAATGTAGATTCTACCATTGCAGAATTCAGTTTCGCCTCCGATTAGAAAAAAAAATCGATAGAAGTTTTTTACAAATTCGACCTCGTTTAGATTGCAATGAACTAACTTCATTTTTCTTGTGTTTATCAATATAATAGCAAACAGAACGGCGTGAAATACCCAATTGAATAGCAATTTCTCTCTGAGACATTGGAATTGCGGAATAATAAAGAGATACAATTTGACGTGCTACTTCTTCATTGAATAGATTCATCAAAAACGGATTTTTTCTTTAGTTTAAACGCTTTTTTGTAGACTCTGAGTAAAAGGAAATGCAATTTAACAATAAAACGAATGGAATCCCGTCGAATTCGACGAATGAAATGTTTAAAAGACCCGATCGATTTGGTTTAAAAAAAGCAAAAGTAATTACATTATTGAATCAATATATAATAAATATATTTACAAAGTAAATGTCAAATTTGCCAGTTACAATTTTGCATTCAAATATTCGCACATCTACAGTTAAAATTGTAATATGATTGCCGGCGAAATCCAGAAATTTTATTTTATATGCACTCACAGAAAAATAGCTTTATTTAAAAAAAAAAAGAAAAAAAAGTAATATCGGGTACTACTAGGTTATCCCATCGATCAAAAAATTATCGCCAAACTATAAGATTAAATGCCAATAATGGATGATCGTGAATGTCACATTCAATGACATTAAATACGATTCATGTGTTTAAAATGTCATTAAGTGATTTTTATTTCGACTTTTTATTAGTATTTTTATTAATATTCTACTAATTATTTATTTTTTCGTTATTTAAAATAAAAATTATGTCAATATGTATAATTTGGTTATTAATGTGGCGATTTGTATAATTTGGCGAAATTGGTCGACGGGATAACAGAGTAGTACCTAATATCGTTATGAGTAAAAATACGATGTTTTAAATAGTGACGTCATTTTCTCTTCAAATGTTCTTTAAAAGCTACTGTTTATGAAAAAGGCACCCATAATAATATTGTAATTTTTTATCTGGTTGCTGAATGGCATAATTTTCCTCATTTGATATTTCTCTTATTTTGATTTAGACATTAATTTTTATCATAAATTATTTTCTGTCATTTTATTTACATTATTAATATTATTTCTCAGTAAATATATATATTTTTAACTCAATTAGTGCATAATTATACGCAATCATTTTAGAAAATAAATTTTTATTATCGAGAGAAAAGCTAAATTGTGTTGCCACCATTTTGAAGAAATGTCATGAAAAAGCTTTTAAAATTAAAAATAAAATATAAAAATGGAAATAAATTAAAAAATAATTAAAATGGGCACAACTACAAATAAATATTTTTCATTTAAAAAAATAATTATCAAAATCGGTTGACTAGAAAATTCAGGGCTGATGACACGACATTTTTAGCTTGTCTGAAAGAAATAGCATCGGATGCTAATACATTTTCAGAACATTTTAAGATATATTGTTAAACGATGTTTCTAAAAATGTTTTCCATAGCTTTTCAAAAATATAATGCTGCATATCTGCATATAAAATAAATATATATGCATATTTTCATAAATAATAATAATAATAACCACTTACACTCCAAGGTAAAACTTCTTTAAGTGCGAGTTTCTTTTTTTGTCTTTTATTAGTACGACTTCAAAATAGGTATTAGTATAAAATATTGTTGTAATAAAGAGCATTTCATAGAATTATAAATTCCACTTGTAATATATTTTGATGAGAAAATTTTCAGGGTAGTATGATTTAACGAACTAAAAAATTTTAATTTAGGCATTTTTGCTATTGATGATTTAAAAAATTTAAAATATGCATTTAGACGTTACATTTAATGGAGATGATTTTTCTTTTAAATAAGACTTTCTTTAATTAACTGAATCATAGTCTGTTTTATAAAAAACCGATGATGCCTCTTAAGTTTTAGCTTTTGTGAACAACGGATCATAATCTCAAATTCTATAAACAACGTACGTTAATTCAATCATAAATCTGTCTTTGCTTCGGTAAGTTGTCGAAAAGTTAGATATCTGTTTAAAAGAATAACGTCAATTTGGTTGAATTTCTTCGGAATTTTATTAATTTTATGTAAATATATTTTTTCAATAACCTTTTTTACTAAAGATTATGCAAATAACTGATTTATATTATTTCTAATTCATGCATATTTACTTCAAGTTTCAAATGTAAGGCCAGTATCCCAGTTAACACATAAAAGTTTCAAGAATCGGGTAACTGGGACATGCAAGCTTAGCCGTTTGTTCACTCATTTATCTTGCTATTTTTTCACGAAATACCCATGTAACTTTAATTCATTCACCTAAATAAAGTACATAGGTACTTACTTAATTCCGTTTTTTTTTTTTTTTATTAAATATATTTAATGATTTCGTATTTAGTATTGTTTTTAGATACATTGGCAGCAAAGCTTTCCCTTGTAATGCTCTGTAGTAATAGAATAATTTACATGTTCTGCCTGATTTAAAACTGTTTAAGTTGTTCACTTCTTTTCAAACAGGATCTGATACTCCATATTAAAAACATATTCGAGTGTGGATCTTAGACGTACCTGGTCAAGATGTCCCATGTTTATAGGGCAATTGGACCCAATCCGGATTAACTGTAATCCGGAATTCCACGAAGTAAAAGAAATGAAACACATATATTTCATTTTACGTCTAGACATTAAAATTTTGTTTTGAAAACTTTTGTCTGATTCAGTGTAGTTGTAAATGAATTAAAAATTCTATACTCTTCATTTTCAATACCAATCGTGATATAGTAAGCATCAATAACCTACATAAAAATTAGTGCAGTTCGGATATATTTACGAGAGAGAATTCGGTCATGTGCACAGACAGCCAGGCGGGTAATCAGACAGACGACTAAAGATACAGACAAACCAAATTCATAAACATTTTCCAACTAAATTGGAACATGCTAAAAATGAAAAAAAAATACTACATAAATTTTGAAAATTTAAGTATGTACTGTACAACGAAAAAATTCCTTACAATTTTTTTAAAGAAGCATCATATACAGTAGAGCGCCGATTATCCGAACTCCAATTAACAGAACTTTCAATTATCCGAACCGTGTTTTTAGACTTTTAAAATTTTTTAACCGAACTTCCAATTATCCGAACAGCGTATTTCTCTTTTTAAAATTTTTTTCCGAACTTCCAATTATGCGAACGGCATATTTTTCATTTAAAAAAAACCTCCAAAACCTAAATATATTTTTTTTCTGTCCCTTCCAATTACATTTCTCTTTTTTCACCCTGTTATCTATCTTTTTTCTTTTCTTTCTTGGCATACAAAATTTAATCCAGAAACTGGAAGGTATTTTTGGGGAGTTTTGTTAGTGGGAAGAGAGAACACAAAAGGTTTGAAGAAAGAGGTTGAGAAACCAAGGTCAAAGCACAAAATTCCTGTTTGTATTTTTCTCCCCTCACCCTCGCTGTGGACACGTGTTGCAATATGTCTATGGTTGCAATGCAATCCCAAGGGGGTGGGAGGGTATTTCTTTGAAGTTTCTTATCGCAATGGACAGGTCACTGACCCGGTGTGAAGCCAGGACTAGAGAAAAGTGAGGGCTACGACATTTCTTTGACACCAGGTCGGGAGTAGAGAAAAACTGGTTTGTGTGACGTAGCTACGTTGACAAAGGTTTCTTGTTGACGGTTGTTGATTGCACCAGCGATCTAGCTCATTTATTTTTCTGCAACGAAGGAGAAAAGATGTCTGGAAAGCGAAAAAGAGTTGTTTTTCGCTAGGAGACAAAGATATTGAAGAGGCTGAAAAATGGTGAAGCAGATACAAAATTAGCAGTGGAGTTTGGTGTAGGAAAGTCTACAATATTAGATATAAAAAAGAATGAAGAATCAATTATGAAGTATGTAACGGGACTTGAAAGTGAGCAAGGAAGCTTAGATAGAAAATCGATGAAAAAATCCTTTGATGATAAAGTAGATAAAGCTTTGCACATGTGGTTTTTGCAGAAACGCTCATCTGGTCATCCCATTTCTGGACCCTTATTATGTGAGAAGGCTATATTTTTCAACGAAAAAAAGGACAAAAAAAGTTTAAAAGATGAAACAAAACAAAAAAAAAGTTTAAAAAATGAAAAAAGACAAAAAAAAGTTTAAATAATGAAAAAAAGGCAAAAAAAAAAAACATTTTTAAACACGCCAGCACTAACAGTGTTACCAGTCCTAAGCCTGGATAAAGTGTGAAGGTTTTTGTATAGATAGGGATATCCTTTAAATTGTCTGTCCAATTATCCGAACTTTTGCTTATCCGAACTAGGGTCGGTCCCGACGTGTTCGGATAATCGGCGCTCTACTGTAATAGGAAATTTTCAAAGCTATTTCGATTTCGTTATAATATTATTTCATTCTACCAATAATTTTTTATGAAAAAAAAATTAAAATATGCAAAGTCAAACATTCTTTAAGAAATGAGAAATTAATATTAAAAAGATATATATATAAATGAGTTGCCTTGAAGAATTACCCCCAAATATAGTATCTTTAATGGATTCATAAAATGTTCTCGATAAATCCGATGATTGAAACAAATTTTGCGTGATAGATATAAACCGCTGACAGATTTAAATTTTTTTTATTAAGAAGTAAGTATTTTTATTAGAGGGATTTAAAATGGAAAAAGTGAATTGAATTGTCCTAAGATACCACTTTATTTCTAATTCATTTAAAGTAGTTTATACCAGCAATTTATTTTCCCCAGATAATTTAAAATGTGTTCAATAAAAAGAGTTCTATGAAAATGTTTCGACCGATAAAGATAATTGAAATTAAAGAATAAGGGGCAAAAAGAGAGGAAAATGTCACACATCATAAAATATTTTTTTTACGATAATTGCTTTTTGCATAATATTTCATAATATTGTTTTTTTATAAGAAATCATTTAGCACATTTAAATTCAATGTCATTATTAGGGAATATAAATCTATGTTTTTATTATAAAGGAGTAACGTGTGTGTGTTTCTTTGAAGGGCATAGTCTTTGAAACTTCCGAACTGATATAACCCTTTCCGGCAAACTTTGCCCGGTCTGGGATACCTAATTTTAATGCCAAACTTGCAAATAACACCAATAATATTTTAGTAAAACTTTGCTTTTACAATGAAAGCTTAAATTAAGGAATTCAAAATATTTAAAAAATTCGTTTTTGAATTTCCGGTGCAAAACGACCGAAATCAGCTATAATCTTTCTAAAAACTTTCTGATTATGATTTATTTGGAATTATTTTGGCTAGAAATTAGTTTATGCAGTATTCGAAATTCAAAAGTGGGGAGAAACAAACAAAGCATTAAAATTACAATTTCTGCCACACTGTACATCTAAATGTTGCACTGTAGTTACTTTTAAGATGTAACTATTTGCTATGAATGGTTTCTAAACCATAAGAAATTGAAAAGAATTGAAATAAGCAGAAGTTGTTGTAAAATTGTTGCATACTATGATTAACTCGGAAGTGGGGATTATATTATAAAAATATATCTGCGGATTCCAAAAACATGTGACAGCGACAAATAAAATTCATGCTACAGATACAAATTTGTACAGAAAGTCAAAAATATGTAAGGTTTTAGGAATATTTTTTTGGAAATTAGCATTACTTTATTTCCTTGTGAATTTTTCAAGCAACTGGAATCTGGATTAAAGATAAACATTTAGTAAGATTACAGTAATTTTAGTAGATTCTTTACAAAAACTAGTTTTTGTCGATTTATTTTATTTTATTTTTACACTGTACTAATAAAATTAAAGTAACCATACAGATTTACGTAACTTTACTGCTGTAGAATTACAAACATGTTTTTTTTTAGTGTAGAAATATGGATTTATCCATGAGTGTTACTTACATTTTCAGCAATTGCGTTTCTTCTTCGCTAAAACGTTCTGGCAAAAAAAAAAAAAAAAAAAAAAAAAGAATAAAAATAACTGTTTTCAGAGTTCTCACCGCCACTTTATAATACACGATAATGGACTTTTTGGAAAAAATATTTACGATAAATAAATACAAAAAATCACAAATATAATCTTGGGAAAATGCATTGTTAATATTTAGTGGTTTAAAAAGAAGAATTCTGTTAAAATGGAAAAAATTTAATATTTAAAAGACATTAAAATTCTAAATTTCTTCTCACTAATGTTAAATGTATGGGCGTAAATGTTACTTTTTTTTTTTTAAATGTCCTTAGAAAATTAATATTTTTTACTTCTTCATTTTCTGTATTTTTTGCCAAAGAATAATTTTTTTGTTAGTTAACAAAATATTTCTAAAAGCTATGCTTAATTGTGTGTTTTATGTATTAAACGATTAATGACTGTGAGTAAAATTTCAACATTTCAAATCATTTCAAAATCAATTATTATTTACATATATATATATATATATATATATATATATATACATATAAAAAAATTTGTTGATTAACAAAAAAGAGACATTTTTTTAAATAAAAATAAACAAAAAAAATGAAAAATATTAAATTTTTGATAAGATCTTTTAAAAGTTAGAATACATCAAACGCTGATAAGTCCAACACTAATCAGGGGAATTTGAGATCTCACTGAAAACATTCTTAAAAGGAGTCTATGAGATTAATCATTGAAGTGACATTTTCATTAATCCTTTACTAACAACTCTATATAAGCCTTTTCTGGAGTTTGTCTAATCTGAATCTGATCGAAGAAAGTTAATATTTCTCCGTGAAATGCTCTTAATGACTGGAAGACATTCCAGACTTAAATCTTTCCTAAGCTGCTTAAGACTAAAACTAATCTCCCTGTTGTATAAATAATATAAATAAACAGCATACCCGCGCGAGTATTACGCAGTTGAATCTTAAACATCGATACATGGTATATTTTTAAAAATAAAATCTAAAAAAAATTACATTTTTTGAAAATCTTAAATACATATAATAAAAAAGTAAATTCGATTTTTATGAGTTTTTTTCATTAAGATATTGAATGTCTACTAAAAAAAGTAGGTTTAAAAAACTAAATACTTTAAACTGAATATTATTATATGACATAATAAATATTTTTACTTTCTATTTACTTTCTACTAATTTTTTTGCATTCACAACTCTGAAAACAAAATAGCTGCATGGGGTATTTTTAGTTAATTTTATGTTTTTTAGGATGCTGAATCCAAAATTGACTTATAATTTCCTCTGTCATTGTCCTCGTTATTCCAAAACATGGGGAACTTACATTAGAAAAGCACAACTGTGATGAAAATATTTATTATTTTATTACAAGTAACTAAGTATTCCTATTTTTTTTTTCCTTTTTTATGCTTCCCGTATTGCTCACATTTTGCATTTCAAGCTATGTTATGGAAATCATAGTGGAAATTATGTTTTTGTTTTGGTTCGTACCTCCAGTTTTTCGCATTTTCTCTTTGTATTTCTTTTGGGTGCCATTCTTAGCAATAAGAAATAAATATATGGAATAATTAATGGATATTTTCTTTCACTCAACAATACGGTACTCAAAATATCATGTTGAAAAGAGAAATTTTAAGCTTAATTAAACTAAAAACACGCGTTTTGCTAGATAACCTCACCTGGAATTTAAAAAATATCTTTTCCAATTTCAATAAAGTAAAATCTATAAAAACAGTAAAAAAAATCCTCTGCAGATATTAAAATTACAAATAGCATCTATTTATTTAGTACAATCTACAAGTTAATTTACTGAATTAGTATAGAAACACACATAAGATATAACTGACAGCTTTTATTAAATTATTATTTTTTTAAATCAATTTAATTATATAAATTTAAACACACTGAATATACTAGAGTAGTTGATTTTGTCTTGAATTCTTTCAGAGTAACCCATAACTAGGCAAGATGTCGAGTGGTCAAAGAAAAACACAGACACAATTGGTGTTAAATACCAGTATTTTCTTACAGAGAAATACGCTTTCTTAAATCCCTTTATATTATTCGAAGTATTTTCGATAAGAAAATGTTGATAGTTTCTTTTTTTAAGTAGCTTTTATTACAAAAAGTAAAAAACTACCTATTGCAGTCTTGCGGAAGAAAGCAGTTCTGAAAAAATGTAACATATTTTCAGGAATCATGACCCCCAGACACTACAATCTCCCTTTTCCTAAATGTTGACTAATATATATAAGCAATTTTGTTTTACATCATGTGATAACTCTCGTATTTATTAACCCATTTGCATGAAATTAATTGTATGCATTGCACATACCAATATCTAAACAGAGTTTGTTGGTTGGATTCATCCGCTATCTTGTTACATAATGGCGCCCTTTTGATTTTTTTTTTAATGGTGCAAATAAATTAAAATAGGAATTATTTTTTTCCTTAATAGTTTGACCTTAATATAAGTATTCCAATGCATATCTTCTTTTGTCTTTATCTTAAAAGACATGGCTGAAATATAGCAGTTTGAATTTCTAGGAAGGCTGATATTTTGAAACAAATTGATTTTCGTCATGCAGTAACTATCGTAGTTATCATCCTCTGTCCTGATGTCGTTTGGAGGAGACATTAAATAAGAACCTTTAGATTACTTTAAATGCTTCTAGAATTCCTAAAATTAATTCTAGTTTTTTTAATTAAATACGCTGATATCATAAGCATCTATATGCAGACTGATACAACTTTGAAGATGTACAGCAATTTTAAACCGGTTTTTGTGGTGACTCGTAGTGTTTGTCTTGGGACTCAGAAAGTTATAAACTGACATGGACTAGGCTGATATTGTACATTGCATACTGTGTACATCGCAGCGATAGTACGAGCATACTGTCTCTATCGTGTTCTTTGGTTTACTTCGTGGTTCAAAATGGCGAGCATTTGTACAGTACGTTGCCGCGCAATGTTTAAATATTATTGTCCATTAACCTCAAATTCTTGCCAAATTTGACGAAAATTGTCGAAATATCTCCAAATTTGGGGACTAAAAATAAATAACCATAAATGATGCCAACTTGGCTATAGCTTATTAATTTGGCGCAATTCTATTCAATTTCAGTATTGGCGTATTTTCTCTTATCGAGTTCGTCGCATTTTAACTTGTTAAAATTTGAGTAAAATTAGCTTCGAATAAAACTTGTAAAATTTTAAAACCAAGAAATGGGAAAGGAAACTTTTTCTTTCAGCACTGACAGAAAAGACCTTGTTTGACTGAGTTTTTTCCTGACAACTCTCCACCCTCGTAGATGCAATTATATTCTCTTTTCACTCCAGTTTAATGTCACATATTTATTTGTAAATGCAAAATGAAAACATTGGAGGAATAACTGTTTATTCTAATTCCCACAAACATATATTGTGCTTTCAGTGCTTATTTTACACATAAAAAATAATTAATTGTCACAAAGTTATTGACATGTATGTAAATTGTAATATTTAATTGCTCATTAATTTTAATGAAAATAATTTTATACTTCATAAATCTCTTACGCGATAAAAAAAATTAGACTTGCAAACATTCTTTTTGTCATATCTCAAGTATAAATTATATTTTAATATTTTTACAATATTTTAAAATTGAGGTGAATATTTGACTTTAATTTTTTTTGGTAATATAATTAAACTAATTCACTAATAATTAACTTAAATCACTGATAAAGTACTTAACACATTACGCCCATAATCGGTATTTTTGGGATCTTTAAACATCATTGATAAATACATGATAGTTTGATGTCAGAGATAATTTAAATTATTGAATAAAATTTTTGATATTTTATGCTGATAATTATTAGTTTTGACATTTTTAAACATTCTAAATTTAACTAATAACTTCGAAAACTTTGTTCGGCTTTATTAGAAGCATTAAATAACTCTTATAAAATATAGATCTTAAAATTATTAAGATTTTTAAGTCCATGTTTTCTAAAGCTACTTACTTCAATGCTTATAGTTACTAAAATCTATAAATAATAAAAATATTAAAAACAATTTTGTATGTGCTGGGATATAAAGTTTGAATACTTACAGATTAACTGTTTGAGTGACATTTCATTAATCTTTCTCTGAAAACTCTAAATAAGTACCTTATAGAATGATTCTAATCTCTCCGAAGAAAGCTAATATTTCAGTTTAAAATCGATTTAGAAATTCAAAGACATCCTGAAGTTAAGTCTGTATTTAGTTTCGTAAATGTGAAACTGTTTTTACGCCTATATATATATTATAGTTAAATTATTGAGCTTAATCTTGCAAAACAACTGATTTATGTAAGAGTTCTTTGATTCTTTTTATTATATGTCTTACATAAAAGCATTCTACTATTGATTGTACTTAAAGTTTGTTTTTACATTTTTAAAATGTGTAATAGATTTTAGTTTTTCATTGGTAAAACAATATTTTAGCCTATTTTAATAGGAATATAGTAAAATAATGCTATCTAGTAGATTAGGATATGTTTAGGTAAGATCCTAATAACACTACAGAATATTAGTACCACAGAATCAAAACTGTTTTTCCGAAGAAAAAATATTCATTACAATTCTATACATAATATAAGACAGATGACTCAGTTTTGGTTTTCATAATTTCTAAATGTATCAGATGTACGCATTTCTCGGTCGCAGATTAGTAAGCATTGCATTTTTAATACTAGTATATCAGTGAATAGTAGTCAAACTGTGCCTTATCTTGAAAAAAAAAACACTCTGTAAAAAGAAATCCAAGATAAACTTTGAAACAATCAATATGTATATACGAATATAAATTAATGAGATTTCGGGGTTTCACGAGGCACAGTCCCCCTGAAGAAATATACTTTGCTGTCACAAAGTGTACCAGAATTATCAGCTCATGAGAATTTTAGAATGCTATTCCATAACAGTGTGTTTAATTTAACGCGTCTAACTACTCAAATCTTCCATTTTTATTTGTTTAAAGATTTATATAATTTTAAAACTTTAAATTGCGGTTTTTAAGGAGTTTAATATTACGCAAAATATGTCAAAAAATAATGACTTTCAGAGCTGATGCTGAGGTTTCTGATCTGCAAATTTACTTGTGTTTGTTAATTTAATTAGTTTGTTTTTTTATCTATTCCAATATACATTATCTATTATGAATTCATCAAAATAATAATAGTCTCCAAATAAATACAGTAAAACTAATTTAACAAAACATAATAAACAATTAAAATCTCTAAAGTTATAAAGAAAATATGATTTATCATTTGTTTAATAAGGTAAAATTCTCAGCTCACTGATAACATCTTATGTTTTTTACATTAAAAGTGCCTTAAGAACTGATGAAAGTTTCAGTGAAATTATAAATCTTCTAAATTTTCAATTTTTTTTCGCAAAGAACAGAGACACCAATCTTAAAAAAGATATCCGGGGAGTAATTTGGTTCAATATTTTATCTATGAAGTAGAAGCTTACACAGTTTTTAAGAAAATGTTTTACTATTTATGAGCTCGTAGACTGCCTTGAGGACAAAGGCAGATTTCTTTTTCTTTATCTTTTTTCTTTACCATTTTTTGTGCAAAAGAAATGACCATAATGTTTGTTTTGCTAATGGAAAAGAATATTCAGTAAATAAACTATAAAGAATTTTATAGTTTTAAAACTCAAAAGCATAAAATACATAAGGCGATTTAAAATTTTGATAAATAAAAACTTACTGGAAAAAAGGTATCAATCTAAGAACTTTTTTAAAAAACTAATCACACATGTTAATCTAATAGAAATTGTGAAAAAATAATGTACACTTGTACAGGCTGTACAAATAAGTGTGGAAATAAAAGTAACTAGTAAATCTGCAGATCAGGAGCCTCAACGTCATCTTTGCATATATATATATATATATATATATATATATATATATATATATATATATATATATATATATATATATATATTAAACACACTTTGGGTAATATTCAACTTTTTGGAAACTTTAATTTAAAATTTTCATAGTACTTAATTATTTATAAGAATAAAATAAGAATTAGAAGTTTTCAGCCTTCAAAAGCGATAAATTAAAAATTTAGTTATGTTAGGATATTCTGAAATTTTCATGATCTATTATTTTTGTTTTTTTATTATAACATAGTAGATTTCTTCAGGGGGGCGGAGCCCCCCTGAACCCCCCGTAGCCTCACTTAATTTAAATTTGCCACTTTCTAATAATTGGGCTAATGGTTATTGTATACCTTGCATTTCCTTATACATTATGATTTATAAGGATAAGTAACAGTTTGGACAAATATTTTTCATTATCCTCATACTTCTACATACCTGCCAACCACAAACACCTAAATCTGATGTATCAGAAACTTTGTAAGTGTAAACTCAGTAATCTAGAGTTTTACAATTTTGTTTCCGAAAAAAAAAATGTTTTGATTGCATTTTGTAGCAGTTATAGCGAGATTCTGACGTCATATTTATTTTTTCTTAGTTTGGTTTTTCGAATGGAAATTGCTCAATTGAAACTTATTGCCGTTGAAAAATTATTCCAGTTTTTTTTTTTTTTTTTTTTTTGGCAACGATAAAGGCAATTGGTTAAATTTTATCTAAAAAATCGCTCTTGATTCTGTATGAAAAAGAAGAAAATTTTGAATTATTAAGGAAAATATTTGAATAAAATTAATAAAACATAGCCTATATTCTTTTCTGGGCTAGGTTATATTTATCCGCAAAGATAAAAAGACATTAATTAATTGACGTTGACTTGATTTAAATTTTCGTACACGCTTTCAAATTTATAGCATTAAAATATAATAAGGATTAGGATGAATGGTTGCTTAGTAACCATTAAGAGAAAATAAAGAAAATGAAATAAATACATTTTAAATAAGTAAATCTCTAAACCAAATTGGTTTATATTATTGGAACACATTTATAAAAAATCTCCAAAAATTACAGTAATAACTTTAAAAATCTGACAAATGCATAGACAAAATTTCAAAACAATACGAATAATTTAACTGTTAAATTTCAGTATCCATTTATCATTGAATTCTATTAATGAAATGTGTAATTTTCTCTCAAGGGAAAAAAAAGTTGAAAATCATTGGATTTGCCATAGAAAAGCATTATTGCGCAAAATAAAATATTCTATATTTTCCGAACGAATGAATCAAATCTAACAAAAAACTATACAGCTTAATCCCAGTGCATCACTAACATACCCACTTAATTTTTAGCCAATCGGATATTTTTTGCGTTAGTTATCGCGGAACAGACAGACTGACTGACAGTCGGACACAAAAAAATTTCGCGTCTCCAAAGTAAGCCTTCACTGACGTTTCGGCAACAAGTTTACTAAATGGTGTGCAAATTGTTACGAAGTTTAATCACAGTACAAACATTAAATTAAAATTAAGATAATAAAGTCTTTGATCTTCTTCAGCTTTTAAATTTTAAGAGTTTTATCCTTTTTTGAAGCAGTATAACTCCATTTTCCTGGTGAAAATCTCAGATGAATATCGAAATGTTGATTATCTAAACTTTACATGTATATGCATTGCAACAATTTGTACATTATTTAATAAACTTCTTATTTTTAATTTCACGTTTATTTTTAACATTTCATGATAGATATGTCCAGCTCTTTCACCGTTAAAATAATAGTCTCCAAATGAATACAATAGAATTAATTAAAAAAAAAACTTTTCAAAAATTTGAAATCCCTAAAGTTAAAAGAAAATATGATTCATTATTAGTATAATAAAGTAAAATTCACATCCCAATGATAACATCTTATGATTTGTAAATTAAAAAAAAAAAAAAATGCCTCAAGAACTGATAAAAGTTCCAGTGAAGTTATAAATCTTCTGAACTTCCAATTTTCTTTCGCAAACAACAGAAACACCAATTTTAGAAAGATATCCGTAGGGTAATTTGGTTCAATATTTCATCTATAAAGTAAAAGCTTACACAGTTTTTAAGAAAATCTTTTACTATTTATGAATTCGTAGATTGCCTTGAGGACAATGGCATGTTACTTTATCATTTTTTTCTTTATCTTTCCTTTCTTTCTTTCTTTCTTTCTTTTTTTAACATTTGCAAAAGAAATGATCAAAGTATTTGTTTTGCTGATGGAAAATATCTTTTAGTAAATGAAATGTAAGATTTTTAAAATTCTAATGTATAAAATGCATAAAAACATTTAAATTTCGAGAAATATAAATTTGATGGAAAATTGTATCGATCTAAAACTAAAAAAGAAAAAAAAGAAGAAAAAAAAACTAGTAATACCGGGAGATCAAAAAACCCGGGTTTTGTGTGACAACCAAAACAAAAAAAAAATAGTTCAGTTGGTGACCAACAGATGATTCTATAATAGGTTCTATACTGTTTTATTGCACCAAAAAAGATTTACAAATGAAAAAATGTTGACAACTTAAATGTAATCTTAGTTACAGTACTGCAGTAAATGTTCAATGTGATGTCCATCAATCAGAAGTGCAGCTGTGAGACGAGGCATTTACAGCATTTAGTAGTATTTCTTGCATAACGGCAGATACATTTTGGTGGATGTCATCTTTCTCTGGTGTTGGTGATGCCGGTTGCTCGCGGTATATTTTTGACTTCAAGAATCTCCACAACCAAAAGTCAAAGAGTGTGAAACCCGTCTGTTTGACTTCCTCGAAAAAAAATAGACCTATTATGAAATCAGAATCGAAGTCACATTGGACTGTCACTTTATAAACTGTTTTGCAAGGGTACCTCAACAAATTCCAACATAGCTATTTTTTCGTTACCACACAAAACCCGGTTTCTTTTCCAACCGTTTGGTGCAAACCGTATCTTTGTATCATGATTAGTTTTCGAATTACTCATTTTTAAATTTCGTCCTGACTTTTGGATCACCCAGTACTTATTAAAATACCGGAAAATGGGAAAAAATGTAGCAAGTTTTAGAGATAAACGTAAAAATAAAAATAACTATTTTACTAAATTGTGTACAAATTAATGCAAAGAATAAAAATTATACAAACATTAAATTAATGTTAGGGAAACATCGTTTCGATCTTCATGTGAGATCTTCATCAACTTTTAAATTTCAAGACGGTTTTACTCTGTTTGGAAACAGTATGACAACGTTTTCTTGATAAAGGTCTCAGGTGAAAATCGAAATACTTATAATCTTAACTTTAGTGTGTGTATAGCTTTAAAAACATTGCAACGATTTGTGCATCATTTAAGGGGTCAGGTACCCTTTGAAGAATCAAAAATCGATTTAAAAAAAAAACTTATAATTAAATATGATTCTTTGCACTGTAAAAAAAAAATCTGCAAAGGTACTAAACCTTTTCTAGGATACTGGGATTCCAAGAACTTTTCCTGTAACGGTAACAGCAAAAATTCAAGTTTCAGAATCGATTACATGAATTTTTCCTGTTATCGTTACAGGAAAAATTCTTGGAATCCCAGTTTCCTAGAAAATGTTTAGTACCTTCACAGATTTTTTTTTACAGCGTGGGAACATTTAAAAACAAACCGCATTAAAAAATTCGCATTAAAAGAAGAGTTATGTTTAAAAAACTTTACGCGATTTAATTTACGACTACTTTTGTGTAGAAAATATCTCGATATTTCAAATTTAAAAAAAAAAAATGTTTTCGCTGGATTCGCTTTCTTAAATTTTATTTTTTTCATCGTACACTGTTAAAAAAAATCTGTAAAGGTACTAAACATTTTCTAGGAAACTGGGATTTCAAGAACTTTTCATGTAACGATAACAGGAAAAATCCATGTAACCGATTCTAAAACTTGAGTTTTTGTTGTTACCGTTACAGGAAAAGTTCTTGGAATTCCAGTTTCCTAGATAAAGTGCATTACCTTTACAGATTTTTTTTAATAGTGTAGGTCATTTTGAAAACACAGTATATCTCTACTCATAAAAAAATCTTGGTTTGTTTTAGCCATTCAAATTTAAAAAATCGTGCGCGCAAGGCATGCAAGAATTATTCTTTCGTAAAAATTGTATTATATTTAAAAATAATTTAAAAATCATTACATATGTGTATACTTTTTTTGAAAACTCTAACTAATAAAATAAATTCTTCTTAATATGTGTTTTCAATTTTATAGTTAAAAGTCAATTAGATACAGAGTGACTGCAATTCTTACAGAGGTCATTTTTTCACGTATTTTGTTAGTTCAAAGGGTACCTGACACTTTAATAAACTTGTTATTTTTAATTTCACGCTTATTTATAACATTTCATGGTATAATGTCCAGCTCATTCTTCTTAAAAATTTTTCCTACTTTCATTTTCCCAGCATTGTAATGAACACATAAATTTTACTTTTTTAAAATATTGTATGTCGTGATTTTTAAATCGAGACTTCATAGAAGTATATTTATACACTTGACAATATGATGTGTATACGTACTATAAATTTAGTCTAAAAAATACATTTTTAAGCTACGACTTCATTTGTTACGAAAACAAAAAAAAAAAACTATTTTCTTGGGTCACGGGCCCGAAAGGTCGCCACAGTATTTCAGTCGAAATTATATGAGATTTATGCATTTTGTTGCTCACACTTTTAAGCTTTCGTTTATCACGAAAATGAAAAAAAAATAAGGTCTCTAAAGCATATAAAACTAAATTTAATAAAAAACAGATTTGATTTACTTGAGTTCGTAACGCTTTATTTCAGAAATTGGCGTAAATTGGTTTAGCCCTTTGAGGGAAAGTAATTAGTTACTTAAAATGCGGAAATTATTCATCGACACCAGAATTTTAAAACATATTTATTTCAAAATAAATAAAATCTATTCTTCACATATTTGATAAAATTAAAATTTTCGGTACTTACGTATTAACGCCACCGCAACAGACGTTGTGCTAATGCGCCAATAAAGAGCAATCTTGTTGTTTGCACGCACGCAAAAAATGGCACCAAGCAATAAGCAGAAATAAAAGCACAAAAAATCAGAAGTCAAAGAGCATTAAAAAAAGCATTAAAAAAGCATTAAAATTCAGAAAACAAAGAGGCAACAAGGAATCCAAAAGATAATTGCGTGCGCGTGCGAACAACAATATTGCTCTTTATTGGCACACGAGCGCAACGTCTGCTGCGGTGGCGTTAATATGAAAGTACCAAATTTTCATTTCAAAAATTTGGTGTCAATGTGGCATTTCGCAAGTAAAATTAAGTGGGATATATTTTAACCCACCGCCCTTCAAGGGGTTATAAACATTGCATTTTTCACAAGGCAATCAATCAAGATTTTATTTCAAGATAATATCTCCAAACTTATAAATTTATTAGATTTTCTTTATGCATAATACCTGTAAATCAGAAATAATTTAACAAGTTTTTATAACAGATACTGTCGAATCTCTAGTATGAGGATGACATGTAATGATGTTATGTATTAATTAATAAATTAAAATTAAAATTTATCTAAAATTTAACAGAAAATATAACCTAAGAGGAAATCTCTATTTATCAACGATCACAAACATTTTTAATACATGGATGATAATAAACAAAATTGAAATTAAAAAAGAGTAAAAAGGAATTAATAAATATATAAAATGAAATAAATAAAAAAAATAAAATGTAATAGACACTTATGGTGAAGGAAAATAAAAATCACAAGCTGAGCAACATACAAAATTTATCCTTCGGTGACAATAATGCCATGAGTTACTTAAAAATAGAGTATTTTAAGTAACTGTCAAGCTAAAAAGTTGTAAAAAAATGGCCAGTCTTTTGCCGTTATGATGTGATGTAACTCATAATAGCTGAAACAACGACAGAAAAAGAAATATATATTTATCCATGCAGTAAGCAAAACAGCAAATTGTACTTATATCTTTGCAAAACATGAATATATACATCCAATTATAACAATGAATTACAATTATGATATAGAAAAAATGCACTTACGGTAAAGAAAAACAAAAGGTTGCTTTATTACATTAATTTATAAAGTAAATATTAATCCGCATTTTTTAGTAATTAAAACCAAATACAGCAGACACTAACACAAACTGTTTTCCTATATCCGTACTCTCTCATATACGAACTGTTAAAAATTCAAAATATTTTTCATTGTACACTTGAATTATTTTAATTTTTCTAAAATTCCGCCTTCATGTTTGATATAGTCATGAAATATATACAATTTTTAAAAATCTTTGCTAGCCTATTTATGATAGCTTGCACGGATAATTATTTACATTATCAAGCATTAGAAGTTATGCTTTTTAACCGACTTCAAAGAGGAGGTTATGATTTCGACCTGTATGTATTTGTTGTTCACGCATAACTTTTGCAAATATGAACCGATTTTGATAATTCTTTTTTTGTTTGAAAGCTTATGAGGCCCATGTGGTCCCATTTAAATTTCATAAAAATCTGATAATTAGAACTTTTTAAAAAATAAAAACTTTAAATTTCAAATTTATTTTGAAGCAATCGACCAATTAGAAGTTTTCATTTTGCATGCTTTTATGTTACACTTACATAGACACACGATCTTTTCACTGTTAAAAGTTTGAAGTTTTTGCTGCATCGTCACTCCACCGCTTTTATGGAATATCTCTATTTTGACCAATGTGAATTCACCATAATACAATGAAGTAAACATTTTCTATAAAAGCGATGGATTGACGATAAAGTGAAAGTTTCAAATTTTTAAGTGTTCAAAGTGCAAAATCCTAACTGGACGAGGGCCAGGATTCACATAAATTTTGTGCTGTTTGCGAAACGAGATTTATTAACAAGAAAATTTATTTAAAACATTGAAAAATTTACTAAAATTCAGGCTTCTGATTCGTTAATCTGGTTTCGCTAACAGCGCAAATTCTACCTTGATTCCGGACAAGTTCTCTTATGCAAGAAACCGGAAATATAGCATCTAGGGGATATAGTGTGGAAATCGGCTATCTCAGGGCGTGTTCAGAGCAACTTACAAAAGTAACCAATGTTACCTACCGATTGTAGGGCAGTAGGAAAGCAAATTGTGGCATCAATGAAAACTATTCTGTTGAATTGTCGCTGACGTCACACTTCGCTTTGATTTTCATTTCGTACTTGTCTACAATCGGTAAATAACCGGTAAGTTGTGCTGAACACGCCCTCTGTAACACTTAAAAAAAGCGCTAAAATGTTCTATTCTTTAAATGTGCAACAATGGTAATGAAATTTAAAGATAGAAGCGACATCTGCAGGACATTTTCTAAAAATGCAAGAATTATTGCTAGTCTAGATAATGTATCACGAAAATGCCGCAGATATCGCTGTGATCGACACTTTGGAATTCAGTAGTATCGTTGCACATTTAAAGGATACAAATTTTTAGCATTGCTTGCATTGCAAAAAATTGAACCCTTTTGCTGCATCGTCACTCCATCGCTTTTATAGGAAACGATTACTTCGCTCTGTTATGGAGCATTTTCATTGGTCAAAACAAAGAAATTCTATAAAAGCGATGGAGTAACGATGCAGCAAAAGGGTGAAATTTTTTACAGTGTCGATAGCAGATTTTCACTCCATGTATTCCAGACTCTCTCCTTTGAACAATGAAAAGTTCTAAAAAATGAAGGCTTATGATTGGTCAATCTTGTTTTGCTTAACAACGAAAAATCCTTCCGGATCTTAACCACTGTTGCAGAGATGCTAGTTTTTTTCCAAAGTACGAAACCTTAGCTGGAACGATTCTCGTATCCACCGAAAGATCCACATCGATCCAGACATGAGAATTCGATATCGAAAAGTTGAAAATTCATCTCTAAAGAGCCTTACACATTAAAGCAAGTGTGTCTGTGTATCAGGTTGCTTGTTATGTCGGATTCACAAAGTATTTAAAGTACATTGCTATGTGCTAGATTTACATTTGGACAAATATAAATGACGAAAAGTTTTGATAAGCTTACCATTAAAGTTAAGCTAGTTAACTTCTTTCACCCATAAAACAAACTCATTCAGGCGACTACCGCCAAGTTCTAGAATAAAAATTCTTAAATTTTCTGTACTTTGGAAAACCGCGTTTATCAAAGAATATTCTTAACTTCAAATATTACTACTTTCATACAGACGTATGTTGAATCATGGTATGATTTTAATAATATCTTCCTTTTTAGTTTTTATAACTGAAAAGAGTATTTTAATACATACGAACATTTAGAATTACTTTGCTATGCATTGAATCATAGAAGCAACTTGACGCGCTCTGATTGTGTCCGTGTACTTTAAACTGAAAAAAAAATCTGACCCTTTTGCTGCATCGTCACTACCCCGCTTTTATAGAATATTTGATCCATGAGAATGCTCCATAATATGCTGAAGTAATCGTTTTCTATATTAGCGGTGGAGGGACGATGCAGCAAAAGGATCAAATTTTAACAATGTACCCTGTTTAAAATATCTTGAAAAATTACCTCTGTTTTTAAAGACTATCTATTTTCTGACCAATGAAAATGCTCCATAGACGTTTTTAGATCGCTCTCATTAGTCAGAAAATAGATAGCTTTAAAAACAAAGGTAATTTTTCACGATAATTTTAACGTGGCCGAGTGGTAAGACGCCGATCTGCTACGCTGGAGGTTGTGGGTTCGATTCCCGCTGGCTCCATTGCACACACACTTTGTGTAGAGCTCCTGGTTGTATTTCGCTTGTGATGTAAATTTCCTTGTGCTGTCTCGTCCTTGTATATTGACGATGACTTATAAGCAGACTTTCATGTCGAGCACACAAGTCAGATGTATATTGTTCAAATAAATAAACTCTTAATAATTTTAACGTGTACGGATGGATTGTCAGCTTTTTAATGCCCAATTACGAAGGCTGTAGATTTCAATGTGGACCTTAAGGCACTACACTAGTCTCAGAAAAAGACCCTGATGTTAATTTTAATATATTTACATGATTTTTTTGCATAGGATAGCCGAGGATGATCTACAACCGGCCTAGTTTTTACTTCTTCGATTTTGCTTATGTATGTTTTATATAATGATAGTTTCAATTTCAGAACCGTTTAAACCGGTTTTGAAATTTAAAATATATATTTTTTTTTAAATCTGAAACCAAAATTGAAAAAGTAAAAACTAGGCCGGTTGTGGAATATCCTCAGCTATCCTATGCAAAAAAAAAAAAAAAAAAAAAAAAAAAAAAAAAAAAAAACGCGTAAAAATTTTAAAATTTGAGCAAGATATTTGAAAAGAACGCCCCCATAGACTTCACATTATCATCCGGGTCTTTTACTGTGTCTAGTGTGTGGCCTTAAAGTTTGCTGGATGCGATAAATTTCCGAAATGTTAAAGCTTAAATGGACAAGTTCTAGCATCAATTAAAGCGGAAATAGACATCGATACCAATCGACATCCTTAAGTTGTTGAAAAGATGAAAATCCTTTAGTATATATTTTGCTCCGGAGGAAAAAATTATCTCTACATATCAATGGAAAATAAAGTTCATAGATATGTGTAACAAAATTATCTTTAGATTCAGATTTGGTTACCGGATTAGACATCAGAATGATTTCAGATTTTGTTCATGTAGGATTCCTCGATGTGAATATGACGACACATGGAACACAGTATACGATTGATTGAAAAGATTTTGGACAAAAATGAGTCATCAAGGGGGTCCTTGTGGCCGAGTGGTTAAGACACCACGCTGCTAATCTCTTGAGAGCGTAGGAGATTGTGGGTTCGAATCCCACTGGCTCCGTTGCACACACTCTTTATGTGTAGCTCCCGATTGTACTTTTCTTGTGTCGTAATATTTCCATGTGCTATCTTGTCCTTGTATGTCCACGAATTTGTAAAATAATATGGATTATGGAAATTATCATCAAATTTTATAATAGAAAATGCCTAGCATTGCGATACATTGTTAAAAATTTAACTTTTGCTGCATCATCACTCCATTCTTTTTATGGAATATCTCATACATACACTGTAAAAAAAAAATACCCTTTTGCTGCATCGTCACACCCCCGCTTTTGTAAGATATTTGTCTTTTGACCCATGAGAATGCTCCATGATAGGCTGAAATAATTGTTTTCCATAAAAGCGGTGGAGTGACGATGCAGCAAAAGGGTGAAATTTTTAACAGTTTAGTTGGGACAAAAGCGTCCGTGAAAAAAGTATTTGAGTATCGAATGCTGTCACTCTCTTATAGATGCAGCCAAGTACAGGTTATGATATTCGGATTCCTCGTCGAATCATTACCGCTCATTTCCGATGTCTTTACTGCATTTATAGGAATTAGATTGTTGTTGTTTATCAATTGAATCATAGAACGATTTTTGTTAAAATCTTTCTTTTTTGCTTTTTCTGACTGAAGGGGGGGGGGGGTACTTTTGACCACACTAGAAAAGCATTTTACTATTCATTGATACATGGAGTCATTTTGCTGTTTACTCTTATATGGAAGCGCTTTGCCGCGCGCTTGTGTAAGGACACTTTACTTGAGGCATTGTCACCTTTCGATAACCACTTCCGATGTCCGTACGAGTTGACTTTAAGATTTTATGAATGCGGTAGCTTTTCGTCGTGCCACATCTGAAGAAGTTACCACATCCAGAAAACCTAAATATTCACAACGATACTAACCGATATTCTAAGTGTCTTTTGAAAAATTGACAATCAAACAGTGACAAGTAAAGCGAATACATCAGAATTCAGCAAAGTGCATTCATTAGTAATGCGTTGCAAAGAGCCATCATATGTCAGTACACATAATTATGTATTACGGTATAAATAACTAAAATGTAGGAAATAAATTTAACTTTTTCAAAAAAATGTATAACCGACTCCAAAGAAAAGCGCTAAAAAGAATTAAATAACTCTATAAAATTCTCTAATGACAAATCGTTATCCAATAACCACACATTGACTATCATGTACCGGTATAAAACGGTGAAATTTAATATATAGAATTTAATATCCACCAAACATAGATTTTCCAGAGAATATTTTTTACAAGAGATTAATTTACATATTTTTGATTTAATTTTTGAATATATACATATAAAAAGTAATAAATTACTTTTTGAAGTTGGTGCCAAACTACCTTAAGTATAGTAAGAATTGTGGATATATTATGTCTAGTACCATAAATAAAATGGGGAAATCATTATCGATTATGATTGTTTGGCACCAACTTCAAAAAGTAATTCATTACTTTTTATATGTATATATTCAAAAAATAAATCAAAAATATGTAAATTAATCTCTTGTAAAAAATATTCTCAGGAAAATCTATGTTTGGTGGATATTAAATTCTATATATTAAATTTAACCGTTTTATACCGGTACATGATAGTCAATGTGTGGTTATTGGATAACGATTTGTCATTAGAGAATTTTATAGAGTTATTTAATTCTTTTTAGCGCTTTTCTTTGGAGTCGGTTATACATTTTTTTGAAAAAGTTAAATTTATTACGTTTTCTTTTTAAAGTTGACACTGAGTTTTAAGCAATTATAATTTCTTTTCATTATTTTATTTTTAGTTTTTAAAATTCACACTGAATTTTATACAATTTTAATTCCTATATACACTGTAAAAAAAAAAATTGGGAAAGTTACAAAATTTTTTCTAGTAGAATTGTATTCCAAGAACTTTTTATGTAACGGCAACAATAAAAATTCTTGTAACAGATACAGATTTGCACTTTGAATCAAACAAATTTTAAGGTTACTAAGAATTTCTTTGGGAAATCGTATTCCAAGAACTTTTAAGTGACGATAACAAGCATTATAGATAAAATTTTAGTAAAGTTACCAAAATTTTAGTAAATTCTTTTGTAAAGTTACAGATGGTTTTAGTTTTGCTTACAAGTTTTGTAGATTGACATCATTTTTTTGTACAGTGTACACATAAAATTTTAGTAAGCATAAGAGATTTCGGTTAATTTAGATTACTAAGGTTACAGATTTTTTTTACAGTGTACTTCCTATTGCCTTTAAAACAGAACAGTTAATCAACTGCCTGTATAAGTATATTGAAGATTTTAGGCTCGATTGTAAATTAAGTGAATTACAAAATAAAAATGCAATATTCTAAAAAGATGCAATACTTAAAAAGGCATTTTGTACTTCATATTCTAATATCAAGAACAATATTCAAATCTAATAAAAAATGAAAATAATCTTTTTAAAATTTCTATTAGCTATATTTCTAAATTATTTTAATTAAAAAATTGTCCCTCTCTAGCATTTAATTTTTCGCATATCCGGTTTATCTCGGTTAAGGGAGTTAATGATAGTTACTATCTATTAGTACTATAAATTACGAAAAAAAAACAAAATGTATACCCATATATTAGGTAATTAATTCAATGAAAAGACTAATTTGCTGTTTTAAAATGTAAATATATATGTTTAATCAATACAGTTTTGCGAAAAATAAAAATTATATCAAAAGATTTTAAAATATTTCTATACCATTTTTCATGCTTTTGTTCTTTTACATATAATATAAAACGTAGGAAAAGCTGCAAAAACATAAAAAAATTACAAAAATACCCTAAGCGAATATAAAATACTTAAAAATAATTGCATTTAATTGAGGGTGTATTGATTCTGATATCGAGAAAATGCAAATTTTAAAAATCACTTCTGTCTGTAGAAACTTCCTTTTAGCTTAGAATTTATTGTTTTGAATTTTCATGTTGTTTAAATTACTCCATTCTCTGAAACGCTGAAATAATGGAATATTATTACTTTATATTAAACTTTATATGTTGTCGCACTCTTTGATCATTAAACGTAATGGTGCCACAACACCCATATTCCATTAGTTCTAATACGCATGGGAGTCGTGACATGTTTGTTATGTTGGCTTGATTAATTCGCAAATTCCATAAAGTGTCTTAAACCAGCGGGAAACGTGCTATTTTAATTTAGATAATAAGTAATATGAGTAATTTCATTGTTCCCAAAATTCATAAATCCGCTAAAATAACATAGAAGTCTGTAAACCGATTTATTACAATTTTCTTAATGCACATAGGTATCAGAATAAAATTTAAATTCATGTATACAATTAAACATTTTTTTGATCAACTGTCATAAGAATTTATAATTTGCTGAAAAATAAAAATCATTTCATAAGATTTCAAATAATTTCTATACCAGTTTTTTCTAACACGTATAGTATAAACCATGGGGGAAACTGTAAAAACTAAAAAAAAATATGCACAAAACGTTCTGAAAATACTTTAAAATAATTACAATTAATAGATGGATTATTGATTCTTATATCTAGAAAATACAAACATTAATTTTTAGCATTACTTTCGTTATAAGAAAACAGACAGTTAAGAATTTTCTTCTTTGAATTTTCAAATACCTCTAATTACTCCATTTTCTGAAACACTGAAATAAAAGAATATTACGTTACATTAAACTTCATGTGTTAACGCACTCTTTGATCATTAAATATAAAGCTGCCACAACACCCTTGTTCCATTTGTCCTAGTCCGCATGGTTTCTGACAAGATTGTTACGTCGGTTTAATTCACAAATTCCATTAAGTGTCATACGTAAACTAGTGATATTTAATGGTGTTATACATGACGGTCGATTATTTGCACTCGGGATATAGTCCCTAAAGGGAGTGCCCTGCGTGGGGGTCTTTCTAAGGGAACCTAACACGTATTTAAGCAAGGTACCAAAAGTTCGAAGAAAAGCACGGAAAACTCCGAACGGTTAGGCCGACTGGCGAGATTGGGTTTAAAGCCAGCATCTACAGTGCACCGGCTTCGAGAGTAGAACCTCTCACCCACTGGTGGGATCGTAAACCTGTCAGAATTTTGCTATTCTTCATTATGATGATAACTGAAAACGTATATAAAATATTTTAAAATAATTACACTTAATAAAGGGTATTCGTCGTATTCTTATATCCAGAAAATACAAATTTTTATTTTTAAAATCACTTTTTCTATAAGAAAGCAGACTTTTAGCTTACAATATTCTGTTTTAAATTTTCAAATTATGTCAATTATTCCATTTTCTGAAACGCTTTTAGAAACTTCCTTTTAGCTTAGAATTTATTTTTTGAATTTTCATGTTGTTTAAATTACTCCATTCTCTGAAATGATGAAATAATTATTACTTTATATTAAACTTCATATGTTGCTGCACTCTTTGGTCATTAAATGTAATGGTGCCACAACACCCATATTCCATTAGTTCTAATACGCATGGGACACGTTTGTTATGTTGGCCTGATTATTTCAGAAATTCCAAGTGTCTTAACCCTTTCCGGCGCACTACTCTTTAAAGTTGGAATTTAAAGAAAAAAAAATTAGGCAATCTATTTAGGCCTAGAGGAGTACACGGGTATCGTTTTGTAAAGATTGCACTAACTATTTTAATTATACAGCTGTTGCCAAAGTGGTAACTTCCCATAAGTAAAGCATTGATAAGCGCAGTGAGAAGAGCATTGCTGTGAAGCGCGTATTACAGTAAAACATTTTACCTATTATTTAAAAACAGTAGAGTTTGATCTCTGTGGTGCTGCCATCTAGAACTCATAAGAAAGATTTAAAGTAGCCATTAGAGTAGTTTTTGAAATATTCACGGAGTTTTTATGTCTCTAAACAGGGGGAACTTTAGATGTTGCCGACCCGGCAACACTGCGCGTTAAGGGGTTAAACCAGCGGGATACGTGCTATTTTAATTTAAATAATGCATAATATGAGTTAATTACATAGTTTCCAAAATTCATAAATCCTCTAAAATAACAAAGAACTCTGTAAACCGATTTATTATAATTTTCTTAATGCACATAGGTATCAGAATAAATTTTAAATTTATGTATATAATTAAACAGTTTTTTAATTATATGTCATAAAAATTTAGAATTTGGTGAAAAATAAAATTCATTTCATAAGATTTCAAATAATTTCTATGCCAGTTTTTTCTAACACATATACAGTCAAACCTCGTTAACATGAACACGCTTAACGTGAATTACTTTAACATGAATTGTTTTCGCAGTCCCCTACAAAAACAATATAAAGAATTGATACTGATAACATGAATAACTGTTAACATGAACAAAATTTTGATTCCTCTTGAGGTTCATGTTAACGAGGTTCGACTGTAGTATAAACCATGGGGGAAACTGTAAAAATTAAAGAGAAAATGTAAAACGGCACAAAACGTACATAAAATACTTTAAAATAATTACAATTAATAAAGGGTATATTGAATCTTATATCGAGAAAATACAAATTATAATTTTTAGCATTACTTCGTTATAAGAAAACAGACTGTAAGTTAAGCATTTTCTGCTTTTTATTTTTATGTATCTTAAATTACTCCATTTCCTGAAACACTGAAATAACAGAATAGTACATATATAAAACTTCATATGTTGACGTACTCTTTGATCGTGAAATCAAATGGTAACACAACTCCCATATTCAATTAGTTCTAATGCGCATGGGAATTGTGGTACGTTTGTTATGTTGGCTTGATTAAATCACGAATTCTGTAAAGTGTCATAAACCAGCGGGAAACTTGCGATTTTTATTTAAATAAAGCGTAGTATGAGTTAATTACATTGTTTCCAAAATTAATAAATCCGTTAAAATAACATAAATTGCTGTATAACGATTTATCATAATTTTCTAAATGTATATCGTTACTTTATTTAAAATGCATAAAATTTAAATTCTGGTATACACTGTAAAAAAAAATTCAAGAGGTTACTAAAAATTTTTTAGTAAATTTGTATTCCACAGAATTTTTTAGTAACCATTACAAACTTTTTTTTGCAAGCGAAACAAGCATTTCTTTTGTAAACTGAACAAAAGAATTTTTTGTATAACTAACTTAAAAATTTTTAGCATGAGCCACCAAGCAAATTTTAGTAATAGCTCCAAATTTTTTTTTAATAACCATTACGTGGGCTCGAAGGGCAGGAGCTTTCTTCGAGCTGCATCTAGACTTCTGGAGCGGAAGATTTTCGGCAAAACCGCAATAGATGGCAGCACCAAACATTTCTACTGCTCCGTCAGGATATTCATAACCCCTTTATCAACGAGTACTTACAGTGCATACATTCGGGGCGTATTTGGCAGTGGCCAGTATCGAACCCGGGACCTTTTAGCTTGGAGTCCGTTACTATAACCACTATGCTATCAAGGTCACACCTAGTGAGTTTTAGTAATAGCTATTAAAAACATAAAATTATTAACTCTATTCGTTGTTAATTTTTTTCTAGTAATTCTTACAGATTCTCTTGTAACCGACTAAGATTACTAAAATTTTTTTAGTAATTACAAGGATTACTAAAGTTTTTTTAGTAGATCGACACTTTTTTTTTACAGTGTATAAGTGAACGGTTTTATGATCATGTGTAGTAAAATTTTAAATAAATTTCTTTTCCAATTCTTTTTCTTTGCAGAGTAAAATTATATAATAAAATGTGAAAAATTGAAAAAAGCATTTAACTTTGATAAAAAGTTTATTAAATCCAATAGATTTCTTAAATCACCAGATTTTAAAGATTCACCTTTTATATAAACATTTTAATAAAAATTTTATTTTACTTAAGAAAGGTGTTATAATAATTATTGTAACACCTTTCTTAGTAAAATAAAACTTTTATTAAAAAGCATTTAACTTTTTTATTCAAGATTCAACCATCTGAAATATTGATCTGAAAGGCATACAATTTAAATATTAAATTATAGTAAATATAAATTATGGTTTAATATTAAAGTTATAAAATCCGGATTATCCAAATCCAAATTACTCCGGTAGTAGGGGTTGCTACCTTAAAATATCGGGAAAAAAATAAAATTTATACATATATACTAAGAAAGTCATTCAAATCATTCAGTTAAACGGATAATTTTATGTTTCAAGATTTATATAGATATGTTTTAACCGCACAATTTAACGATAAATAAGAATCATTCCAAAAGATTTTAAATAATTTCTACACCATTTTTCATGTTTTTGTCATAACACATGTAGTGTAAAACAGGGAAGATGCTGTAAAACATAAAAAAATTACAAAAGAACCCGAAGCGTATATTAGATACTTGAAAATAATTTCACTTAATGTAGGGTGTATGGTATCTGATATCGAAAAAAAAATATTTTCAAAATCACTTACGCTACAAGAAAGCAGGCTTTTAACTTAGAATATTCTCTTTTGAATTTTCATGTTATTTGAATTTTTCCATTTTCTGAAGTGTTGAAATAACGGAATAGTATTACATTATAGAAACTTCATATTTTGACGCACACTTTGATCTTTAAGTATAATGGTGCCACAACACCTAACATTCCATTGGTTCTAATCCGCATGGGAATTGTGACACCGCTTGTAATGTTGGCTTGATTCACAAATTCCGTAAAGTGTCATAAACCGGTGGGAAACTTTCTATTTTACCACGATTTTATTAAATTCACCTGTATGTTTGTGAGTTTGTAACTCTCCTTATTTTATGTATGTTCACCGATTACTCCGAAACCATGCAACCGATTAACTTGGTTTTGGTGTTAAATGAAAGACGATGCTCTCGAATTGGTACCACTTCACACTGTTAAAAATAAAGGTGACAAACCGGTGCCATTTGGGACCCGGAGGTGAAAAGGCGGTGCCATTTGGAACCCTAGGGTGTCATAGCAGCTTGAATATGCGGTTGGGGTGACGACAGATCTGTTACTGGATGATGGGAGCTAAATAAGGTGCCATGCACTTCGTAAGCACCTCATCGGGTGACTGGCAACTTGCGCATGCGCTATGACGCGTGTCTTTCTGCTTTCGGTGTCAGCAAGTAAAGATTACGGGTGTGAGCAAATCAAAACATAGCAGTGTGTAAATTGGCGATATTAATTGAGGACTAACCACTGAGTTACAATGAAACAACAATGAGGACTTAACGATCCGGTTTGCGCGACCAGTGAACCGGGCAAAGTCTGATTAAAGGTAAGATTTAACTTTATTTTATTTTATTTTATTGTAACGTTAATTTATCGTACATCCCTATAAGTAATGTCATAAAAAAACAGTAAATTAGATTTTTTTGTTAGTATGATTGATTGTTAAGTTTATTATGTGAAGCTACAAGCTACACTCTCACCAAAATACCCGCTTGCTAATGTTAAATCTATGAGGTAGTTATTTTACAATTTCTCGTTTACATGTCAATATTTTAAAATGATTTATCGAGGCCTTAGCTACCGAGGAGCAATTGGAGCAAACTGCTCTAGGCACGGGAATACTAAGGGCGCACAATTAGAAAGAGCGAAATGAAAGATTGTAAAAATATTTACATATTTTTTCATTACAAATCAGTTATTATAGACGAATCTTGTTGCAATCGGAATATTCTATGACCATTTTACCTTATGTTTAAACTCAGCTGTTTAGATTTAACCCTTAACTGCTGTTAGTGGTCTCAGACACCGTGAGTTTTTCAAGTTTCACAGTTTAACTTGTAATTTTTAGTTTAACTATAGATACTGATCAATTTTTTTTAGTTTGGAGTCTTATTACTACCTCTAAATACTTTTTAATGGCTGAATTTATTTATAATATTCTTGTACACAAAGTTTAATACATAAATAGTATTCTGAGAATTAATGTAACATTTTATTCATCTTCAGATTAAATGGTCTGACAGACAGCTCACAGTAGTTATGTAACAATTTTTGTCAGAGCAGTTAAGGTTAAAATATATTTTTGCGTCTATATACAGTTAAAAGCAATTAATTTTATTCGCGAAGTTTAAATTTTAACCTTTACACGGGATCTTGGACAGCATCTGGCCGGCTTTGTATATATTGTCGGATAGATGCTATCCGAAACCCTCCTGTAAAGGCTAATTCACACCATATTGCAGCCTCGCGTAACTTCTCTAATATTGTTTCAGTATACTTGATTTGTCTTTATTTGAGAGGGGGGGGAACTTTTTCATTTAAGACAATTGAATACTTGCAAATCTTAAAGTAATCAAAACTTATTTACAGGGTTTTCATTATTAATATTTTCCTTATTAACCACCATTATTTCCAAAATAATCTTCATAATAAGATTAGATCGGGAGGCGGTAGCACGGACAATCATTTAGTCTCACTTAAGGATAAAAATCGCGGATAAAACCTCGATTTGCATATTAAAACGTTATTAGTCAGCCAAGTCATACCTTGGTGGGAAATGCCTAAAACCCGGAATTTAGCGGTATCTTGGGTTTACCATTATGTTTTCTTACTCCCAATTCTTCATATTTCCATACTTTTGGTTTCATTTTCTTTCAAAAAGGTGAGAAAATGTTAGGGTATTGCATTGAATAAACCTTATGATCTGATTATCGGCTATGCAGATTTACACCCATTTTTTTTTTTTTTTTCGAAAGTATTCTTTCGCATTAAACCTTATTTAGTAGCAGAATTTTATGGTTAAATAAAATAAAATATTTTTTTTCAATAATAGTAATTTAAGTTTGATTAGACCGTAATCAGTCCCCCCCCCCCTTTCTTAATCATCAACATCATCCGATATGACAAATTTGTAGTCATGAACATTCAAATTATAAAAGGAAAACAATCTGTATTTACTCCACTGAACTTTCAGAATAGTTTACAGAAATAGTGTGTGTTCAAAAAATATAACAATGAATAAAAACTTATATCGTAATTTTACACAAATGTGAAAATTTTCCGCAGGTGATGAAGATCTCGTGTTTCAAAGGCGATTTTTGCACTGTCATTTATAAATCTTAAACATTTTTCTAATGACATAATTTTTAACAATCTTTCATTCCACCCGTTCTGAAACAAGACCAATAAACAGGGCTGGCTTTTTGCCGGTAAAAACCTGGGGAGAAGGTGGTAAAAACTTAAGGATATACAATAAACTGTTAGCCCTTAAACTGTATTTTAATACTAGTGATAAAAATTCTATTTTCATGTAATTGGTGTATTAATATATAATATCTATATAGGGGAGAGTGGGGTGGTGTGGGACTTTTTTTTTTTTTACAAAAGTAAGAATTTTTTTTTATATATACACAAAAAGAAACAATTCAATTTATAGCATGCAAGGTAAAACACTTTTTAATCCCCCTGAACAATATAGAAACATAACGTGCAAATACTATTTTATTTTAAAAAGAACGTAAGTTTCAAAATGTGTCTCATACCTACTCATTAAGAGTTATGGGACAGCAATAATAAAAAAAAAGCTATAAGGCACAAAATAACCTATAGTGTCGGTAAGATAAACAATCAAACAAAGGTTGTAAGTTGATAATGTATATGCCACAATATAAAATTCCAGTATCTTCATGACTGGAATGAAAATTCAGGATTCTCTGTCATAGGTGTCATTAAGGCCCCACACTAGGCTCAGAATGTAAAGATGATAATGTAAAAGTTTATAGGAGCGTTCTTTTGAAATACCTAACTCAAATTTTAATATTTTTACATGATTCTTTTGAACAAGATAGCTGAGAATATAACGATAGTTTCAATTTCAGAACCGGTTCAAACCAATTTCGTAAGTTAAAGTAATTTAAAAAAAAAATCTGAAACAAAAACTGAAAAAGTAAAAACTACGCCGGTTGCGGATCGCCCTCAGCAATCTTGTGCAAAACAATCACGTAAAAATATTAAAATTTCGGCGAAATATTTGAAAAGAACGCCCCCATAGACTTTGCATTATCATCCGGGTCTTTTTCTGTGCCTAGCGTTGCGCCTTAAATAATCATCACTTTTTTTACATTTTGATGTATAAATGCATATATTATCAGTGTTATAATTAATATATTATCCTCTAAAAAATTTGCATGTTAGCAATTCGCATTATTATTAATTAAAAAAAGGAACTGGACGCATCAAATTCATCCCTTTTCTGGCATGTCCCATTCCTCGCCAGTTCCTTGTTTGTGTTAAACTTCTTGTTCAAACAAAAATACTGCTTTAGGCTTAGTTTAAATTATGGATAATATACAGTATAATGTTCCATAAATAGGGAAACTATTACATTTATACATAAACAAGCCTTTAATATATTGAGAGCAAATAAATCAAATTTAAATTGGATTTTAGAAAAAAAAATTTCTTTCAAACATTTGCAAGTCTATGCATATCAATATTCTTTTGTAAACTGAAGAATGGATTACCATTGCTTCATCTTGTATGCGATCGATGAAATCTTTAGAATAATGCACAAAGAGAAAAACCTACAGTCCCATTCCACCCGACTTTCCCCCATATAACAAAAGGGAGACATAAAGAATTAGCCAGTTCCCTAAAGCTCCTGATATACACTATATGGCCAGAGATGACCGTCCACTTGCGATTTTAGAAATTTTGTTAAATATCTAGAAAAATGTATGTAGAATTATCCTGAAAATCTTAGTGTATAAATATAATACACTACCTGGCCATTGATTATCGTCCACTTGCGATTTTAGACATTTTGCAAAATATCTAGAAAAATACATGAGGAATTATCCTGAAACTCTCAGTGTATAAAAAATATAGTACAGGTCATCTATTTCCGTGAAGATTTCTTCCAGAAACTTTATAGGGGACCGCCAACAAATTAAAAAATGTATGAATATCTTTTGGATACCTCTGTCAAAACTAATGCATCAAAAGCGCTCAAACTGTAGATTGTGATTAAGTGGCTTATTGTTATAAACTGTGTTCATTTTTATGTCGATAGCATGTATACTCGTAGAGAAATGAAGGTTTTTATAAAAATACTCCCAAAATTTTCCAACATTTTTGTTTATAATTTGCAGAGTTCTTAATATAAAATAGTAATATTTTCTGAAAATGTGACAAACAACATTGCACATAATACCCTGTAATCAGAATTAAAAATTAATAAAAGTGGTATGAAAAATGAGTAGGTTTACTAAATAATTTTTCCCTGCTCATGCGTGAACGATATCAAAAATTCATTTGCATATTATGTTAGATAAATGTATAGAGCAACATTTTTGAAAGTTGCAAAATCATAGCTTGAAAATTCTGAAAATAATCGTCAATAGAATCACTTAAAAATCCGTTATTTCCAAAATGAAGCAAAAACAAGAAGGGTTGTATCCACATATTTATTAATTAGTGTCAATATAGAATACACAATACGGAACTTACTAGTACATTTGGATACAATCCCTCATTTTTTTTGCTTCATTTTGGGAACAATGGATTTTCTACTTATTATATTGACGATTATTTTTAGAATTTTCAAGCTATGATTTTGCGACTTTCACAAAAGTTGCTCTATTCATTTAGCTAACATAATATGCAAATGAAATTTTGATATCGTTGACGCGTGCGCAGTGAAAAAATATTTGGTAAACCTACTCATCTTTCATACAATTTTTATTATTTTTTAATTTTGATTACAGGATATTATGTGCAATGTTGTTTGTCAGATTTTCAGAAAATATTTTTATTTTATATTAAGAACTCTGCAAATTATAAGCAAAAATCTTGGAAAAATTTGGGAGTATTTTTATAAAACCCTTAATTTCTCTACGAGTATGCATGCTATCGACATAAAAATGAACACAGTTTATAACAATAAGCCACTTAATCGCAATCTACAGTTTGAGCGCTTCTGCTGCATTAGTTTTGACAGGGTTATCCAAACGATATTCATTGTTTTTTAATTTGTTGGCGGTCTCCTATAAGGTTTCTGGAAAAAATCTTCACGGAAATATATGACCTGTACTATTATGTGTATACACTGAGAGTTTCAGGATAATTTCTCATGTATTTTTCTAGATATTTAACAAAATGTCTAAAATCGCAAGTGGACGATAATCAATGGCCAGGTAGTGTAGTATAAGTCATATATTTCCCTGAAGGTTTTATTCCGAAACTCCAATAGGGGACCGTCAACAAATTAAAAAAGAATGAATATCTTTTGGATAACCCTGTCAAAACTAATGTAGCAAAAGCGCTCAAACTGTAGATTATGATTATGTGGCTTATTGTAATAAACTGTGTTCATTTTTATGTCGATAGCATGTATACTCGTAGAAAAATTAAGGTTTTCTACGAATCCGAAAAACAGTCTCAAATTTACCCAAGATTTTTGCTTATAATTTGAAGAGTTCTTGATATAAAATAACATTCTTTTCAGAAAATGTGACAAACAACCTTGCGCACAATACCCTGTAATCAGAATTAAAAATAATAAAAATTGTTCGAATATTGAGTAGGTTTACTAAATAATTTTTCACTGCGCATGCGTGAAAGATATCAAAATTTCATTCGCATATTATGTTAGCCAAATGTATAGAGCAACTTTTGTGAAAGTTGCAAAATCACATCTTGAAAATTTTGAAAATAATCGTCAATAGAATACGTTGAAAATTCGTTATTAGCAAAATGAAGGAAAAACACGGGGGGTTGTATCCATATATTCATTGATTAGTGTCAATATAGGATACATAATAGGGGCTTACTAATAAATTTGAATAAAATTCCTCATTTTTTTATTATTATTACTGGTATGGAATACCTGTACATGTTAGGGAAATTCGTTGCTAATCTGGAATAGACACTTTGTCCCAAGATATGTTTTGTAAATATGTTTAATAATGTAAATAGTTTGTAACTCTTAATGATAATACAGGAAAAGAATATCTGAATGACAAGTATGAGTTGGTCATGTAATTTTCTCGTGCTGTCCGAAAATAGGCAATAAAGAAGAAAGTGCCCAGTTAAACGGATGGCATTGAGCTCGCAGGCTATACATACAACTGTATATTATACTCTTATTTCAAAGAATAATGCCCTTCCAAAAATAAAAGAAATCAACTAACTGTAAGTTATTGGACAGTGGATTAACTGCCATCCCTCTTTATACTTAACCAATGAGCCCCTAAAACTAATCAGGAAAGTGCCTTATCAGAGTGAAATTATTAACAAAATTTGAAGAAAATGTGATAATTCTGCATGATTTCTGCATATTTATATAAATTAAGGAGGGTAGCACTCTCTTCTCCCCCCCCCTTCATATTTAACCAGTGAACCTCCAATGCTAATCAGTGAAGAACCTTATCAGAATGAACCTACATATAAAATTTGAAGCAAATCTGATATTTATATAAAGAGTTATGACGTTACATACAGAACCTGCGGGCACATTAGCTGTCAGGCTTTGATAGCCTTGTGAGCTATAATTTAAATTTTATTTAAATTTTATTCTTTCTTTTTTTGTTCATCTACAATTTTTGCTGTACTTTGATGATAGATTTTAATTGGACTGTCTTGTTGTGTGTTTTCCTTAATGTGTTATTATTATTTTTTCAGATAGTGAACTTAAATTTATAGTACTTACATTACCATGCTTGATACAAGAAAAGTTTCCGATTCTTTATCATGAAGAAGGTGCAGAAATTTCTGTGTTTCAACCTGTTACTGTGCTCCGCAACTCAAGCAACTTGTTAAATTACTCATGCTATGTATTAATTTTATATAAACAGTTAATTATAAAAACTGATACTTTTATAAGCTTAGTTACTTTGTGGTATGCATTGTTTTGGTTGTTTAACGTTAACTATAGTAAAAGCCAATTTAAATTTTTATCATTTTTATTAGATACTTATGTCTTCAAAATTTTATCAGTGGCATCAGTTCCACATAGTGTTACGTCTTTGTTTAATAATATTTAATACATTCTTCGTGTTTACAATAAAAAGATTATTTGAACTAAAAGGTTGTTTTTTTTATTCAATGTTTTATTCATTTCATTATATTTACTCAGTGGATTAAAATTTCAGATGCAATAAGTCAAAACACAAAAACAATTAGGCAGAAAGTGTTTTGATGTGGATACAGGACTAGAAATCAGCAGTCGTTAGTCGTCAAATGAAACTAAATTATAGAAAAATTATTCCTAGTCGTCAAATCTTGATAGCTAGCTTTCTTTAACTTTAATTTTTGTTTAGCAAATGCTTTCATTTGTATTTTAGCATACATTCCCCCCCCCCCCTCTGCATCATGACATCAGCACGTGTCTTAAGAATTTTGAACATTTCAATAACCTCTAAGTTAACTTCACTTTCACCAATGACTGATAAAACTGGTCCTTGGATATTACACCCCTTTAAACAAGATTTTCTTTTATTATGAGATATTTCTGCATCCTTATATGTTCCTAAAATAAGGAACTGTATTAAAATTGTTTTAAAATTTTTGTATTCCCTTCCTCAAACAAACAAAAAAAATATGTGTGATTTGGAAATGTTTTAAATGCCCCACCATAATTGGCAACCAAAGATTCATTTATTTGCTAACTTTTTATTTTCTGATGTATTGTTAATCTCAGATTTTTTAAAAATTAGCTTATCGTTAGTTATATCTAAAGCTCATATTTTCTCTCTGTGGACATATTTGCTTGATTATCTGTTTTGTATGCATATTAGCTTTATAAAAAGAATAAGTTTTTCCAGAATCCAAATATTGTAGTTTAATCAGATTTCATACTTATGGAAAGTCAGTTTTTATTTTGTTTAGTAAGAAAAAGTGTTTAATATATAAAGTTTCCTCCCCACTTCCCTTCAATACATTAAAATTAAATATGCAATGCAATATTATTACTATTAACATGGTTGTGAAAAGAAATAAGAAAATATGAAATGCAGTTGGCACATCGAAAAAAAATTGTAGGCATTATTTTGACACCTTACATACAGTTCTTAATTTCTAATCCTGTGTGGATATATGCTATAAAATATGGATTTCCATAAGTTCACTATAAAGGTAAGTACTACATATATTGTAAAAATGATTTTTTTTTACTCAATTTCATCTGTGATTTTACCACAACTATAAATTGAATTTATTTTCTATAATTCATTTCATAGCTTGATGGCTAACTTTCTGGAAGAATTTTAAAGAATATGAAGTATTCATACTAATTTAAAAGTTACACAGCATTTATTACATATTCTTTTCTAATTTGGGTTTACATTTTTTTAATTAGATACAGCAGGGTAGCTGAAAAAATATTGGTGCGTTTTTTGACATTGATATTTCACGAATAAAATCTGAGAAATGCTTATTTAAAAATTTTGTAGCATTTCTTCTACTATATGAAAATCTTAATCCTCCGAAAAGTTCACAACCGTCAAAATGAACAGCAACTAATATGTTCAACGAAGTATTCGCCTCATGGAAGCAAAATAACTTTAATGGAACTTCCAGCAGTATTGGGGCCTTCACATGGAGCAAAAACAACATTGACCATCTGCGTGGATATTTAATAACAGGTGTATTGCCTTCGAACAATCAGATCTTAGCTCACTTGACTTCTGTAGAAAAGCTAGAAATAGAAAATCCCCAATTTGCATTGTATGTGATGCGAAATTATCAAGGCATAGAATGATTTAAATCAGAATTATCTGCAGCGGACTGTCAATTCTGTGATCTTTCGTTTTCAAACTTGTGTAAAAAATAAATTTCAAGCCAGTGAACAATTTGTTAAAATATTGTTATTTCTTTTATATTTTATTATTTAATTATGTCATATATTTTACAGGATATAGCATTTTTCTGTGTTCCCATACTTTTCAGTTGCCCTGTATATAAAATAATGAAAATACATGTCAAGCAATATACTATGTGTCAAAAAAGATGGTTACTTATTACTTCTGAAACTATAAGAAAATTATAAAAATATTCATATGATGATAGATAATTCAATTTGTACTTTCTCTTATTTTGGAGTCAAAAAACATCAAATTTTTACAATGTTCTTGCATCTAAAAATGCCCAATCACAAAAATAGTTACTGGCCCTTTCTTAAACATACCCAAAAAGTTTGGTCAAAACATATGAGTTAGAGACAGTCAAAAATCATGATTTATTTCATTTTACAAGAACTTCAAAACATAAAATTGAAAATCAGGCTTCAAATTGCATGACAAAGTCACAATATTTGACTCTAACTAAGTGATTTTTAGAGGCAGAAAATAGGTGTAGATGTTGTGTAAATTTTCCGATTTATTCTAACAAAACCTTTTGGGTATTACTAACAATGCAATAGTGATGACTTATGATTGGTGATTTTGAAATGCAAAGACTGTATAAAAGTTAAAATTATGAATTTTTCTTAAAATACTCTCCATGTAAATGAAAGTACAATTTGAATTCTCTGCCTTTCTATGATTATTTTTGTAGTTCATATTATCCCTCTCTGAGTTACAAAAATATGCTACAATTTTTCTTTGGACACCTGATAATGAGTTTAAAAATATAATATTCCATCAATCTAAAAGAAAAAAAAAAGACTCAAAATATTGACTGATCATGATAATTTTCTCTGCAGAATTCAATTTAAAAATGGGTAAACACTTTCTATTTCATGATTCAAACCAATACAATTTCTTGACAAGCAGGGTAGGGGGAGGGGGGTTGCAACTGTGGGCCATAGATTGTGAGTGCTATTTCTTGTAGGATGCCACAGGGCACACTGGATTATGTGTTTCATCCGTTCACCCTCTGGGGCACCCTGGATAAGTAATATCATTATTCTCCCCTGAGATGCCATTCTTTCACCCCTTAAAGTACCCTGGGTGAGGGGTGCCATTACTCTCCCCTCAGATGCGATCCTTTCACCCTCTGGGGCTCCCTGGATAAGGGGTGCCATTACTCTCCCCTGAGGCGCCATCTTTTCACCCCCTGGGGCACCCTTGTTAAGGGGTGCCATTACTCTCCCCTGAGATGCCATCCTTTCACCTCCTGGGGCACCCTGGATAAGGGGTGAGATTATTCTCCCCTGTGGTGCCATCGTTTCACCTTATTGAACACTGTGGATAAGGGGTGCCATTATTCTTCCCTGAGGTGCCGTCCTTTCACCCCCTGAAACACCCTGGTTTAGGGGTGCCATCCTTTCACCCTAGTTAAGGGTGCCATTTTAGCTCCTCTAGGGGTGTCACCAGTGAGACAAGCCTTTCACCCCTAAAAGGTGCAATGTGTCACCATTAGTTTTAACAGTGCAGTTTCATCGAAAATGGTTCAGTACTTTTTTAGTAATTAGGCAAAAACTAATAAATTAGTGATTTTTCGCTAATTAAAAATGTTGAATACGTTCACTGAATGGAGTGTAGACAGCATGGTCGAGCGGTCTAAGGGCCCTGATTGAAGCTCTGTTTTTCAATGTTTTTCGATTGAAGCTCTGTTCAATCAATAAAATTATCGTGGAAAAAAAGCGTGGGGTGCTTCTTAAGAACTGATAGATGGAGCACCCCACGCTTTTTTTCCACGATAATTTTATTGATTGCTTATTAATTGATTTCTATAATAACAATGATTTTATAGTAATATAGTATTTTTCATCTATTTTCGTTTCAGCTTATAGTACGAATTATTTTTCACTTTTTAGTTTGATATACTTAAAAAGCGTGTTTTGTAGTTTTTTTAAACTATATTTATTTTTTAATTTAGATAAAGCGTAATATGAGTTAATTACATTGTTTACAAAATTCATAAATCCGCTAAAATAACACAAACCTCTGCAAAAGGATTTATTATAATTTTCTTAATGTAGATCATACTTTATTTTAAATAAAATTTAAATTATTGTGTATATGTAAACGGTTTTATGATCATCTGTAGTAAGCATTTAAATACATTTGTTTAAAATTATTTTCTTTTGCAGAATAAAGTGTTGCGTGAAATTATATAAAAAACTGTAAAGTATTGTAAAAAATTAATAATAATTTTTTTATCTATTATAAATTTTATTAGACGAAATTTATCTAAATGGCTTTCAATTTAAATATTAAATTATAATAATTATATATTATATTTAAAAATCAAATCACAATAATTAAATATTAAATCATAATAAGTACATATTACCTTTAAATATAAAATGATAATGATTGTGTATTATATTTAAATATTAAATTAATTACATATTATATTTCAAAATTAAGTTATAATAATTATATATCATATTTAAATATTCAATTATAACAATTATATTTTATATTTAAATATTAAAATATAACAATTATACATTATATTTAAATATTAAATTTTAGTAATTATGCATCATTATTTGTTTAATGATATAAAAGGATAATATAACATTATGCTGAACTTCATATGTTCGCGCACACTTTGATCATTAAATATAATGGTGCCACAACACCCATATTCCATTAATTCTAATACACATTAGTGTCACATTTGTTATGTCGGCTTGACTAAGTCACAAATTCCGTAAAGTGTCATAAACCAGCGGGAAACTTGCTATTTTAATTTAGATAAAGCATAATATGAGTTAATTACATTGTTTCGAAAATTCATAAATCCACTAAAATAACATAAACTTCTGTAAAAGAACTTATTATAATTTTCTTCATGCATATCGGTACTTGATTTCAAATGCATAAAATTTAAATTATTCAGCATAATGAAAAAGTTTTATGATCATATTTAGTAAGAATTTAGAGAGCATATTTATTTTCCTATTTTACTTTGCAGAATGAAATAATGTAACAATCTGTTAAAAAACTAGTTGGATGTGTCAATCCCAAAATTTTCTTCTATCTCATTCTCATAAGTACATTTTAATATTTAAAAAAAACGTGGTGACCCCAAAGTTACCCACTATTGAATTTCCTCAAACATTTGACCTAGCCTAATGAGATTCTGGTATCCGAAAAGCTTAAAACGCAAAATTTAATTAATATTCTGAGAAAATGAGCTTAGTAGTGCCTCATGTTGGGTAATTTATACTAAAACCTAATAAGAATATATTTATGTCAACACCTAACAGAATCTGAAATTTGATGGAATTTCGTCCATTAGTTCTTGAGATATAGTTATAACAAAAAAAATGCAAAACGTAGCACAGCAACACCATATCTTGGACAATTTATGCCAAAACGTAAAAAAGCGTCTAATTATGTTATGGTGTAAAAGAATCTGAAGTTTAATGAAATTCTGAGCATTAGTTCTTAAGATACAACTAGTTTTAAAAAAAAAACCGTGTAAAATATAGCAGAGCAGCACCATCGGTTGAAGGATTTATAACAAAACGTAATCAGCGTATAATTATGTTATATGTCATTTTGTAACAAAATTTGAAGTTTGATGAAATTCTATGCGTTGGTTGTTGAGATATAGCTATTGGAAAAATCGTGCAATATGCAGCATAGCAGCACAACTTGTTGCAAGGTTAATACCAAAATGTAATCAGCGTCTAATTATGTTATATATTCTAGTGTAGCAGAATCTAAAATTTGATGAAGTTCTCTGCATTAGTTCTTGAAATATAGCTATCGCAAAAATCGTGCAAAATGTAGCATAGCAGCGCCACCTATAGGGCAGTTCACACCAAAACCTTATCAGCGGCTATATATCTCAAGGTATCGCGGAATCTGAAGTTTGGTGAAATTCTGTGCATTAGTTCTTGAGATATAGCTATCATGAAAATCATGAAAAACGTGGCATAGCAGCGCCACCTGCTGGACAATTTACACCAAAACTTAATCAGTGTCTATGTATATCAAGTGGTCACAGAATCTGAAGTTTGGTGAAATTCTGTGCATTAGTTCTTGAGATATAGCAATCTTGAAAATCATAAAAAACGTAATATAGCAGCGCCACCTGCAGGCCAATTTTCACCAAAAACCAATAAACACTAATTCATATCAAGGTCTAACTGAATATAAAATTTTATTAAATTTCGAGCATTAGTTCTTGAGATAAAGAGCTCACAAATTTTTTGTCACATACAGACAGACATACAGACAGATAGACAGACGGACAGACTCACAGACCGACATTTTCTAAAAATAGTCAAAACGTGTTCAGGACCTTCTAAAACGTATAAATCCGTCGAAAACCGGAAGTTGAAAATTTTCATGAATCCAATACTTTCTTCTTGTAAAGATAGAAGAAAGTAAAAAAAAATAATAAATAAATACATTTAAGATTTTGTCAAACGAAATTGATTTGAAATTCACACAATTTTAATATTAATTTATAGTACTTATATGTTGAAGATTTAAATAATAATAATTAATTATTATATTTAAATATTAAATTGTAACATTTATGAATTATATTTAAGTATTAAATAATATTACTTGATTTTAAATGCATAAAATTTAAATTATTCTGTATAATGAAAACATTTTTGGATCATATGTAGTAAGTATTTCGATAGCATATTTCTTTTCGTATTTTAACTTGCAGAATAAAGTGTTGCATGGAGTAATATAATCAAAATGTACAAGAAAAAGAAAAAAAAAAACGTTTTATATTTAAGATTTTACCTAACGAAATTCATTTGAAAGACACACAATTTAAATATAAATTTATAGTTCTTATATGTTATGTTAAAAATTTAAATTATAATAATTAAAATTATTATTTTTAAGTATTAATTTTTAACAATTATGAATTACATTTAAATATTAAATGATAATAATTATATGTTATATTAAAATATTAAATTATAATAATTATATATTACATTTAAATATTAACTTATGTGAAATATACATTATAATTGAATATTAAACTTCAATGCTAATTTATTATATTTAGTTTAATGATGTAACAGTATAATACAGTAAACTCTGTCTAAGGAGGAATCGGTCGGGACCTAAAAATTGTCCATGGCAGGCAATGTTTTGTCTTAAGGGGTCTTGTACCTTTTAAACGGGATGAAAATCAACAAAAACATCCAAAGTTCGATTCAGTGTATCTTTAAAACTTTTATACATAAAAACATGAAAATTTCACCGTTCAATAGAAAAGATTATGCTTTTTAATAAACTGTCATTAAACATTTAATAGTCTTTCATATAATATATGCATTACTGAAATTTAAAAACCTCTATTTTTTACTCCGTCGTGCCTTGCGCGCATCCTAACGACCCTATAAATCAATATTTTTGCATATATTATTTTTTCTGTAAAGAAGAATAATGTATTTTTAAAATGAACTACTCTTAAATAAAAATTATTTCATTAACCTTGTAAAAAAATTTCTAAATAAAAAAAATCAAAATTTTACATTTTTTAATAAATGAAATTATTCATAACTAAAAATTATATCGCTATAAATACATAAAAGTAGTTCATTTTAAGCACACGTATGTGCTTATTAACTAAAAAAAAAATCATAACAATTTATACATATGTTCTCAAGATATCATGCGCGCAATGTCTAAAAATGCAGTTTTTCAAAAACCCGTTTCAAACCTTTTAATTTTTGTAGTTACCTTTCATGGGGATGCATCTTATTTTTGCTATAACTTCAGTTCTAATGGGAATTTTTGTACGCAGTTTGTTTTAAAATATTTATAATGAATTATTTTATAATAATTAATGAAAACTGAAAAATCGAATTTTTGAAGCCTTAAAAGGTACTAGACCCCTTAAGCAAATTTTACTCCATGTCTATGAATTCGCAGTGACATGAAAATCTTTTAGAATTAGACATTCTGTCTTATCCAGACAACGCCTTACAAAGAGTTTACAGTATTACGTTATATTGAAAATCATATGTTGCCGCACTCTTTGACTTTTACATATAATGGTGACACAACACCCATATTAAATTAGTTCTAATCTGCATAGTAGTTGTGACACATTTGTTGGGTTAGCATGGTTAATTCAAAAAATCCTTAAAGTATCATAAACCAGCAAAAAAATTATTACTTCAATTCAGATAAAGCGTTATATCGGTTTATAACATTGTTTTCAAAGATAAAATAACATTTTTAGTGAGGATAGAAAACAAACCGTTACTGTATCTTATTCACTATAAACAATAAAACTCACATTTATACTAGTTAAAACCAAATAAAATACAGAAAAATAACAAAATTTATACATATACAGTCGACTCTCGTTAATTTGAAATCAGATAAATCGAATCTTTCCTTAGTTCGAACTAAACATGAAATCCCGAAATTTTCAATAGCAGAATAACGTTAAAATTTTTCATTTATTCGAACTCATTTTTTCTTGACTTCGTTTAATTCGAACTAACAAGATTCCGATTTTTCATTTTTCCATACTTTTTTCCTAACTTCAGGTCCTTGAAGTCCTTGATCCTTGATTCTGAATCATTGGGAGAGGTTAAGAAGCGCAAACTCAATTGTGTTCAGCAGTTGAAATGTTACCCTCCCCACCCTTCGATCACAGTTCAATTTTGCGCTACTTAATTACTCACAACGATTCAGATTTTGAGCTCAAAATTTAAGTCTAAGTTTTTACAAGCATTTAATTAGAAACAAAAAAATAACGGTTAAAAATAATTGTTGGTTACTCTAAAGTTTAAGGCGCCCTCTAACGGAATTTTTTGAAATTTATCTTTAAAATTTATTTTCAAGGAAATACTTATATAAAGAATAGTTTTAGCGAAAACCGCAAACGAATCGACCAATTTTTCCGTTATATCAATAAATATAAAAACTTTGTTAAATCACCATAAAAAAGAAAAATTATACAGGACGCGTTTCGAGCTGCAAAATTACCGCTCGTCTTCAGCTGGTCCAGCTGAAGACGAGCGGTAATTTTGCAGCTCGAAACGCGTCCTGTATAATTTTTCTTTTTTATGGTGATTTAACAAAGTTTTTATATTTATTGATATATATTTATCGCCAGTATTTTCGGTGTTTCTCAATTTTTCCGTTTTTTATAATCATTTGAAATTTGAACCGCCCCGCCCCCATTGAACACAGTTCAGTTTACGCTACTTAACCACTCCCAATGATTGAGGTTTTCAGCTCAAAATTTAAATTTATGTCTCAGCTTCTAAAAAATTTAAAGAAATGCAAAAAATAACGGTAAAAAATAGTTGTTCGTTACTCCAAAGTCTAAAGCTTCCTTTAATGGCATTTTTCAAAATTTATCTTCTTAATTTATTTTCAAGACATAAAGAGTAGTTTTAATGAAAACTACAAACGGATCGACCATCTTTTCTTTTTTTTATAATCATTTGAAATTTTGCACCCTAAAATTTAATGGCGGCTATCTCCTTCGGAAGACGTTTGGAACCCTTAGTTTCCTATTTAGTATTGTTTGTCGTGATGTGTACTATCACCCATTAAAGTTTTGCCCAAGAGTTTAGATACACCCTGTATATATATATTACAAATTTAATTTTTTTTCTCTCCAAAATTAACCTTATGCTATATTAACTTCCTTTTAACAATATCCCGTACTTATTTCAACTTATTAAATTAAAAATCCTGTTACTAGATCTAATCTTTATAGAAACGATATAAATTCTTAATTCGCCTTAAAAAACATTTATTCCAATATGCGTAAATTTAAAAAATGGCTCTAAATTAAAACTATTCTTAATTAAACTTTATATCTTAAAATTCCCAATAAAACTAATTTTTTCCCTGTTTTTATGAACCCTTTTTTAAGAAAGTCTTATTAAATTTATTCCAAAACCATACTTTTCAAAAATATCATTCTTTTTATTTAGTTTCATTTTTCTTTCGCGTTTGATATTTGTTGCGTATCAATAAATTCATTTCTTTTCTTTTTGTTTTAAAATTAATCGTTTGTAATTGAATATCATCTGCAGAATATTCGAATTCTGAGTTCGATTATAAATTAGTTAAATAATAATCTTTTAAAATAAAATTTATGATATGTTTAATTTCAACGCTGGAGATGAAAGTCTCTTTACATGGTAAAATTATGTTTAGAGACTATATAATGTTCTGGAAGCTGTTGGTTTACGATTTAAGTGAGGAAGCCGAGAGATGAGGATAGATATTCTTTACTTTTTTATTCCGATGATTCGGTTAAGACGACTTGCGGAATTGATGTTTTTATGATGGAATATTCTTTCTTTTTTTCTTCTTTTCGATGATTCGGTTCAAGACGGCTTGCGAAGAGAGCACTTCCCGCTCTGTATGACTAAAGTTTAATAAACTATGCTGCAGCAGCCAATGTGTAGCTTTATGAATCTTCTACATTTATTTATTATTTTTTTTCCTTCGCTTGCCCTGACTCTGTGCTTCAAAACGGGGAAACTGGTGATGAGGCCTCTGGCTCCTAACTTCAGAATGTCACTTATCTATATATTACTTTCCATGACTTCTAATAAAAGCATTTTGCTTTATTTTATTTGCGTTTATACTTAAGTCTAAAATACAAATTTAATGACTGTTTGGCGTCTGGCTTTGCGGCTATGCGGTAAATTTACTATTTCTATCAACCTAAATATTCAGATTTAATGCAAAAAAATAATATGAATAAATAATGTAACAAAAATGTAGCAAATAATGTAAACAATAATATGAATAAATAATGTAACAAAAATGTAGCAAATAATGTAAACAATAATATGAATAAATAATGTAAACAAATAATTAAAAAAACGCCAATTTGGGAATTTTTTAGAATCACGTCAAGCAGTTGTGAATCCTCTAAAGTCGTTACTTCTGAAAAGTTACGCAACATTGTGAGTGAAAAAGTCATTTTAATAAATCATTAGAAAAAAGGGGAAAAGTTTAGTCTAATAATCATATCTTTAAATAATGTTTTTTACTATAAATATCTTTTTATAATTTATTTAAATATAATAGAATTACAATATTACATTTAAAAACATAGATGATATGCAATGATAGAAATGAAAGGGCATTCGCCAAAAAAATGCGATATATTTGGGTTGTTTCCGAGATATTTCGGACTTTCCTATTTTCCACATGGACCAGCCCGTTTCACTCATGCGTAGTTCTCTCCTTTTTTTCTGTTAAATTTGGTTCACCTGTAGCTATATATTATATTTAAACATTAAATTATAACATTTATATATCTATATTATAAAGGCCAAAAGTATCTGTGCGTATTGCGTACGTCATTTTGCGAATGGCAACGCATTCACATGCAATTCGGGTTTGCAATTTTTGCTACTGCAAATTTTATACTTTTAATCGTTGCACATTTTCAATTTTTACACCATCGTATAGAGAAAAATATGAACTTTTAAATGCAAATTGTTTGAAAGCTGTATCTCAATTTATTCTTGACATATTATTTTTTTTATAGTTTTTAGTACGAATTTTATAATTGTGGAAACAAACATACGCCATTTTCTCTTAAAATTTATAAAAATTGAAATGCGCGCATGTAAATTTTGAGACGATAAAAATTATGACGGGCTTAGATTTCACGTGAAATTCTATCGTGTCAATTTGAATTTTTTTTTTTCATAGGCATTTATACCAAACGTAAGAGCATAAATTAACAAATTCATCTTAGTAACTAATCTTTATTATATCTTGGTTTATTATTACATTTTTACATATGCGATTAAAGTTAAATTTTAGTAATTTGGACAACTGAGTTTTATATAAAAAGTAATTTTTTTCTTAATTTTAGCTTAAAATAATATGTTTTTACTGCAGCTAATTTTGTAGGTTTATTATAAATCAATGAAACAGTTCCTTCTTAAGCATTTATTTTCGTCGAAATTTGACGGGTTCGACCTTGTTATACTTAATGAAATAAGATAACAGAGTAAAATTACGTTATGTTAAACTTCATATGTGGACGCACCATTTGATCATTAAATATAATGATGCCACAACACCCATAGTGGACGCACCATTTGATCATTAAATATAATGATGCCAAAACACCCATATTCCAATGGTTTTAATCCATATGGGATATGTGTGAAATATTTGTTATTTTGGCTTGAATACACGAATTCCATAAAGTGCCGGAAACCGGCGAGAACATTGTTATTTTAATTTAGATAAAACATAACAGGCGTTTATAACATTGTTTCCAAAATTCATAAATTCACGCTGTGAAACTTTTCATTATAATCTTCTTAATATATGTAGCTGTATGATTTCAAGTGCAGAAAATTTAAAATCTGATATGGTATTAAACAATTTCATGTTAATATGGACTTAAAATTTAAATGCATTTATTTTCCCATCCTTTAACGGACTTCCAAAAAGCAGAGGAGGTTATCAATTCAACGAGTATGTATTTTTTTATTTTTTATGTATGTTCACCGATTACTCCGAAACTATCCAACCGATTAATTTGGTTTTGGTGTTAAATGAAAGAGCTTGCTCTCGAATTGGTACCACTTCCGTTTTATAGAAATTGGTTCAGTATTTTTTTAGTAATTAGGCAAAACTAATAAAATTAATGATTTTTCGCTATTTAAAAGTGTTGAATAAATTCTCTGAATGGCGTGCTGTCAGGATGGCCGAGCGGTCTAAAGCGCCTGATTTAAGCTCTGGTGCTCTAGAGAGAGTAGGTTCGAACCCCACTCCTGACATACGTGTATAATATGCAATTTTTTCCCAATCATAATTTTTTAACCGACTTAAAAAAAAATAGAAGTTATCATCAATTCGACGTGTATGTATTTTTTATGTATGTTCACTGATTACACCGAAACTATTCAACCGATTAAACTAGTATTTGTGTTAAATGAAAGGGGCTACACTCGAATTGATACCACTTCCATTTCATCAAAATTAGTTAAGTACTTTTTTAGTAATTAGACAAAAACTAATAAAATTAGTGATTTCTAGCAAATTAAAAGTAACAAGGACGTTGAATAAGTTCGCCGAGCGGAATGCAGTCAGGTTGGCCGAGCGTTCTAAGCACCTGGTTTAAACTCTGGTTTTTGAAAAAAATCGAGGGTTTGAACCCCACTTCTGACATACGTATGTACAATAATCTTTCCGTCGTATAATTTTTAACCGACTTCAAAAAAGGAGGAAGAGGTTATCAAATCGACGCGTATGTATTTTTATTTTCTATGTGTGGGTCCTACCAGTGGCCGAGAGGGTCTGACCTCTCAACTGGTAGATGACAGGTGCGGGGTTCGAACCCAATCGCGGCTGTCGGTCTAACCGTAAGGAGTTTTCCGTGGTTTTCTTCGAAGCTTGGATTTCCTTGCGTAAATACGGGTTAGGTTCCTTTAGAAAGACCCCCACGGAGGGCATCCCACCCCCTTCGGGCTTATATCCCACGTGTATATAATCGACCGACATAAAATAAACCAAACTAAACCATCTTTTTATATATGTTCACCGATTACTCCCAAACTATCCAATCCATTACTTTATTTTTTGTGTTAAATGTAAGAGGCTACACTCGAATTGGTACCACTTCCATTTCATCGAAATTGGTTCTGTACTTTTTTAGTAATTAGGCAAAAACTAATAAAATTAGTGATTTCTCGCAAATAAAAAATAACATAGAGTCATAGCGCCAGATTTGAGCTCAGGTTCTCGAAAGAGAACGTGAGTTCGTACCCCATTCCTGACATGTGTATATAATTTACTATATTTTTTTCCTCATTATAATTTTTATTAACTGACTCCAAAAAAAGTAGGAGGAGGTTATCAATTGAACGCGTATGTGTTTTTTTATGTATGTTCACCGATTACTCCGAAACTATCCAACCGATTAATTTGGTTTTTATGTTAAATGAAAGAGGTTTAGAGGTCTGCACGGGCCGGAATTTCCAGGCCCGGCCCGGCCCGTAGGAAAGTTATTTCGGCCCGGCCCGGCCCGTTTAAATTTTTATGTTTTAGGCCCGGCCCGGCCCGTACAAAAATTAGCAAAAACAGGCCCGGCCCGGCCCGGCCCATTTTGGCCCGTTACAATTTCTACGATTTCTAAAAAAATCTGATTTTTATCATATAACTAAGATTCCTTTATAGAATACTGCATACATATCTATGGAATGATTTTACAGTATATTTTACAGCAAATACACATTAACAACATTAATGATTACTTAGATTCTTAGGCTTTCAACATTCGAATAAAGATTCATTAAAAAAATAACATGGCTTAGAATAAAAGAAAAAAGAAAAACAGCTAAAAACATCGTTAATTTTGAAGCTGTTTAATAAAAGAAGATTTATAAATATATTTCTATATCATTTTATTATAGATTTCAAATCCAAATTCATTCTTAAATTCAAAGAAGCTCCTTTCTGATACATTTCTAAATTCTTTTTTTTTTCCCTCAGAAACGCGTAAGATTAGCAGATATCTTTATTCAGAAACTATATAATCGAATGGCGTTATCCATTTTTTGATACAAGCAATTTAAGAATACTGCAAACAAATAAAATACTGTCATAATTAGCGTTTTGAATAGAATTTCCGGAAGCAATAGCAAGGGAAGGGAGAAAAACCTGCAATCATTTGAGAAACTATTATATCTCAACAAGGCTATACAAGTATTTTATTTACCAAAAATGAAAACGCTATTCGATTCCAAATCCCTTCAATAGTTAGGCTTATCACTTTTATACTTTTACAATTTAAAATTAATCAGAAAATGTGTCGAACTTTCGCATTATTGGGAAATTATTTTAAAAATCATCAAGAAGTATAGATCCGAAGATTAAGCTAACATAAGTTTTTTTATCGCTGTTAATAATTTTACAAATCATGTTTTCTGCCAATAATGAAGTATATTACTGGTCCGGCCAGTCTATATGTAGAAAAATAATGCAAGCATGATCTCGGACCGGCATGAGTCAGCTAAAAAAATATTAAAACGGGTTACACATAATGTAATTCTCCGATGCTGATACACTGTGCATTTTTATATTGATTCTGTCAAACTAGTATGGCCACATTTATACTTATTCTCGTTAAAACCATTTCCGTTGAAAATAGCTCATATTTTATCGTTTCTGCCTAAATCTTCAGAACAGGCCGGCAGGCCCGAAAATTTTTTTATCGGCCCGGCCCGGCTCGTCTGGCTTGTTAAATTTTTTTGCCGGTCCGTTTATGTTGTTTGACGGCCCGGCCCGGCCCGTTGAAAAAACTATTATAAATCTGCCGGCCCGGCCCGGCCCGTTAGAAAATTCGAAACGATTCCGCCGGGCCGGGTACGGGCCACGGGCCAGGCCCGGGCCCGTGCAGACCTCTAAAGAGGTTACTCTCGAATTGGTACCACTTCCATTCATTGGTACCACTTCCATTGGTACAGTATTTTTTTAGTAATTATGCAAAAACTAATAAAGTTTGTGATTTCTCGCAAATGAAATGTAACATGGACGTTGAATAAGCTCGCCGAATGGAGTGCAGTCAGGATGGACGATTGATCTAAGGCGCCAGATTTAAGCTCTGGTTCTCGAAAGAGAGCTTATGTTCGAACCTCACTCCTGACATGCGTGTATAATTTACTATAGTTAGTTTTTTTCCGTATTATAATTTTTATCAACCGACTTCAAAAAACCGTTAACTTATCACTAAAAAGATTAAAATAAACTTTTCTACCAAAAATTGAACCGATTTCAAAAACTACTGCAAAGTGAAAAATAATTTTTTTACATAATTGTAATAAGAAATTAAATTAAGAGCGTAGTATTTACCATGCGTATTATTATATTTATGTACATTAATTCGATTTTTTTGGAGTCGGTGCCAGCCAAGCCAAGTTCAAAATTAATAATAATTTTCCAATGTAAATTGTAAATGTATAAAGATATTTTTTTAAACTAAATATTAAATCGTAAAAAAACTCGTAGATACTTGGATGTGTGTCTATTGTAAAATTACATGTAACTTGGCTTGGCTGGCACCGACTCCAAAAAATCAAATTAATGTACATAAATATAATAATACGCATGGTAAATACTATGCTCTTAATTTAATTTTTTATTACAATTATGTAAAAAAATAGTTTTCACTTTGCAGTAATTTTTGAAGTTGGTTCAATTTTTGGTAGAGAAGTTTATTACAGTAATGTATCGTGTTAAATAATGTAACAAAATAGTAATTAACCTTCTCACTGCTACGACTGGATATTTCCGTTCACTAGGCTGCAAGTTTCACTGCAATTGAAGCTTTATTTAAATTAATATAATTCTACAAATATAATGCAGTTTTAAGAAATTAAGTTATGATTGATACTTTCAAGGATTATAAGCATATACGTAACAAAAAAAAAAAAAATTATTCCATGTAGAAAATCCGTCTTTTATTAACATTTAAAATAAATTACAGAGAAAAAAAAAACATTACAATTTTGCCTTTTTGCTCGGCGGCCAGGGGGTTAAAATGTAACTTATTTTATTTAAAATTTGATTGAGCGCAATTGATCTGACAGGCACGTAATTTAAAGTTATAAAATATTAAAATTATAATATTTATACGTTATATTTAAATATTAAATTATACTAAATTTATGCTATATTTAAATATTAAATTTTAATAATTATATGTTATATTTTAATATTATATTAAACGATCGCTTTTATACCACGAACGAATGGTAGATCCATCTCTCCTTTGGTGAGTACTGAAAATAATAATAATAATCAATTCTGTGAGAAAGCGGAAATTTAAGGGATAGCGAAGTTTCCGTCTATTCTTCGTTTAGGTATTCTTCGTTTTTAATTGACATTCAAAATTGACACTTGTGGCTATTCAAGACAGGAGATAAAGGAATAATAATCATTAGCTTTTTAATGCAAATAATAATTATTTATACTGATGCATAAACAAATTTATTCAAAAATATCACACTTGTTTTTACTCTTTTATTTTCCTCCGAAATTGAGCTTCGATGCTGGCTATTAAAGGACAAATACTTTGTTCCTTATACCAACAGGCCACACACAAAAACTAGGTTATAGACGAAAATATCCATCACAAAAATTTCGTTGTGTTTTCCTTTTTATGTTTCAGGTGATATATTTACTGTTCTAACATTTGACGAATAACAATAGAAAGAAAATTTTATGTTCATTTCGTGGATAATTTCGATTTTGGCTTTAAATAGAAATTTCCTGTTAGAAGACGACCTTTTCACACTTGAAAAAAACTCCGTTACATTTGCGGAAAAATCTACTGGCAGCAATGTTGCCAGCAGGAGTGAAAAATGCTAAGCTGGGCTGTGTCTTCGTAGCTTAAATGGTAGAACACTTATAGCGCTTCTCCAAGGGATCCGGGTTCGAACCCCGACTTGGACATTTTTCACTCTCTTGGTTATAAGCTTGGTTAGCAATGTGATAATTATCGCATTAAATATTCAAGATTTTTTTAGAGTAATTCCACTGTTAAAGATTTATTGAAAAATTAATTAAAATTACAACTTCATTCTAGCTAATGTACTTTCCAGTTGTAATTTAACTGTGTCTGGTATTTTATTAATTTTCTCATAACAATTAAAATAAATCTAACTTCTGTCAAAAGATAAGTGAATTAACCACTTAACCATCGTGCCTGAGACATTCACAGGCAGCAAGTTTCAAGGCTTTATTTCAGAATTGTTTGAATCCCACCAGTTTTATAAAATAGTGTAATTGGTTTTATTCTGGTATCGTTTTGCTCGTCATTAAATAAAATGAATAGTTTTTTTTAAGTGGTGGCAATAATGAATTTGAATTTTTAAACCGTAATTTAATGCGACCATTAAGGGGCTAATAACAAGTAAATAAGTTAATGGAAAGATTTAACTATTATGTCATACAATTATTGTAAAACATTTTTCATCCGTCATCAAGCAACTGATTAAGTCATTGGATTTTGAATTTATAGTTATAGTTTTTGAATTTATGTTAAGACTGACAAAATTTAATGTAACATTTTTTTTTTTCCATGGTTTGCCTATTCTCTCGGGTATTTGGCAACAGGCTCTTCAGCATGAAGGATTTAAAAATTTTTGTGCTCGCGTTAGGGAGATCACCTACCCTTCTCTCTGGATAATAGAATACACTATTGTTGCTGGAAGACTTTGTACTTATTTTGTGTTAAACTCAGTATTTCGGGATAAGAACTTCTCGCTTCTGTGAATGACGCAATGCAATATTACTAAATCCAGCTTTATACCACATTTCCAGATGTCTGCACCGTTTCAGCAAGTAAAAAAAATTATTTTTATTCTGCAAAATTCCAATTTCTATATATATATATATATATATATATATATATATATATATATATATATATATATATATATATTTATATATACTCTTTTATGAGAAAAGTATGAAAATGATGAAAAGATGAAAAAAATGTAAAAATGGGTGAAACAACAATGAACCACAAAAGAACAACACCAAAAAAACAAAACAAAATAAACTCCCTGCTCTTCAGAAGGTGGGAGGAGCAACAGGTATCAAAAAGTTATAAAAAAGTGTATCCTCACAGGTTTCGCAAGGCATCACAAAACTGCATACTCCAATTATATAAAAAATAACTGAGAATAATTTAAAAAAAATTTTAATAAACCAAAACTATAAAATGAATTAACATTAAAAACTGAATTTTCTAAATAGCCAACAACAAAAACATAAAATAAATCAACTCGTAACATAACATAAAATACTTAGAAATTTCCAAAATAACATGAAAAATCTCAAAAACTAAGCAATAAACTAAACTAAATAGACATGCAGCAATGCGATGCCCCCACCTTTACCTATGAAGAAAACAGAAAAAAGATACCTGTTCAAAAAATTTTCACATTATACCTCCATACTTGCATGAGCGGGAAAAACTGTTAAACTTTATCCTATAAAATTTAGATGTATATGCTGCAATTCCAGAGGTATTGGTAAAAGTTTCAATGTTAAGTTACAGGATTTTTTGAAGAGAATTTATGGATTTTTAAAATTTAAATTTAAAAATTCTAGTTATTTTTGGTGTATTGATTACAGTATTGAAGTTTTAAAGAAATTAAACACGCCTACAACGCCCACAAATCTGTTTACTTTTGATTTTGAAAATCTTTTTTCAAATATTCCTATTGATCTATTGTTTAAAACTCTGGAGGATTTGTTTGATACTTTTTATATCGAGGAAGAGTTGGGTATTAATAGAGATTTTTTTCTAAGTTTATGTAATTTTTGTTTTTATAATAATTTTATAACTTTTAATGGTTCTATTTTTTTATCAGGTATGTGGAATAGGTATGGGTACAAATTTTTCAAGCACTGCAGCTAACCTTTTTTTATTTTTTATGAATATAAATTTATTTTAAATTCTAACAAATCATTCAGAGTTTTGAGATATATCGATGACATAATTGTCTTCGATTACAATTTTTTGGAATCGATTGATCACATTTATCCACCTTGTTTAAAGTTGAATTGTGCTTCAGATGATAATTTACATGTTTTTTTTTTAGATCTTGACTTAAATATTAAAGATGGTGAATTAGTTGTTAAATTATTTGATAAAAGGACTTTTTTTTAATTTTAAAACCCACTCCATGCCTCATTGGCACTCCAATTTAAGAAAAAGTGTTTCTGTAAATATTGTTTTAGCTCAAATAATTAGATATTATAATATATGTGGGTCGAAAAAAATTTTAGAAACACAAATTTTTAAATTTGCTGCAAACTTGTTTTACAATAATTTTTATCCTCATAATTTTATATTTTATTATGTAAGTAAATTAAAAAAAGGTTTCTTGAAGTGGCAACAGCAGGGCCAAACGCCATAATGGAGGTTGCTTCTTGGGTGTTGAATTTATGAGGATCTGTGAATGAAAGTCCGACAAGGAAAGTTCACAAGGCGATGATCGTCAACATTTCGGAAGTGACAGACCAGGTTTGAAAATGGAGAGTAGTGAACAACGGAACGACAATTCAAGGAATTTTAATCTTTGAAGCTGGCCTGATACCATCCTAGGCCTAACAGTTTTTCCCGCTCATGCAAGTATGGAGGTATAATGTGAAAATTTTCTAACAGGTACCTTTTTTCTGTTTTCTTCATAGGTAAAGGTGGGGGCATCGCATTGCTGCATGTCTATTTAGTTTAGTTTATTGCTTAGTTTTTGAGATTTTTCATGTTATTTTGGAAATTTCTAAGTATTTTATGTTATGTTACGAGTTGATTTATTTTATGTTTTTGTTGTTGGCTATTTAGAAAATTCAGTTTTTAATGTTAATTCATTTTATAGTTTTGGTTTATTAAAATTTTTTTTAAATTATTCTCAGTTTTTTTTTATATAATTGGAGTATGCAGTTTTGTGATGCCTTGCGAAACCTGTGAGGATACACATTTTTATAACTTTTTGATACCTGTTGCTCCTCCCACCTTCTGAAGAGCAGGGAGTTTATTTTGTTTTGTTTTTTTGGTGTTGTTCTTTTGTGGTTCATTGTTGTTTCACCCATTTTTACATTTTTTTCATCTTTTCATCATTTTCATACTTTTCTCATAAAAGAGTATATGAACTTTGTGCAAAAACAGAGCTGCTATGCGCCGGTTGCATAAAGATAGTAATAATTTTTTTCAATCAGTGAAGGTATATATATATATATATATATATATATATACACACACAGGGTGTGCAATCTCAAAGGTGGCCAATGGCTAATTTCTAAACCGTTAGTCATAGACATCTAGTTCCAATTGCAAAAATGCTTTTAAAAAGGTAAAAAAAAATATTTTTCAAGTGATTTAGGTCAAAAAACTTTTTTATTAAAAAACTAAGAAAATTAAATTTTTATACGGTCCCCCGGTCCTATAAGTGATATTTAGTAAATTTTTACCACTACTCTAACAAGCAATACAAAAAAAGTCCCATTCCTTTGCGATTAAAACTGACCGAGTAATAGCTGTTTAAAGTTGAAGCATCTTTTTTGCTGCAAATTAGGAGTCAGTCACAAATTTACTGGAAATAAAAAGAAACGCAAGATATAAAATTTAACATTAAACATTGTGAGTAAAATAATTTTTAGAATATTATTGTTAAATTTATGTTGATAGATTACATATTAAAGCAAAATTTGTACTGAAAATGTAAGTAAAAAAATAACAGAAAGTTTGTTAATTTAAATTATGAAAAGCAACAGTTACAATTGTTACAAAATGAGATATATTTAAAATTCTATTAGATTACTTAAAATAACAGAATTTGGTGCAGTTCTATAAAATAAATAAATAGTACGCACCGAAAATTGTATTAATATTACAATGTCATTGGATATAAATAAGTGTGTGAATTGAACCTCGATTGGATATTTTGAAGTGAGTTAAAAATTGAATAGAAATTTAGAACTAAAAAAACTTACAAGAAAGTTTTAAGCAAAAAATAAGCTTATCAAAATAGCACACCTTTTTAAAATAAAATCGCGATTTCCCAAAATTTTATTTTCTCGATAAAGAGAATTTTAAAACTCACGTCTTTAACTATTTTAACCAATCTAGAAGTTAATTAATAAAAATTAACACTACCGTAAAACTTATACGGTGATAGCACCCTCAGTTAAATTACTTAAAAATATATTTCTTTATCTTGTTTAAAACATTTTTGTAATTGGAACTAAACGTCTGTAGCAAATGTTTTAGGAATTAGCTAATATACGGCATTAGAAATGGATGCCCTTTATAATAATTTAAGCACTTAATATACGTTCCCTGAAAACTAAGTCCAACTCATTCGTTTTCAGCTACAGAAAAGTGGTTTAAGTCACGAAATTTAAAGTTTCATAACTCGGTCAATTTTAATGTTAGATGAATGGGACCTTTTTTGTATTGCTTGATAGGGTGATGGAAAATTTTTACTAAATATCACTAATAGGACTGGGAAACCGTATAAAAAGTTAATTTTCGTAATTTTTTAATAATTTTTTTTTTAACTTAAATCGCTTGAAAAATAATTCTTTACCTTTTTTAAAGCATTTTTGCAATTGGAACTATATGTCTATGACTAACGGCTTAGAAATTAGCCATTGGCCACCGTTGAGAGCGGACACCCTGTGTATATATATATATATATACTTGCAAATAACTATGGTGCATTATGCATAGCAGCATGCAATTTCACCATTCTTTCTTCTGTTAGACTTTGACATAAACAGATCCTTGGTAGATTTTCATTATACGTCTGAGTAATTTTAAAAGAAACTTCGTATAATTTCATCGCACAAGTTTGCACTTTAGTTTTTATATAAAAATAAATCAAAGTATATTCTGACAATGGTCTGCAAACATGATGGATTGTAATTTTTTCTTCACTTTTCTTCAGTTTATACATTGTTTTTTTCTTTTTATAGTAATTGTCTAAGCTAGACAAAAAAGCTCGTATATCACAAACTCTTCACTGTTGCTGTGTAAACAGAAGTAAGAATATGTGATTAATGACGTTCTTTGTGAAAGAATTCTAATCTTTTTTCTTTATTTTTTTAAATAAAAAAAGATTTTTAATCTTCACATTTAAGTTAACCCCCTACGGGACGAGCGACTTTTACGCATTAATCCTTGATCATCGTTTTTTTAATTGGAAAATTTTTGCCTAACTGAATAGTAAAAATACTTGGATGAAAAAAGGCAAAATTTACAATAAAAATTTTCTGTAAATAAAAAATAGGTGTTGATTTATAAGAACGCAATGCATAAAAAATGCTAAAATGTTGGCATATAAAATATAATAAGAGTTTTAATTAAAAACTTTTGTATATATTTGATTCACTGTCGTATAACAATTCGTTTATCTAATTATTTTCCTTCATTAAATCCGATTTTTTAAATCATATAATTAAATAAATACATATAGATAAAAATACATTCCTTCTACCACCATACGTTTTTAAAAATTAATTTTCTCATTACGATTCAGGAGTTTCATAAGAAGTCAAATCGTTCTAAAAAACAATTACCTGTTTTTCAAACATACAGAAGTATGTTAAGCAGTTTAACTAAACTTCTTTAAACTATCAAGTTTTTTACTGACATCATGAGAAACTTCTTTTTCAACATGTTTATGACTGTCTTTTTTCTGCATTCTTTTATATGTAATTAAATTTAAATATATTCTGACAAACAATATTCTAGTAAAATGACACTTCTGGTTTTTCTAATCTTAGTCTTTTTTCAGTCGTTAGTAAAAATTTAAAAGTATCCAAACGTAATTATATTTTCGACTTTTAATAAATCGATGAAAAAACCAAACAAAGAGGAAGTAACAATTTTTTACATTTAAACAAAAAAAATGTTAAGTATGTATGTTTTTGTATCTGAAAAGAAATGGAATTATTTTTGTTTCATTTAAACTTTCAAACTTTTTTTTAAACTTCAATGAACTAGTAATATGTTCTAGTTAGCAGGACATTGTATTAATAGCATTTTTCAAAACTGAAGTATGTTTAAATATTAGAATTAGTTAAAGAACAGTTCGTTTTTTTTCTTTGCTTACATTATTATGAAAAAATAAATTAATCGCTTCAGAAATTACTGAAGAAACTTATAATGCCCCACATGAGAAAAAAGTTTAAGAACACGTACTACATGTACATAAACTACATATAGTACAGAAACATATTAGTGCATGGTAATTTTCTGACATCTGTTCGTATCAACATGTTTCATAATTAGTAAAATGTATGAATATCGCTATTTTCGTTGAACAATACAACCCTTGGCAAAAAGTTTTTGATCAGTGTTATCAAGTTATGATTTTTGCATTTCGAAGCATATATTTTGCGATTCATGAGTATAGGGCCGTTTTACCATATGGCAAATTAAAGAACATGACTTAAAGTATAAATGAAAAGTGATTTCAGTATATCAATCATAAAATTTATAATTATACTGCACGCAAAAATGTTTCTTCGTGAGAAAAAATTATCCGATCAAGATGGAAGTTGGAAAATAGTAATCGATCACTAAGGAAACAGGTTTGAAATTTGCATATTGAAGATAGATAAGAGTGCCTGAGCATGCGTACAATATCTGAATATTATTTAAAAGAAGAAATCTTGCAGCTGCGAGATCTAAAGCCGCTCTAAAATGCTGGACAATGGCTCATGTGAATAAACTGTTGCAAGAGGGAAATTCACAAATGAAAGAAGCTGTTTTATAAAACTGTGCTCAGAGTATGATAAGCGATATTCGGGAAAAATATAGTTGACTAACATCGTGGAAAATTTACTTCGATGTACACATCCATGAATGAAAACGCCTAAAGAGGACAGAAAACTTAAGTAAACAGCGAAAAGAAAGTGGCGAGCAACTTCAAAGCAACTCAATGCCGAATAGTCTAAGTATAACGTAACGGTATGTGACCGCACTAAACGTAATCGACTAATTGCAGCAGAATTGAAATTCTCAAAAGCTAAAACAAAACCTTACTTGAAAAAGAAGCATAGAAAAGAACGCTTGCAATGGCGAAAAAAAAACATGTACACTGGGCACTTGATAATTGAAAAAAAATGTATTTTTAGCTATCAATCACGCATATCTCTCGGAACAGGTCATGACTGTGGAACATTTGTTTGGAAGAGAGTTGGTGAGAAGTTTAATGATAAATGTGTCAGTACGAGGACTAAATTTTCACTTCATTTACAGTTTGGAGCTGTATGACATTACAAGTCACCGGTAAGATGTGTATTGTGTTACGTACAGTAAACTGTGAAGTTTACATTGATATTTTAGACAATTTTCTGATTCCTAGCATCGATCAACGATTGGAGATCAAAATTACTTCTTATTTCAAGATGACAACGCAGCTCCCCAACTCACCAAATCAATGAAGAAATTTCTACAAAATATAAGTAATATACCAATTCAAACCATGATGTGGCCGCCCAATAGTCCTGATCTTAATCCCATCGAAAATCTGTGAAAAAGAAAAATTGATTTTTGACGAATTACAGATGCCACAGAACTACGTAAAACTATAAGGGAATGATGGTATGAAGTTGCTTCCAATGAGTGTAAAAAACTTATTGAGTCCATTCCATTAAGAATTTCGGCTGTCATGCGAAATAAGAGTGAATTTACGAAACATTGATTACAGTGATAGGATATTTTTTTCCAAATCTAAGCATGATCGGATAATTTTTTCTTTGGTGCTTAAATTTCAGTCGCAATTTTTCTGTTTATAAATTAATGTATAATGATTTCTCTTTGTTGCATATTGTTGTTCATTACATATAATACAAATGTATTATCGCTAATATCGTTTAATTTTTATGCAGAGGGAATAAATAATCTTTTCTTATAAAAGATGGGAATGTTGATCTAATGATCGAAAACTTTGTGCCAAGGGTTGTATACGATTTACTTGATAGCAGACATTTCAGAATTTTCAAATAAATATTTTTCGGTAACTGCACACGCATTTGCAATTCTTTCCAGATTTTTCTACCGGTTATGTTAAGCATTCTTCTTTTAACACCTTCAGGGCAAGCGTCTTTTGCAGAATTTTTAATCTTTTATCACCGATTTTTTAAAGTAGGGATTTTTGCCTAACTGAATCGCGAAAATGATAGGATTTAATAACGCAAAATGAACAACAAAAATTTAATGGTGATAATATTCAAGGATTCTGAGCAGCTTATGCGGCCGGTATGACAGTCACCCGTCCCCAGAGGGTTAAGTAAAGCGATAATTACTAATCGTTAATATTTTTAAGGGTTTGGTTCATCTAACAAAGCCTTATTCGACTGTTCTCTTTCTATCGGTCAGTCACAGAGTCCGTACAGAAAAACTGTATAAGCCAGAGATATCAAATTTTGTGTACTTACAGCCGAATATGTCGTGTCACACAACAAAAAATAAAATTTTGGAAAGTTTATTACTTTAATTAAACTACAAAAAAGTAAAATAAGTCAATCTCAAATACGAAAGACTGGACGCAAACGAACGTACTGGATTGCAAGGGGCAATAGACAACTTCTGATCAAATCCAGCTATTTGACATTCGATAAGTTGAGTTTTCAGAAGTAACATGAATCTGTGTATGTTAAATGATTATGTTGAAATGCATCTATCTTACGTTGTCATGGGTGAAAGCAGTCAGATAATTACGAAAATGTATGCAGAATTTTATCTAAACTGGCGCAATCCCCAGCATCAAATGTTTGCAGGTGTTCATGAACAACTAAAAGGGAATTGTAAACGTTCCTTATTCAGTATCCGCCACATTTTTGAGTGCAAAACACCGACTTGTTGTTCTTCGACAGATTATAACATATCTTTTTCGACTAGTACCGGTACGCAGTTAAAAATATCGTGATAACTTACCTCTGTTTTTAATACCATCCATTTTTTGACGAATAAAAATGTTCTATAAGCGTTTATGTAGCGATCGGATTGGTCAGTAAATAGATAACCTTAAAAAACAGAGGTAGTTTTCCGCATTTTTTAACTGATTCAGTTTCGCACAATTGTTGAGGAACACGTGCAAACGTTTCATGCTGAGATTTGGAGCACGTGAGGTAGCATTTTGCATGTTTTCGCGCAGCTCTTAAACTGCTTTTCCTGGTACACAGTACATTCACTGTTAAAACTGTTGGTGACACATTGCACCTTTTAGGGGTGAAAGGCTTGTCTCACTGATGACACCCCTAAGGGAGCTAGAATGGCACCTTTAATTAGGGTGAAAAGATGGCACCCTTAATCCAAAGTGTCCAATAATAAAGAATTTAAAAATCTATGAGCCGACATTTGGCCCTCCAAGGACTCCAATCCACAACGTCTGATTGCAAGCTCAACGCTCTAACCACTCAGGCATCGAGCTCACCTTCAAAGTCTCCCTGAAATGTTCAAATATCCTGAAATTCAAAGGTTGCTTTGTATACAAAAAAACTCGCCAAAAGCAAGCCATCCGAAGTTCTAAACAAAATTGGGATAGCGCATAGCGGTGATAGTCATCGTAGGGAGAAATTGCTGTTTTGATCCACCAGTGACGGCGAGTTGAAGGTCAAGGATACACGTCACAGAGCATGCGCAAATGACTAAGGGGTGAAAATCGTCCAACGGTATGCATTGCGCGGCACCCTAATGAGCGTGAATCACCCAGTGAGAGATCAAATGGCACCCCTAAAACATTTTCAAGCCCGCGGGTGTCAAATGGTAACAACTTTTCACCCCTGGGCACCAAATGCAACTGGTTTGTCCCCTTTGTTTTGAACAGTGTTAGATTTACATCTACATATTACTTAATTTTATGTGTTCGTGTAACTTTTGTAAAATCACCTTGTAAAATGACGACCGGGTGGATTTGTCAGAGAGCTTTGAGGGTGATCAGAAGTTGTAGACACAATACTCCTTCTGCATTAAAACGCGTATTTTTTCACTGATATTTCCTTTGTGAGATCGTCTTTTTTTGATTTTTTTCTGCCTCCCCATCAAATTTGGACGATAAATCGTGATACAATTTTTATGTTTCGAGTAAATGCTCATTATATATTTTGTTTGTTATCCACAAAAAACTTACAATAATCCATTCAAGAACTTATTTTTATTAATAATATTTTACAAATTCGATAATTAAATAAGTTTGGATAAATAAAAGTATTAATTAAACTTTTTTTTTTTTTTTACATTTGGTGAAACTAAAATATTTATTACGATTGAAGTGTCTAAAATAACTTAATTCCATGTTTTTCAACCACTTAAGTGTTTCATTGTCTTCATTAAAACAAAACACTTGATATGTTTTTTATGCAATAAATTACTCACTTTTTTATGTCCAATCAATCTAATCTTTTTATCTTTTAACATTTTCGGTATTCAACTTCAAAAAAAGGCTGTTTTATCATTAAAATTTATAAACATTATAACATCAATGAAAAAAAAAATAATAGCACTTCAATTTAAACATTTAACAGTTCAGCATATTTGCATTTCAATCTAGTGAAATTCCTTTGAAGATGTTAATACCATTTAATGTCATTTACATTACAAACTTTTTTTTTATTATTTTACTTTATTGAAAAGAGTATTAGATTGTAATTTTTTACATAATGATTAATTTGTTCTTGAAGCATCTTAAATGAAATTTAGTAATACCTTTATTTACAATATTACTTATTTCTTCTTTTTTTACATTTTAAGTACAAGTTTGCTATTAACTATTTATATTGCTTTTGATCAATAAAACAGTTCTGGGGCGATTTTTATTAAGCTAAATCATTTTATTAAATCTATAAATATTCACACTGAATGCATTATACACTTAAAATATATTAATTAAAAAATAATATTCTTTATTGGTACTCCTTTTATGTAAAAATAGAACCAGAATTGTTGTTCATTGCGATAATTTCAAAAGGCCTAATCATTGTGAATTGAAATTTAAAGATGTAAAACAGGATTATGATTTTCATGTAGAGTTTGTTTAGCTGTGTCCTGATAGAGTTTTTAAAATGCATCGGTTATTTATTACTCAAGAGACAATATCATTATCACAGATAAATTTTGGTAAGAAAAAAAGTTGATGTTAATAAAATTCATCAAAACAACAATGCTGCATATTAGTTAATTGAAGTTTTGGTTGGAGTTTTCTTAAGAATACTGAATATATCGAAACTTACAGAATAAAGTAAAAAAAAAAATTGCAATAAAAATATGTATCTAGTGCCTTTTAACAGTTTCTGGTCTCGTGTTCTATTATTGGTACATGTCTTTTAATGGAGTGGTTTTTTATTTTAAGAAATATTTTTCTAGCTATTTACATGTAGTAATGTTCGTATATGCCTATGAATTTGCTATATATCTTAATTTATGTTTAGGCATTTAGTAATAATAATAATAATTAATATTTCCTCATTTCTCTTTGCGTTGTTTGCTATTCTTTTATTTTAAACATATATTTTACTCTTTAAAATTAAAATAAAAGTTACTTTCCTGAAAGAATCATGTGTAATAAAGCGCAAGAAGTATAAGAAAGCTATAATATTAGTTAAATCTTACTGTAGTAAAATATTTTCTAAACATCTTCAAAAACTCTTCCTTAGCTTATTGTTATATTAATATTAATTTAATAGTACGCAAAACAACAGAATTCGTTATCGTTCAGACAATGGAATATTCGTTAGACGCTAATTAATAAATTCGCATAGCTAGTGTTAATGTTATTAACGTAAAAGTAATTTTTTCAAAAAACTAAAAAAAATTTCGGACCCGAAAGGTTAACACCCACCCTGGCTGCGTCACTGCATGGATATGAATTTAGAGAAAAATGTATTTATATCCTTTGCAAATGAAGGTTTCATAAACAGTATTAATAATAACACAAACATTTTACGAAAATTAAAAAATATATTAGAAAAAATATTTTACATCTTCAATAAAAATTACTTAGCAGTTAAAACTTTTGTGACTTTATAAAAAGATTTGCAATTTTAATTGTTTCTTAGAATTAAAAGTTTCTTCTTACAGCTTATTCCTGTTTTACAACTAGTGTTATAAATATGTGATCAAAGGAGAATACACAAGCTCAAAATAACATAATAATCATCCATTCTTAAAAATTTATAGTGAAAAATAAATTTTTAGAGCAGTAAATTAGCTGCCATATCAGTTAAACGAGTTAATTAGGCAGACAAGTGCTTAACTTACAAAATTAAATGTTTACATTAATGAGCTATCACTTCTCGTCATCATTATTACGGTGTTTATGATAAGAAATCAAAGGATAAAATAATTGACATTAATAAGTTCTTGAATGGCTTGTAACATATTATTTTAAAATGCTTATTAATTACCGAAAGTTGTTGAAAATTTAAAGGATTTAATTAATAGATATACGCTTTAAAAAGTATTATTAAATTTATTAGAAACTTTTTACATTATCATTATTATGTTAAACATACAATGTTGAAAACATTGTATGTTTAAATTAATTTTCAACATACATGTTGAAAATTTTGGTCTTTTATAATTACGAGCTGTTACAGGTGACTTGATTAATATAAGAAAATTCGGAAATTTAATTATTTTTAGCTTTTAAAATTTTTACTTGCTAGGAGACAATACTTGATTCATATACGAAAATTCGGAAATTTCACAACTTTTTAGCTTTTCAATTTCTTTTCTACAACTTATCCCTGTTTTACAACTAGTATTTATAAATATGTGATCAAAGGAGAATAGACCAGCTTAATATTAGATAATATTCATCCAATCTTAAAAATTTATCATCTGACTGCGGCGGCGCAATCAGATAATCTGACCACTACGCCGCTGAGGTTTCATGACTTCTAATTTTTTATGCATTTACAATTCATTTCTTGTGTTTATTCATATCAGTTATAAATATTGGAGAATAAAATATTTCTGATTTTCTTTCTTTCTTTTTAATTTAATTTTATTGTTTTTTCTAAAAAGTTTAAATTGACAAAATTTATTATGAAGAATTATTGATTATTTCTGATGAAGTATTCCCAGAGCCTTTTCATAAAGATTCTCAGATAAGCTTTTTTTCGGACCGTAACGCTTACTTTGTTCGTTTTAACGTTTTTAAATACATTTTGACTGTTGAATATTACTTTTTTATTTTTTCACCATACACTATCATTAGTATCTTTCGCTTATAATGATAAGTGCATTATAAAAGCAATTTTTAAAAAGCGTTTTTTTAAAGCATCCAGTAAAAAATCTTCTTGCGACGATATTTGATGTACTACAGAAGTAAAATTTTTTTAAAGCGGATATGCATAATGCATCTACTTTACAGCTATTTTATTCTGCATGCATAATATTGATACGAATCCCTCAAGCTAAAATCCATTTTTTTCAACGTATCATTACAGAAAGCTTTTGAAGACAAATGCACTTTTAAGATCCTCCGGATGTATTACGTATCCCTTTTCGTAATGCGTATTTCTAGATTTTTTTAAAAATATGAATCAATATCGCAATTTTTCGTGTAAAGCATTTTTGCTTTGTGTTTATCATTTCTTCTATACTGAAGATTCAGAACTTTGATACTTTTTTAAAGCTTAATAAATATATAAACAGAGTGTTTTCTAATTCGACCGACAATTTCAAAGGTCTGAAGATAAGCATGAAGAAGATGAAAAATTGCCATAAAACATTGCGTCAGAAAATGACTTTTATGGTCATTTACTTTGTTTGTTTTAAGGTCATTTCCATGAAAAATTGCCATATCTGTCACACAGCTAAAAATCGCTATGCCTGTTTGCCACCGTTATTTTCGAAAAGTTTGCTTCGCCCTATTCAACTGATGAGATTTCACCGATAAAATAAATCACATTTTTCCTTTCTAAAATACTGGTAGCCGAAAATCCTTTTATGTGACAGACATGTAATATTTTCATGGAATTAGCCTTAATAGTTTTTAAATACTTTTGGAAAGTTGAAAATTACTACATTTATTGTTCCAGTAAACATTGCCATTAGCATAATTTTGTAGTTTAGTATCGCTTGTGTTGGATAAATAAGGTACCCTGGGGTAATAACGCCACGTTAAGGTTCTACCAATTTTCACGGCACAGTTTTAGATTGTATTTTTCAAACAAATATATTATTTGATACAGCAACTCATTGACTATCTATATAAAAAAAATAATTTAACAGATATGTATTCATAAAATGTAATGGCGTGATTTCTTGACCAATGCTATTTGGCGTTATTACCCACCTATATGGGTAATAACGCCATGCAGACAAAACTATGAAATAAGATGGAATAATTGCGTGTAGATTGCCCAAATCTAAAAATACAAACTCTACAAACTTAGAAATTGACAAATTGTATTCTAAGCTATTGAAAATGTTCAATTTTTTGTGAAAGTGTAAGAAAAATTAAGGTGTGGTGTGGGGGGGGGGGGAGGATGAGGCAAAAGAATATCAGACCGTGAGCTTCTTTTTGCTTAAAAAGGATAGCTTAAATAGAATTATTAGAAACATTGCACAGTTTTGACTGTGTTTATTTCAATCAGTATTTAGGATGTAGCTCGGCCACTGTAGGGAATCAACCGGGGTATTAATGCCAAGGATTGTCGTTATTACCATGTTATAGTTATTGCGCTGTACATTTTAAATTACGAATTATCTCGAAAAGATATCCAAAATCTTCAACAAAATTTTGAAAGTCCATGAAATGTACTACAAATTTATGTAATTAACAAAGTGTTTCCGGATAAAAAAAAATAGTCTTCACATCACAAAACGTATATCGCAAATTTTAGATCAAGCGTTAATTTTAGTTGCTTGTAAAAACAATAAGACCTAAAAATGAAACAAATTAACTTGAAGCTGTTTTTTGCGATTTATATTTCTCAAAACCCTTCTGGGCAGAGAACATGGGTGTCATTTACCAGGTTATTTCATAATTATGCATAATATTAGCACTTGGCGTTATTACCCCGCCTGGCGTTATTACCCCAGACCACCTTACATTCAAAATTTTTTAAGAGTTTTTTTTTTTTTTTTTACTTACAGTAAAAAATTCTCTTTCAACGATATTTGATATACTACAGAAGTAAAACTACTTTCAAAGAAAACCATGTGCGGATATGCATAATGCAACCACTTTTGAGCTATTGTATTCTGCATGCATAATACTGATACGAATCCGTTGAGCTAAAATCCATTTTTTTTCTTGAATGTACCATGACAGAAAACTTTCAAGGACAAATGCACTCTTAAGAGTCTCGGGATATATTATGTACCACTTTTCTTTATGCGTATTTCTAGATTCTTTAAAAAAATTTGAATCAATATTGCAGTTTTTCTTGGAAAGCATTTTTAGGTGGGTTCGTAATTATGTAAATACGTAGAACCTATAGTTGTCGTTCAGTCCGTTCGCATGTAACAACGCAAAAACTACAAAACCGAATCGTTTGAAATTTAAAATACACAATTATTACATAATTTTATCGTGTCATTTCAAATTTTATGAAAATCGGATGAATAGATCAATTACAGTGACAATCAAAAGTATTCTGTTACATTATGGTCAATGGGGGAAAAGTTTCAAATGCATTTTAATCGTTTGAAATTTAAAATATATAATTATTACATAATATTGTCAAGTAATTTCGAATTTCTTAAAAATCGGATGCATAGATCAATTACAGGGACAATTAAAAATATTCCGTTACATTACGGTCAATAGGGAAAAAGTTTCAAATTCCTTTTATTGGTGTTACACTCATTCGAACATAATAAAATTGATATGAATCAATGAAGTACATATTATAATATACGTTTTGCACAAACTGTGATCCAAGGAACATTTTTTACTGATTTACAAGGCCACACAAAAGTATTCCATTGCATAATGTTATAAGGAGAACATTGTTTGGTGGAACATCCATTTTAACTATATTAAACTATTTCACATTTTATGAATATGATATACGTTGCTGGGGTGTAATAAGAGTTACTATTCCTGTATATTTACAGGAACACAAAAAAAGATTTTGAACACTGCACTGTGTCCGAAGTACAGTCTATTACAAAAGAGCAAGATCTGAATATTTTTAAAACTTCGTTATCGGACGAACGCAGCTTATTTGCTACGCTTTGCGTGCAATTTCCAACTTGTTGCTTTAGTGTTCTTCCATTTCACCCGTACTAAATATGTTTAAATTTGATACTGTTTAAAAGTTAATTAATATATAAACAGGGTGCCTAATTCAACCGACAAATTTAGATGTCGGTCATAGTAGGTAATAGTCATTCTAAAAGCCCCTTTTATAATGAGTTTTTTAAAGCATCCAGAAAAAATACACTTGCTACAATATTTGATATACTACAAAAGTAAAATATTTCACCATACAAAACCATACATGGTTATGCTTAATGTATCCATTTTAGAACTATTGCATGCTGCATGCATACCATTGATACGAATCTCTTCAGCTAAAATCCATTTTATTTTCAATGCATCATTACAGAAAGCTTTTGAAGATAAATGCACTTTTAAGGACCTCCGGATATATTGTGTATCGCTCTTCGTAATGCGTAAATCTAGATATTTCAAAATATGAATCAATAACGCAATTCTTGCAAAGAGTTTTTGCTTTGTGTTCTCCCATTTCTCCCATACTGAAGACTCTGAATTTTGATACATTTTTAAAGGTTAATTAATATCTATACAGTCTGTTGCCTAATTCGATCGACAAATTCAAATGTCTGATAATAATCGTGAAGGAGATGAAAAATTGTCATGGAACATGGGGGCAGAAAAAACTTATATAGTTACAAATACAGGGTATTTCATCATAATCTATTTTTTTGGAACGTAACGCTGACCTTGTTCGTTAAAAATTATTTAAATACACTTTGAAGGTTGAAAATTATTTTTTTATTGATGTGGTAAGCATTGTCTATAGTATTTTTCACTTATAAATAGATAAGTACATTATAAAAGCCCTTTTTAAAAAAAGAGTTTTTCAAAGCATCCAATAAAAAATCTTCTTGTAACGATATTTGATATACTACAGAAGTAAAATTTTTCTCAAAGAGAAATATGGCCGGTTATGCATAATGCATCCACTTTAGAGCTATTGTATTCTGCATGCATAATATTGATACGAATCCCTTGATCTAAAACCCTTTTTTCTCATGTATCTGACAGAAAGCTTTTGAAGATAAATGCACTTTTAAGGACCTCCGGATATATTATGTATAGCTTTTCGTAATGCTTATTTCTAAAGTCTTTTAAAAATATGAATCAATATCGCTATTTTTCTTGGAAAGTAATCTTGCTTAATGTTCTTCCATTTCTCCCATACAGAAGAGGTTGAACTTTGATATTTTTTTAAAGTTTAATTATATATATACAGGGTGTTGTCTAATTCGAATGGCAACTTCAAAGGTTTGATAATAGGCATGAAGAAAATGAAAAATTGCCACAAAACATGAACCAGAAAAAAACTTATATGGTTGCTTACCTTGTTTGTTTTAATAGTTTTTAAATACATATCGAAGTTTAAAAATTACTACTTTTATTGCTCCGGTAAACACTGTCCTTAGAGCATTTCGCTTATAATGGATAAGTGCATTCTAAAAGCCCTTTTTAAAAAGAGTTTTCTAAAGCATGCAGTAAAAAATCCTCTTGAAAGGACATTTGATATACTACAAAAGTAAAATTTTTCTCAAAAAAAAACTACAGCTATTGTATTCCACATGCATATTATTGATATGAATCCCTTGAGCTAAAATCTATTTTTTTTCAATATACTATGACAGAAAGCTTTTAAAGACAAATGCACTTTTAAGAACCCCCGGATATATAATGTATCGCTTTTCGTAATGCACATTTCTTTATTTTTTTATGTGAATCAATACTACAACTTTTCCCGGAGAGCATTTTGCTTTATTTACTTACATTTCTCTTGTATCGAAGATGCCTAACTTTTATATATATTTTAAAATTTAATTTATATATATATACAGGGTATTGCGTACTTCTATCACATGAAAAACTGGTGGAACGATAAATAAAGTTGATCTCGATTTAAAATATTTTATAGTAAAAATTGGCAAATATTTTCAGTCTAAAAAAGTGCGTAGAAAAATAATGGAAACAGATTATCATTAAAGCTCATGAAATTATTAAGTAAGTTTTAAAATACATTTACTAAATATTGACTCATATTGTTATTTTCGCCTTCGAATTCGATGGCTTTTGGCTTGCATTTTAGCTATTTAGTTTAAAGAAAGTAACAACAAAATAATTGCAAACTGGATCGCTTTTGAAATTAAACTTTGAAATGTTTTACAAATCCAACATTTTCTGATAAAAGGTTGAAAAACACATTTAAAAGATTGCTGAATAATTATATGTCTCCATCCGAACATAAAAAGAACTTCTTCTCATGGCATGAGAAGTTTACCCTGAGTTTTATACTCCGAAACATATGAAGAAGACCAACTCAGAATAAAAACTCACGTTTTATAAATTTAGACTAGATTTCAACGGAATAAATGGTGTAAAAAATACTCCTTTAGCATCACACTTTGAATAATTCGATTCGCTGCAGTTTATTCAGATTTATTAAATTGTCAGAAAAACTTTAAACTTGCCGTAAGTCTAGAGCTTTTATAATAAAGAACTTTTCCATATACTCTAGTCACGAAGGCTATAATAGCACTGATATTTTGTGTAGATGTTATGGGTCAGTTATTCGTTTAGCAGCAGGATTTTGTGTAATAAAGTCTTTTTAGACTAGAATTTCTTAAGTTTAGGAATTGAAGGCAGGAGCCTCTTTGGAATTGAATAAAATAAACATTTTTAAGCATTAAATGTATCACATGAAAAAAGACATACAAAACAATTAAATCATGAATATTGTTTAAAATCCAAGTAACTTAAGAAATTCTTCATTATCTGAAGTTTGATTCATGAGCATTAAAAAACTAACCAAAGAATTGTAGAATTTTCTTTTAAATGTGACTCCACTTTATATTATTAACTAAAATAAAACGGGAATTCACCGGATTTTATAACAGACGATATTTTTGAAATATTATATGCATTTTAATTTCTTCTTATTTTTTTTTCAATTTTAAGAGAAAATAGAGTGATTCTGTAGCCACAATAACAAACTTGGTACTAAAAATTATATAAAAAATTAATATCTCAAAAAATTATTGAGATACAGCTTTGAAAAAAATTGCATTTAAAAGTACTTTTTTTTCCCTAAACGGCGGTGTAAAATTTCAAAATGTGCGATATTTATAAGTGTAAAATTTGCAATAGCAAAAATTGCAAAACCGGAATTGCAGGGAAAAGTGTTGCTATTCGCAAAATGACGTATGCATTACGCACAGATACGTTTGGCCTTTATAATATAGATATATATTAATGACAACTTAAATACATACGTTATCGAGCGCACCTTTACGAAAAATATCAAAAAGTTAATTTTTAAATAATTTCGAATATCAGCTGAATTAGAATGAAGCCATCAGAATGAACTTATTTACAATTAAATCATGAATAATATTTAAAATCCAAGTAGCTTAAGAAATCCTTCATTATCTGAAGTTTGATCCATGAGCATTAGAAAACTAAGCAAGGAATTGTAGAATTTTCTTTTAAATGTGACTCCACTCTATATTATTAACTAGAATAAAACGGAAATTCACCAGATTTTATAACAGACGATATTTTTGAAATATTACATTCATTTTAATTTCTTCTTATTTTTTTTCATTTATAAGAGAAAATAGAGTGATTCTGTAGCAACAATTACAAACTTGGTACTAAAAATTATATAAAAAATTAATATCTCAAAAATTTATTGAGATACAGCTTTGAAACAAATTGCATTTAAAAGTACTTTTTTTTTCCCTAAACGGCGGTGTAAAATTTCAAAATGTGCGATATTTATAAGTGTAAAATTTGCAATAGCAAAAATTGCAAAACCGGAATTGCAGGGAAAAGTGTTGCTATTCGCAAAATGACGTATGCATTACGCACAGATATGTTTGGCCTTTATAATATAAATATATATTAATGACAACTTAAATACATACGTTATCGAGCGCACCTTTACGAAAAATATCAAAAAGTTAATTTTTGAATAATTTCGAATATCAGCTGAATCAGAATGAAGCCATTACTTATTTACAATTTTATTTACAAATCTGAATATTTTTTTCTCTATTGCAAACCATAAAAACTAAGCTATCAGCTTTTGAATAAGCTATTAAACAGATGAGCGAGTAATTTACGATAACACATGAGTAAGGCAATAAGTAGAATTGGAAATTACTTTTTTCGATATATTTCTTAGTACATGAGGGAAATATTGATTTTCAATATTCTTAATGGCATTTTCACTCATAGCATTCTTTCAGGAACATATCTTAAGTAAAGCTATGTTTTACTAGCAGTTTCTATTTACATATTCACATAAGATTAGGAGAAAAAATAGAATAAAAAATAATGTTGTACATTTGTTTTTAATCACACTTTAGTTTTATTAGATTTTTTAATTCTTTTTAGGAATGATTAATCCATCTTTTCTGATATATCCGATCTATCTTTTTGAATGACCTAATTTAGGAATGATTTTTTAGAGAATCTATCGATTTAATCAATAATCAAATTATTGTGTTCCGTTATTGCTCAAGAAATTCAAAAAAGGGAACTACTTCCAATGAAATAAAAATATTGGCTAAATATTGAAAATATATGATTTATATTGAAAGGATTTGCCAAAAAAGATATTATTGCAGAAATATCAGATTTGCATTAGAATATTTTCAAGTAAATTACATATTCACATTGGATTAGGAGAAAAAATAAAATAATTTAACGTTGCATATTTGTTTTTAACATGCTTTAGTTTCATTAGATTTTTTTTCTCTTGAGGAAGGATTCTTAGTGTTAAAAAAAATTATCGGTTTAATAAATAATCAAATCATTGAGTTCCATTATTGTTCTAGGATTGAAAAATGAGAAATATTTCCGATGGAATAACAATATTGGTTAAATACTTTATTTATAATATTATTGATTATAGATTTGTAATAAAATACTATTACTGCTGAAATATCAGATTTACATTGGAGTGTGTTCAATCAAATGACCTCATTCTACACTATAATAAAAAAACGATTTTACGGAAGTTCTACTGGTAATCTGGACGCCAGTAAAATTTACTGTTTTTTAACCGAAAAAATTCCGTAAATTCCCGAAAAAATCCTGAAAAAAACGGAAAAAATTTTGGAATTTACAGAAATGCTTCTGTTAAAAAACAGTAAATTGACTTGCGTCTAGATTACCAGTAGTATATCCGTAAAATCGTCCGTTTTCTTACAGTGTATAAGTATTGACATTACATTAAGAATATTTTGAATGATAAAATTTAAACTTTTCACTTGAAAATTGATAGTATATATCTGAAGATACTGCTTTTCGTATAGCTGTGAAAACTTATTTGAATAAATTTGCATTTATAAATATTGAACAACTTTCCTTTATGTAACTTAAGATTATTATGTTACTTTAAAAAGTACTGTTCTTGTAATTTTGTCCAGGTGCGTACTACCATATCTCAAAAATCATTCTACCTTTTCTTTAAATGTTATATAAAGGCTAATTTAAAGGTTAATTTAAACGTTAATTTATATTATTAAACATAATTTCCTATAAAAGAAAAGATAATCTGAGAAACAAAAAATGAAATATTTTTTAATGAAAATCTACAGATTTCACTAATTAGGTCATATATATTCAAAGTTTATAAAGAATTTACCGAATTATCCGAAAACTATTCAGGCACTGTAATCCGGAAATTTACTTCTATGTTATGCATATTAACACTTCATGAAAAATGCAGCATAGCAGGTTGGTTGGCAGCATAGCCACTGGTTAGATGGTTTAAAACCAAGATCTAGTCAGTAAAACATTATGTCAACTTATAACTGAATCTGAAGTTGATGGAAATCCAGGCATTAGTTTTTGATATCGAGCTATTGAAAAATATTTTTAAAAAATATTTTTCAATAGCTGTAAAAAATATCCGTTAAATTTATGGCAAAAAACTGCTGGCAGGAAAGTTGCCAGCAGTTTTTGCCTTAAAAATTTCAATAAAATTAGATTTAATAAAAATGTTCAGATCTAATTTTAGTGCAATTTTTATGGCAAAAACTACTGGCAACATTCCTGCCAGCAGTTTTTGTCGTAAATTTTATCGACATTTTTTTACAGAGTAACATTGCTACATGCTGGGTATGTACACTAAAATCTATAATCAGGATCAATTTTTTATCAGGTACTACTGAATCTGAAGTTTGATGAGAGTCTACGCATTAGTTCTTGAGATACATTATTTGCGCAATCGTAAAAAATGCCGCATAGTTGTTTCATTTGTCAGACGATTTACACGAAAAAATTAACAACACTGATCTATATCAGAGACTAACTGGATCTGAAGTTTTAAAAAATTTTGTGCATTAATTCTTGACAGAAAGATACTGCATTAATGGCGAATAATGCACTACGGCAGGGCGACCTGTTGAGCGATTTGCAATAAAACGTAATCATCACCATGTAAGCACTAACAAAACTTAAAATTTTATGAAAATCCATGCACTAGTACTTGCGATATGGCTATTGTGGAAATTGTGAATAATGCAGCAGAGAGGTGCTACCTGTTGAGCGATATAAGAACAAAAACTAATAAGATTTATTACATATCAAAATAATCTAATGTTTTGTGAAATTTCGTAGATTAGTTCTTGAGCTAGATCTGTTGCAATAATCACAAATAATTCACCATGGCTGCACCACCTGCCGAGCGATTTGCACCAGAACAAAATCAGAATCATGTCATACTGATTACTAACTAAATAAAAAGTTTTATGAAAATCTATGTACTAGTTCTCGAGATATGGCTATTGTAGATATTGTGAATAATGCAGCATAGCAGCGCCACATGTTGAGCAATATACACGGAAAATTAATAAAATCTAGTTTATATCAAGGTATAACCGAATCTAAAATTTTGGAAAATTCCATGCATTAATTCTTGAGAGAAACATTTTTTTTTTTTTACAAATACGTTTTTCAAACTCTCTTACCCTTAATATGTGTAAATCCGTCAAAAACCGGATCTCGAAAATTTTCACGAATTCAATACTTTTTTTTTTTTTTTTTTTTTTGTAATGATAGAAGAAAGTAACAATATTAATCATCTGATATTTCATTTCTTATTCCTAACTTAGTTTAATTTATTATTTTTTTTTATATTTTTTTTTATTAACATACAATTGCATTATGCTATCGACCTTAATTTCATGGAAAATATCAAAAAGTTAATTTGTAAATAAGTTAAAATCAATTGCGTTACTTTTTTATAGTTTTATAAAAACTCTATTTATAAAACCTAATGCTTCCTTCGATAGTGCATACCATGAAAACTAACATACAGGTATTTGAATCAGCTATTAAATAGATGAACGTAATTTACGATAACATATGAGTAAGGCAATAACTAGAATTGGAAACTACTTGTTCGGATATCTTTCTTAATGTGAGGTAAATATTGATTTTCCATATTCGTAATAACATTTTTACTCATAACATACTTTCAGGAACAAATCTTAAGCAGAACCATGATTTAACAGCAATTTCTACATAAATATTCACATAAGGTTACAAAAAAAAAAAAAAAAAAAAAAAAAAAAAAAGAGAAACGGTGCATGGTGATTTTTAATCATGGTTTAATTTAATTAGATTTTTCATTTTTTTTTTTAAATTATCATTCAAGTTAATCAATTTATTTTGCTCCAATATGCTCGAAGACTGCATTGATGACAAATGCTTCCAGAGATATAACAATATTGGTTATGGGGACAAACGACCCTTAAGCTTAAAAAATCGATTTTTCACAAAAAAAAAAAAAAAAAAAAAAAAAAAAAAAAAAAAAAAATATATATATATATATATGTGAAAGTCTGAACATTTCTGCGCTCCCTATTTAAAATATATATATATCAAAATATTCTATTTCCAGAGATATGATGCAAAACAAAAAAGTCCCTCCTATGAGGAATTATATAATATCTAGCTGACCCGCCCGGCTTTGCACGGTTCCGAGATAATAATATTAAAGAACATGAAATTTGTGATTTTATCTCTAACTCGAAATATGTGAAATTACGTTGTCTCAAATACACGGCAACTGTCTATGTGAAAAATTAGTTTAAAAAATGAACAAATAATATTTAGCGGTAAAAATGTTCAAAAGGACAGCAATGGGACACGGGAGAGGAACTACTCAAATAATAATTAGAATTTTGAAAATCTCAATGTCAGATACATCACGAGAGACCTTGGGGTACTTTCAAGAAAGTTTTGAGCCTCGTAAGTGCTGTAGATTTTGCTAGCCATCGCACAAAAACATGCATGCACACAGACAGTGCGTTTAGTTATTTTATTAGTGTAGGTTAATTGTGGATATTCAAAATAATTCCTTTACAGCTAAATCATTAGTTTTATGGTTTTTGCCTTTTTTACATGCAATTTAAAAATAGATAAGACCATGATACGTAGAAAAATCTGTAATGATGACAAAATTGACAAAAAACCGATGCTAGATGCACAAAACAATCGTTAAAAACCACATCGAAAATCGTACTGAAAATCGCAATGAAATAAATTACTGATATTAAAAAATCATACCAGACAAAATTTAGTTAATTAGACTTTGAAACAGTTTTATTTTTAGCCTCAATAATATAATATATAATATATACCTCGTTATAATAGCCTCAAAATGTGAAGAAATACTAAAAATCGCAAAAAATTCGTTAAAAGTTTCAAAAATCGCGGCACGAATTCCGAATAAACTTTATTGAAAAGAGAAAAAAAATTACTATCTTGAGTGAAAAGAATGAAACCATATTCCTTTCATTAATATGAAAAATCGCCTCGAAACATAAAAAGAGCGCTAAAAATCGCTTAAAAAGTTAAATAAAAAATTCCAATCAAAAAATCAAAAATCGGGCTTCGAGGTGCAAAACTATATGTAGGAGGGTACCTTCCCTCCAAATTTTATAACTCTAGATGCAGCGGTCTCTTCAGAATAGCGCTGACGCACACACATACTTGTCTCTTTATTATTATAGATTTAACTTTAAAACTACACTGTAAAAAAAAATTTGGAACATTACAAAAAATTTTCTAGTAGAATTGTATTCCAAGAACTTTTTATGTAACGGCAACAATAAAAATTCATGTAACAGATACAGATTTGCACTTTGAATCAAACAAATTTTAAGGTTACTAAGAATTTTTTTGGGAAATCGTATTCCAAGAACTTTTTAAGTGACGATAACGAGCATTATAGATAAAATTTTAGTAAAGTTACCAAAATTTTAGTAAATTCTTTTGTAAAGTTACAGATGGTTTTAGTTTTGCTTACAAGTTTTGTAGATTGACATCATTTTCTTGTACAGTGTACACATAAAATTTTAGTAAGCATAAGAGATTTCGGTTAATTTAGATTACTAAGGTTACAGATTTTTTTTACAGTGTATATTTCAAAATGTGTTTTTTTCACCTTGCGCGCAGGATATCTCTGAAACTATTTAATATTTTTTCTTGAAATTTTCACAGATTGTGTAACATATCAGATCCTTCAAACTCAACCTAAATTTTTACTTCCTCCAACCCCCCCTCCCCGTTTTTCATGCAGGTTATAATTCAGATTGTTTTAAAAAATAATTGTTATTTTAAACTTTAAAAAAATAATTTTAGCCTAAATTTGAACACATTTAGGTTCAAATTAAAGAGAAAGTATTAAAATGTGTTATGACAGTTCATTTTTTGCATTACATTGGATATTTTGTTTGAAATCATGCGTGCAGGTAGTTGTATCAGTTTATAATGTTTCAATTTATAGCCAGTAAAAAAGTTATGGTCATAGAACAAACACATTCTGAGAAATTGAATGCTAAACATGATTATTTTTCTTGCCTAATTTTCCCTTTTAAAGGTCGTATGTGCCCTTAATTATTGAATTTACATTGAAACATTTACAATAAAATGATCTCATTCTACAAGTATTGGCGTTGTATAGAAAAAAATTTCCATGATCCAATTAAAATTGTGCTCTTAGAAATATCTTTATAAACAATATATTTGAAAATTTTGCTTTTCGTAAATATGTGAAAAAATATTTGCAAAGAATTGTACTTATAAAACTTTCCTCCGAGTACTAAAGATTATTATATTATTTTAAAAAGTACTATTCTTGTATTTTTGACCAGATTTTCACTGTGTTCAGCTACACGTTAACTTTTCACTGCACGATTTTTCTATTTTTATGATAAAAATTATTTGAAATCTATATATTGGTCTAATAAGGAAAAAAATAGTAAAAAAAAGATTAAATTTGAAAATTTCAGATGTAATTTGATATTTTAGGGTGTGTAGCTTATATACATAATTACAATTTTTAACCTCCTGACTGCCGCGACTGGATTTTTCCGTTCTCTAAGCTGCAGGTTTCATTGCAACATAAGCAATATTTAATTTAAAGTAATTATACAAATAAAACCCACTTTTGAAAAATTAAGTTAGGATTAATGCTATCAAAGATTGTACACCTATACATAATAACATATTTTGTATCAGATTGAAAAAAAAATCTTTTTTTAATATTTTTAATTAAATTACAGAGAAAACAACTTTATAATTTTACGCTTTTGCTCGGCGGTCAGGGGGTTTCAAATAGTGTATTGCTATATTTTGCAATTAAATGGGCATAAATTAACTAAGTTTATCTGCTTAATACTATGCAACTTGCTTTATATTAATATTTTTAAGTACTCAGTAAAAATTTTGCCTTAATAGCTTGATTGAATTTATTTCCAAAGAAAAAATTCAATTTTTTTTGTCAAATCTGACATGGACAAAATAAGTGTTACTCCTTTCTTTGGACTGCATTTGAACAATTGCAGCAATCATATTGGCCAAATTCTTGGCACATAATGCGATTTATAGAGTTTTTAGGTACATGCCATATATGGCTCACAGTGCAGTGGAGGATTAACCTGTTCCATTTTTATGTTTATTTATGTTTATTTTAATGTTCTATTTTTATGAGACAGATATAAAAACAATTTCCCACAAGAAAAAGAAAGATGAAAAATTACAATTTAATACAATTCATTTTATTAAAAATCTATAGAATTCACCATTTCTCCTCATATATCATCAAAGTACGTAATGAGTCGGTAGAATTATCGATAAAAAAAATTAAGCCTTTGATATTAGGTTTCTTATTGATAGCTTAGTATATTTGATTGCATTTTAAAAATTATTAATGCCTATTTAAATAAATAGGTTAATGACCAGTTTATTGTGGAGAGCATCAAAAAGTTATTTTTAAAGTAATTTACAATATCAAATGCATTAGAAATAAACAATTATTTATGCTTTTATTAAAACTCTATTCAGAAATTCGAATATTTTCTCCGTTGTTACATTTCATAAACGGTTACATATAAGCAGTTACATATCAGCTGTTCAATAGATGAGCGAGTAATTTACGATAACATATGACTAAGGCAATAAGAAGATTTGGAAATTACTTTGGTACTACTACTACTTATTTTGGTATTACTTGGTTATCTCGTCGACCAATTTCACCAAATTACACAAATTGCCAAACTGTTCACCAAACTATATAAATTGACGTAACTTTTATTTTAAATAATGGAAAAAGAAACAAATTGGTAAAAAATAATCAAAAATACAAATAAAAAGTTCAATTAAAAATCACTTGATGACATAACAAACACATGTATAGCAGTCAAATGTCAAAAGAATGTGACATTTACAATTGGCGTTAATTTTTTGGCCGACGGGAGAACCAAGTAGTACCATTTACTTTTTCCGATATATTTCTTTATGTGGGGGAAAATATTGATTTTCCATATTCTTAACGGCGTTTTTACACATACACCATACTTTCAGGAACAAATCTTAAGTAAAACTATGTTTTAACAGCAATTTCTACTTACATATTCATGTAAGGTTAGAAAAAAATTCCTCGACGTTACTCAAGCTTATTATATTATTTCAAAAAGTATTGTTCTTCTAATTTTGACCAGGTTGCACAGCGTTCAGCTACATCTTAGAAATGTTTTACTTTTTCTATGAAACAGCTATCAAGATAATTTCCCACAAAATGAAAGATGAAAAATTAAAACATAATACAATTAATTTTAATGAATATCTATAGAATGCACCAAGTATCCTCGTATGCCATGAAAGCAGATAAAGAATCGGTGAAATTATTGATAAAAAAATTAAATATTTGGTATTAGATTTCTTATTGATAAAACAACTTTATTTGATTGTGTTTAAAAAATTATTAATGAATATTTCAATAAATAAGTTAACAGAGTTGCCAACCTCCGGCTTTTGTTAATTCATGAAAACGTACTTCGTACCAAAAAAATTGTTTAATTAGAAGTGTCTAGTATTAACTCAGAGGGTTATTTGAAATTTACTTAATATCGTTGACTCAATAAATTTCTGGTTAGAAATATAATTGTTTGAATTTTAAAAAGCCGGAGGTAAGCATGTCTGAGTTAACGACCACATTTTGGTGGAGAATATGAAAAAGGTATCCTTTAAATAACTTAGAACATAAAATGCGTTAGGGTATTTCCACGAGAACTTGTCGTGTAAGTCACATTAATTGTAGCAGAGAAATTGTTGGCCACCGTTATTTTTGAAAGGTTTGCATGGTCTTATTCAATTAATGAAATATCTCTGATAAAATGTCTTATTTTTCTGTTCTAAAATACTGGTATCAAAAATCGTAGTATGAGACTTACATGACATATGCTCATGGAAATACCCATTAGAAAGTAATCATTATCAATTTATACTTTTATTGAAACTCTTCTTAGCAATTCGAATATTTTCTCCTTTATTACACATGACAAAAGTTAACATATAAGCTTTAGATTCAGCTATTAAATAGACGAGCAAGTAATTTACGATAACACATGAGTAAGGCAATAAATAGAATTGGAAATTACATTTTCCGATATCATTCTTTATGTGGGGGAAATATTGATTTTCCATATACTTAAAGGCTTTTTTTACTCATAACATTCTTTCAGAAACCAATTTTAAGCAAAACTATGATTTACCGCAATTACTACTTGCATATAAGGTTAAGAAAAATAAAAGATATTTAACACTTCATATTGATTTTTAATCAATCTCTTATTTATTAGTTTTATTATTATTTCTAATATTACTATTTCGGAATCATTCTTAGTGGTAAGGAAATTATCTGTTTGATCAGTAAACAAAATATCGAATGCCTATATTCAACATCTTTTAGGATTTACATTAATTGTTATCTTCACAAGCTTACGCAACCTCAGACGTGTCAGCAAGTACTAAATATACAAATAAAAATTCTTCGCAGATATAAAATTCCTCAAATAAAATATTTTTATTCAATTATCGATGGGAAAAAAGTACCTCATTTTGGAAAAAAATATATTGATTGTTTTAAAATAATTGGATTTGTTGTTTTGAAAGCTTCGTTGAAACTTGAAGAACCGGTATCGATTTCCTATTTTTTCGAAATTGAATTTTTCCACTTTCTCCAAGAGTAATTGCTATATTTAGTCCTACCTAAAACCTCTTGTATAAATGTAAAAATTCTTTGGATTGCAAACTTTTAAAAACTATCAAAAAAGAAAAAAAAAAGATTAGTAATTATATTAATTTTATGGAACAGTTATAATTTGTATGTACTGTATTTTGCATAATTCGGCATTTTGGAGTTATGTGACAACACGCCATAGTTGCGAGAATTTTCTTATATCATACCTTTTAACCCTTTTTCTACTGACGGTATTTATAAATACCATAGTGGAAAATTTAATAAAAAACGTATCAGTCTATTAATAAAAAAAAAAATTTCTTACCACACAATATACTTTACTCGATCTAATTTAGATAGAATAGAAAAAGGTCGAAGTTAAATATTTTTAAAAATAGGTAATTTTCTTAATCATTTTCAGAGGTATACCTTTTTTTTTCTTTGAAAAAAAAAAAGATATATGAAATATTTTTGACAGTAAAAGCCTTTCCATTTACAGAGAGGATCGTAAGACATTTAAATACATTGCTTTTATAAGAATTGTAATATTTCCATAAGAATATTTTGGGTTAATTAATATGATTATTATTATAAATATTTTACAAAAAAATTATAAATACTGATATATTTAATCAGTTTTAATGAAAAAACACTTCTAAATTTCACATTATTATTACTTAAAAGTTCCTGTATATCTTCAGATATTAAAGAAGAGAATTATTGATGTGAGCCCATTTATTGATAAATAATTCCGTGGATTAAAGTTTAAGGGGGCTCAGGGGTTGAAAACATTTCAAAAAATCGATTTTTTTATGATATAGTTTGATTATTCAATAAATTCTTAACTCAATGCAAAACACCGCATAAACATATTTGCATTTTTAACGGAGTTATAAGCATTTATGTATTAACACTTTCACAGCTGCACCCATATAATTTCAACTTTAAGTCGCGTTTTCTCAAAACTTGATTTTTGACGACTAACACCAAAATTTAAAAAAAATGAGAAAATAAAAAATATAAATTTACATATTTGTGATACACATTACATAGGAACTTACTAAAATAAAATTTATTTTAATGTAATTAAGAAAACTTTGCTACTTTTTCAAGATTTATTATTAAAAGCCATTAAATTTTATATTAAACAAATAATTGTAAAAATAAATTAACACTTTAAGAATACATTTCGATTTGTTACTAATGCAATATCTGTCATTTCGGTTAGTTTAAGGTTATTTTAGTTGAGGCAAACAATTAGTGATTCTTAATTATTAAAAACCAAATTTGCTCAGTGAAACATTGCTTGAATACTACATAAAATTAAATTATATGTGCTTTAAAAATTGCTTTTCGCGTTTTTAGACATAATTGCTTGTCTTTCCGGACTCACTGGTGACTTATTAATCCTATAAAGTAAATTAAGGGGGCTCAGGGGTTGAAAACCTTTCAAAAAAATTGATTTTTTATGATGTAATTTGGTTATTCAATTAATTCCTAACTCAATGTAAAAAAACGCATAAAAATATTTGCATTTTTAATGGAGTTATAAGCATTTATGTATCAACACTTTCATAGACGCACTCATGTAATTGCAACTTTAAGTCGCGTTTTCTCAAAACTTGATTTTTGACGGCTAACACCAAGATTAAAAAAAAAAAAACTATTTGATGGAATGGCTTTTTTATTTTTTATTTATTTATTTATTTATTTATTTATTTATTTATTTATTTATTTTTTTTTGCATGCATATAACATTATTATCTAAAGAATGAATTAATATATTTTAGATAGTTTAATATTTTGAGTATTTTTAATGAAAAAAAAATATTTTTTAGGGGGGGGGGGGTTAAATTTTCAAATTTGAGAGATTTTTTAATAATGTTTTTTTAAGTGATAGTTATATCCTTAATTCATTCTATAGATAATGATGTTATATGCTTCCAAAAAAAAAAAAAAAAAAAAAAAAAAAAAAAGAAAAAGAAAAAAGCCATTTCATCAAGCAGTTTATTTTTTTTTTTTTTTGTGTGTTGCTACATAAGTGTTCCTACATAAATGCTTATAACTCCATTAAAAATGCAAATATTTTTAAGCGGTATTTTGCATTCAGTTAAGAATTAATTGAACAATTAAACTAGATCATAAAAAAATCGATTTTTTTAAAAAGCTTTCAACCCCTGAGCCCCCTTAAATCAAGAATTGAATATGAATGCTATATCCTCCTCCGACCTTATGTTTTCCATAGCATACATATTTTTACAGTTTTGTTCACATACATAAATAATGTGAAAAAGAAAGAAATTGGTGTAAATGGAGCTTAAGAAATAGCAGAACTAAATAAAATATCAATTAGCTTTTTGTATAGAGTTTGTAAGCGATACTAGGGTGCTCTGTTCCCTTATGAGCTGCGCTCGTCAATCCTTGCCCCGCCTCTAAAAATCAGTTAAATTGATCGACTTTAAAAAAAAATTGCAGAAAACTGAATTAAAAAAAGTAATAATAAAATAAACATTAGCAATCGCATTATAAAAAGATATTTATTCTTTTCCGTTTCAAATCTGGCGTAATTTTCACCAATTTTTTCATTTTGTTTGTGATTTTCATGTGGAAATATTTTTACCGTTAGAAAGGTAATATTATTTGCACTGCCTTGTTTTGTTTTCAAAATATGACGTGATTTTTATTCATTTATGCTTTTTAACACTTACTAATGAATTTATTATTTTACTATTTTCTTCCCTTTTAAAATCATGTTTAAACATAATTTTTATGCCGTAATTTTCAATATTTTCCTGCTTTAATACTTAATATTTACTTAATTTTTTATTTGAAAGTTTTTTCAATTTATAATAGTTACGTGTCAATAAATTTTTAATTTGAAGGTTTTTATTCTTTGGGCTATTTTAAAAATTGGCAACGATTTAAATAATTTTCTTTCTTAAAATATGTAAAAAATACCTCTCGAAATGCTGAAATTTTGAATTTAAAAGGAAGGAATTCCTCATAAAATGAGTCAGAAGAAAAAAATTAACGCAGTGTACACACTAGAAACTACTAATTTATAAAATGAACTAAAAATGATTAAGTTCATATGTATAGTTTCCTCTTCTATAAAAAAATTATAATGGAACATTTTTCATCAACTTTAGTATTAAAAATCTCTTAAAATAATTATTTGATTTAAAAACTGTCTTCACCAACATGTGTATCATACATTTTCTTATAATACCACCAATTTTCATATTTTTATGTGATGCAACTCTCTTAAAGCTCCACAATAGTCGCTGAAAAAAAACCCGGATGGTAACGTAAAATCTATGGGAGAGTTCTTTTCAAATATCTTGCTCAAATTTTAATACTTTTGCATGATTTTCTTTTGCATAGGATAGCTGAAGACGATCTACAACCGGCCAAGTTTTTACTTTTTCGATTTTGCTTATATATTTTTTATATTTTGATCGTTTCAATTTTAGAACTGGTTTAAACCAGTTTTGAAATGTAAAGTAATTTTTAAAAAGACTGAAATCAAAATTGAACAAGTAAGAAAAATCATGCGTTAAGCATAGATTATGAAGCACTTTCCAATGTTTCATGAAATCTAACAAAACTTTATTATTTAGGTAAATAAGGATATAAAGCCAAATATAGTCAAATATGTATTCCAGTACTATTGAACAACCCTGTATTTGATCTGTCAGCTAATATACAAACTATATAATAGGAAAATTTAGTTTAGCAAAAAAATTCCTAACAGCTTGAAATTTCACTTTCAGCAATTTATACTAATATATGGAAACATACTTGAATACTTTTGTTTTGCCTTGTAGTTTGCCTGGTACCTTTATTACACATCAGTGTTAAGATAAAATTTATTCTAAACTAAAACACTCTTAAAACGACTGAAATCACTTTCTTATAAATTATCATTCATAGGCATTTTCAACTTTGTTGGAAAGTGCTAAAAAATAAAAACTAGGTCGGTTGTGGATCGTTCTCAGCCATTCTATGCAAAAAAAAAGCATGAGAAAATATTAAAATTTGAGCGAGATATTTGTAAAGAACGCTCCCATAGATTTGACATTATCATCTGGGTCTTTTTCTGTGACTAGTGTTGCGCCTCGCATTAAAAGTTTCTCTGCAAGGCACAACATTAAAATTTTCTCTGTTTTCCAGAAATTTTTAACAGTGTGAAGTCGAACATGTTCATTATATTCTAAGGTTTCAAAAACAATCCACGAAGAATATCAACTGATATTCAGAAAAACATATAAAATAGAAATAATCCGGTCACTTTGGACATGAGTGTAAATTCAATAATGTCAGTTTTCACACTGTTACGCATAAGACATACATTATGGAATTCGGACAGTCGTGCATTTTTAGAAGAAGAATAAAATATAAACTTCATTATATGCGTATTTTTTCGTCCTAGAATACAAAAATAAACACAAACAAAATATATATTTTGTTAAGTACTGTGTTCAAGTGACAATTAAAATAAAATTTCCAAACATTTACACAATGAATTAGAAATAAATTAACAGTCGAGATCGTTAAGAAAGAAATGAACTTTAGCTATTTAAAACTGCTTTTTTTCAAATGATTTATTTTTTAATTAAAATTCGCTTGTAATTAAATATAACTATCTTCATTTCTTCATTTTGATCTTGACGTTCTTCTACGTTTATTCTTCATCTTGATAATTTTTAAAAAATTAGCGAATTATTATAAAGATCTGTTCGTTTAAATACGATATACACTGTAAAAAAAAATTCAAGAGGTTACTAAAAATTCTTTAGTAAATTTGTATTCCACAGAATTTTTTAGTAAACATTACAAACTTTTTTTTTGCAAGTGAAACAAGCATTTCTTTTGTAAACTGAACAAAAGAATTTTTTGTATAACTAACTTAAAAATTTTTAGTATGAGCCACCAAGAAAATTTTAGTAATAGCTCCAAAATTATTTTTAATAACCTTTATGTGCGACCGAAGGACAGGAGCTTCCTTCGAGCTGCATCCAAACTTCTGAAGCGATAGATTTTCGGCAAAACCGCAATAGATGGCAGCACCAAAAAATTGCTACCTGCTCTTACAGGATTTTCATACTCCCTTTATTAACGCATACTTACACTACATACATTCGGGACGTATTTGGCGGCGTCCGGTATCGAACTCGGGACCTTTTAGTCTGGAGTCCGTTACTATAACCACTATGCTATCAAGGCCACACCAACTGCGTTTTAGTAATAGCTATTAAAAAATGTAAAACTATTAACTCTATCCATTGCTAACTTTTTTCTAGTAATTCTTACAGATTTTCTAGTAACCGACTAAGATTACTAAAATTTTTTTAGTAATTAGAAGGATCACTAAAGTTTTTTTAGTAGATCGACTCTTTTTTTTTTTACAGTGTAAGGTATAGAAACACTTTTCATTTGTAGGATAAAAACAAATAAAGCTATTGTGTTGAATTCCATAAAAAATCACCTGAGCATACATACAGTTAATAAAATTCGCAGAATTAGCACATTTAAAAAACATTTTTAATATGTTCATACTGTCCAAAAAAAAATGCTTCTTTAAGTAAACTCATCATTAGTGATAATATTTCGGATTTTTTAAAATGTGTTATTAAGGATTTTTTTTTTTTTTTTTTTTTTTTTTTTTTTTTTTTGTGAAAAACTATATTTGCTAATATGAAATAATTATGAAGAGCATAAAGCACAGGTTTTTTAGTTTACAAAGAAAAAAAACACTCCGCTGTTTAACACGGTGTTTTCATTACAAATTATTTTCAACTTTTAATTAATTTGAAGATTATTTTGACATAGTTCAATCTAAATATTTTTATGAATTATGTTATTGCTGTTTTCATTATATGCGTACGGTTGAAAAAACGCAGGATGTCTACATCTCTTTTACATGGTCATCTTAGTAAATGTTTAATTCAAGATATTGAATTTCTCAGTTGTTTTCTTACTTATGTCGTCCAATAAAATAGCAGCTTTCAGATTGTTTGTTAAAGTGCGCAATTTTACACATCAAATTTATTATTGTTTTTTCAATTCTCCTTTGAAATACCCTGCGTAATAAATATGTTTTAAAAAGTTAAGTATAACTACACCGAATCAATTGTGCAGTATATATTTCGCAGTTATATTGAGATTAAAATTGCGATTCTGACCAATATATTAATCTATCAATCTGATAATTTTATAAAACATTGCATACCCGTTATACATAAGTTAAAATTCTTACCTTTTTAAAACTAATTGAGCAATTCCTTTGGTGAATGGCCAATGTTATTAGTCCATCAGTTTCTTTTTTTAACTGTTTTTTTTTTTTTATTTCTTCTTTATTACATCGAATGTGGAGTGAAAAAATGCTTCTTGAAAAGTGCTTATGCATTCGGTTTGACTGTCCGTCCGTCTGTCCTCACTCTTATTCCCATAAATCTACTCGGATTTTCATGCAATTGATAAATATTATTTAGGGTCAACAAAGCATGTTTGATATGATATTGCATATGAAATATGTACCATTAGTTATTCATTTACAAGCGCATTCAAAAGAATTTGATTACATTATGATATATAGGGGGAAATCTTTTGCACAGGATTTTAATAAGATTATGCTATTTCAAATGCATTGAAACTGATGTAAATCACTGAATATCGACTTCGATCACGTTAAAACAGGTACGTAACATTACTCCACTATGTATGTATTACTCTACTTTATATTATTTTTAAATTAACAGAGCTTAATGGTTTTTCTTTATTATTTTTAGTTAAGCAAGTTAAATTATTGAAAATAATTTTATGTAATTGCAAGCGAATTTTAATAAAAAAAGAAATAATCACATTTAAACTACAACAAATAAAAAAAAACATTACTCATAAAAATCTATTGGTGTAAAATGTCGAAAAAATGTACAATTAATTAAAAACTTTAAATAAATTGTAATGAGAAAACTATGTTACAGTATTTTATATCATTAAACTAATGAATCTGTGCTTAGTTTACAAAAATCTGTCACAAAATTTTTTTATTCTTTTACATGAACAAACAAATGATAGCACACAAAAGATTCAGTATCGTTTTTGCATAACAATTGCTGGTGTGTATGTTTTAAAATTTGGTATACGCTTTTAAATTTAATTATTTTTGCATATTATTTGTTATATATAAATTGTATACCTCTTATTCAGGGCTGCACAAAATTAATCGCGTATGATTCTTCTTATTAGAGGAAATTTCCGAAGGGGAATTTTCAACTGAACTATATATATCGCTTAAAGGAACTAAATTGGAAAGTTCATGTTGTTAATAGATACAAATCTCTATATCATATATATGGCTACTAAAAAAATCAGATAATTTTCCAATCGTAGATGGAAAGAGCTAAAATTCGGTTTTGAAATATCTTATACATTTATATTTGATGAAGTGAGACTTAATTTCTTAATTTTTTAAATACTGAAGTTCTGTAGGTTACATTATTTTGAATGTATTGGAAAGTGCTTTTTGATGTATGCTTACGCATATTTATTTATTTTTTATGTTAGAAAACATACAAACGCCAAAAAAAGCTTATTAAATATATTTATGCTATAATTCAATTAAAAAAACACACACACATTAAATGAGAATGAAAAAAACTGCTTAAATCGCTGACAAAAAAAAAAAAAAATAAACAAACACCCCACCACACACTGTTTGTTTAATTACTTTCTAAGGTTGCACTGCAATTATTTTCTTTTAATTAAAGTTCACTTGTAATTGAATAAAGTTACCTTCATTAGTTACACTTGCTTATTTAAAAATAATAAACGAAATATCATAAAGTTCTATTGATTTTAAAATACTATGGAGTAGAGTAATATATACATAGTGGAAAATGGTCGGTAATACATTCATAGAAGAACAACAGAAAATTTATTTTGTTAAATTTTCTAATAAGCATCTGATCTTCAATAAAAAACATTAGATTTGTACATTTAAAAATTATTTTTAAAGCATTATTTCCTGGCTGAAAAAATGCTTTATTAGGCTAAGCACCTCACTAATGCTAATGACGTTACGCAGTTTTTAAAATGCGTTATAAAGAAATTTTTATGGAAAAATGTGGTTGTTTATGTGAAATAATTATGAAGTAAACTAAGCACAGATTCATTAGTTTAATGATATAAAATACTGTAACATAGTTTTCTCATTACAATTTATTTAAAGTTTTTAATTAATTGTACATTTTTCGACATTTTACACCAATAGATTTTTATGAGTAATGTTTTTTTTTATTTGTTGTAGTTTAAATGTGATTATTTCTTCTTTTATTAAAATTCGCTTACAATTACATAAAATTATTTTCAATAATTTAACTTGCTTAACTAAAAATAATAAAGAAAAACCATTAAGCTCTGTTAATTTAAAAATAATATAAAGTAGAGTAATACATACATAGTGGAGTAATGTTACGTAATATATATTCATAGAAGGGCAACAGAAAATTAATTTAATTAAATTTTATAAAAATAATCTGATCATAACTAAAATTCATTACATTTGTACATTTGAAAATTATTTTTAAAGCGTTACCTATTGGCTTAAAAAAGGTTCCTAAGGTTAAACATTCATCAGTGCTAATGAGGTATCGCAGTACATAAAATGCGTTATAAAGAAATTTTTATGGAAAACTGTGGTTGTTAATGTGAAATAATTATGAAGCTAATTAAGCATAGATTCATTAGTTTAATGAGATAAAATTCTTGAACACAGGATTACCATTAGAATTTATTTAGAATTTCTAATAAATACTACTGTTTTTTTTAAATTTTACATGCAATAGATTTTTATGAATTAGGGTTTTTTCTTGTTGGTTAAAAAGCATTTGTGGGAGATGTTCGCCGGATAAATGCTAAACACTTCTTAAACAATCACATTTTTAATGAAGACATCACAAGATCTACACCATTATTTAAAACAGTACACACATATTCGGTAAAATGCATCACAGATTCATAAATATTGTTATACCACTAAAACGTCTCGGGTTGAGACAACATTCCAACACATCTCACAAATCTACTCTCAACACCAAACTACTCACTTCACTTTTTTTTTTTTTTTTTTTTTTTTTGTAATAAAAAGCAAAATATTTCAAGATATTTTTCCGAAAATGGCAAAAGCGCCATCTATAGATTCTATAATTTAAGGAAGGCAGTCATTTTGTTACATATTTGTTTCCTTTTTTTTAATTAAGTATCGCTTGTCATTACATAAAATTACTTTCAGTAATTTAACTTGCTTAGTTAAAAATAATAGGGGAGAGTGGGAATACTTGAGCATAGGAGATACTTGATCCACCCCTATTATCTCTACAGTTGGTCAATTTTTCTTTCTAAAACTGGCAACATGGTAACATATTTTTAGTTCTGAACATGTAAAAAAGAAATCACATACCTTGGTACCATTTTGAAAGTATGGTGATTAACCCTTTGAGCTCTGCTGGTAGAATTTTCTACCACATAATTTTAATTCTGAAATGTCACAACGACACCAGAAAAGTCGACCTTATTTATTTGAAAACGGTTTAATGCATTTTTTCGCGTATATTGTAATTCGTTTTTTTTCTTTGCAAAATACTGGTGCAAATGTGACATCTGGCTCAAATATCCCCTCCATGGAGATACTTGAGCCACGATGCAAAAGAAAAAGTAAAAATTTATTAGACATAGAAAAATAGTTCAAAATTAATTGAAAGTGGTTTTCAGTTGAAGAAAAAATATCAAATTTTCTTTTTCAATATTTTATTTTGTTCAAAGAAATTATTAAAATTTTTAAAAAATAAAAATTTAAAAAATGGTTCAAGTATCCCCCTCTTCCCCTAAACGAAATAGCACAAATCCCTTTTAATTTAAAAATAATACAGAGTACAGTAATATATACATACTGGAGTAAAAGTATGTAATACACATTCGTAAAAGAGCAACAGAAAATTTATTTTGTTAAATTTCATAAAAAAGTATCTTAGTTTCATAAAATTCCTTAAGTTATTACGTTTCAAATTTATTTTTGAAGCGTTACCTTCTGCCTAAAAAAAGGCTTCATAAAGCTAAACATCTTATTAATGCTAATACACTATATTGCCATTGATTATTGGACACTTGTGATTTTAGACATTTTGTTAAATATCTAGAAAAATACATGAGGAATCATCTCGAAACTCTTAGTGTATAAATATAATAGTATAAGTCATATATCTTCGTGAAGATTTTTTCCCGAAACTCCATATGCGACCGTCAACAAATTGAAAAAGAATGAATAGCTTTTGAATAACCCTGTCAAAACTAATGTAGCAAAAGCGCTCAAACTCTAGATTATGATTGAATGCCTTATTGTAATACACTGTGTTCATTTTTATGCAAATAGCATGCATACTCGCAGAGTAATTAAGGTTTTTATAAAAATGGTCCCAAATTTTTCAAAGCTTTTCTATTATAATTTTCAGAGTTCTTAATATAAAATAATATTTTTTTCAGAAAATATGACAAACAACATTGCACACAGTACCCTGTAATCAAAATTGAAAAATAATAAAAATTGTATGAAAAATGAGTAGGTTCACTAAATAATTTTTTACTGCGCATGCGTCAAAGATATCAAAATTTCATTTGCATATTATGTTAGCTAAATGTATAGAGCAACTTTTGTAAAAGTCTCAAAATCATAGCTTGAAAATTCTGAAAGTAATCGTCTATAGAAAAAGGACAAAATCCGTTGTTTCCAAAATGAAGCAAAAAAATGAGGGATTTTATCCAAATGTAGTAGTACATCCCGTATTGTGTATTCTATATTGACACTAATCAATGAATATATGGATACAACCCCTATTGATTTTGCTTCGTTTTGAGAATAACGGATTTTCAACTTATTCAATTGACGATTATTTTCAGAATATTCAAGTTATGATTTTGTGACTTTCACAAAAGTTGCTCGAAATATTTAGCTAACATAATATGCAAATGAAATTTTGATATCGTTAACGCATGCGCAGTAAAAAATTATTTAGTAAGCCAACTCATTTTGTATACAATTTTCATTATTTTTTAATTCTGATTACAGGGTACTGTGTACAATGTTGTTTGTCATATTTTCTGAAAAAAATATTATTTTATATTAAGAACTCTGAAAATTATAAGGAAAAAACTTGGAAAATTTTGGGACCATTTTTATAAAAACCTTAATTACTCTGCGAATATGCATGCTATTTGCATAAAAATGAACACAGTGTATTACAATAAGGCATTCAATTATAATCTAGAGTTTGAGCGCTTTTGCTACATTAGTTTTGACAGGGTTATTCAAAAGATATTCATTTTTTCAATTTGTTGACGGTCCCCTATGGAGTTTCGGGAAAAAATCTTCACGAAGATATATGACTTATACTATTATATTTATACACTAAGAGTGTCGAGATGATTCCTCATGTATTTTTCTAGAAATTTAACGAAACGTCTAAAATCACAACTGTCCAATAATCAATGGCAATATAGTGTATGATTCCGCAATTGTTAAGATGAGTTATAAGAAATTTTTTTGGAAAACTATAGTTGTTAATGTGAAATGATTATGAAGTTAATTAAGCATAGATTGATTAGTTTAGTGAGATACAATACTTGAACACAGGACTCACATTATAATTTATTTAGTATTTTTAATTAATTGTACATTTTTTGACATTTTAAATGTAGTAGAATATTACGAATTATGTTTTTTTTATTTATTGTTGTTTAAAATGAGATTATTTGCTTTTTTATTAAAATTCGTTTATATTATCATGAAATTACTTTCATTAAAATAACTTGCTTAGCTCAAAATAATAAGCGAAATAGCGTACATTGATGTTAATTTAAAAATAACATAGAGTAGAAAAATATATATTTAGTGGAGTAATGGTATGTAATATACATTTGTAGAAGGACAACAGAAAATTTATTTTGTTAAATTTCCTGAAAAGCATGTGATCTTAAATAAAATTCATTAGATTTGTGCATTTGTAATTTATTTTTAACGTATTACATTCTGACTGAAAAAAGTCTTCATAAGGCTAAACACCTCATTGATGGTAATAAGGATTTTGATTTGTTAAAATGCGTTATTAAGTAATTTTTATGGATAAATGTATTTGCTAATGTGAAATAATTATGAAGTTATCTAATCAGAGATTCATTAGTTGAATGAGATAAATACTTAAACACAGAGTTCTCATTACAATTTATTTACAGTTTTTTATTTATTCTACCTTTTTTGTAATACTTTACATACAATAGATTTTTATGAATTGTGTTTTTTATTTGTTGCTCATTAAAATGTGATTATTTCCTTTTTTATTAAAATTTGCTTGTAATTACATAAATTTAATTTCATTACTGCAACTTGCTTAATTAAAAAGGATAAATGAAATAGTATTAAGCTCTGTTAATTTAAAAATAATACAGAGTAGAATAATATGTATATTGCAGTAATGGTATGTAAAATACATTCGTGGAAGAGCTACAGAAAATTTATTTTGTTAAATTTCCTAAAAAGTATCTGAGCTTACATAAAATTTATTAAATTAGTACATTTAAAATTTATTTTTGACGCGTTACCTTGAGGCTGAAAAAAGATTTCATAAGGCTAAACACCTCACTAATGCTAATGAGGTTTTGGGGTTGTTAAAATGCATTATTTGGTATTAATATATTTGGTACTACTAAGTTATCCCGTCGACCAAAAAATTATCGCCAAACCACAAGATTAAATGCCAATAATGAATGATCGTTAATGTCACATTCAATGTTATGTGTGTTAATGGTGCAATTCGCTCAACAGGTAGTGCTGCTATGCTGCATTTTTTCGATTTCTAAAATATCTCTATCTCAAGTTCACAGATTTTTATCCCATTTTAGATACAGTTAATCATTGATATAAATTAGCAGGGTTTAATATTTCGTGTCAATCGCCGAACAGGTGGTATTGGTATGCTTATTTTTTCCCAATCCCTAGAATAGCTGTTTCTTTAAAACTAATGCGCGAATCTTTATTGTCCTGCAGATTCAGGTATACCTTGATAAATGTTATTGCTGATCATGTTTTAATGTATAAATTACCCAACGGGTGGCTCTTTTATGTTGCATTTTCCACGATATCTTCAGTAGTCGTACTTTAAGAACTAATGCACGGAGTTTTATCCTTTAGCATTTTCACATTATACATAGATTGTCATTTATTTTGCCATTATGTTAGCAAATTTTGAAGTATTAACATGTATGAGAAAGAAGGCGGTTTTAGAATTGCCACATCCAACTAGTTTTATTTGTTGTTGATTAAAAAGTATTTATTTTCTTTTTTATTAAAATTTGGTTGTAATTACATAAAATTACTTTCATTAATTTAACTTGCTTTATTAAAAATAATAAACTAAATAGCATAAAGCTCTGTTAAGTAAATAATAATATAACTTAGAATAATATATGCATAGTGGAGTAATGGTACATAATATACATTCGAAGAAAAGCAACAGAAAATTTATTTTGTTAAATTTCTTTAAAAACATCTGATCTTACATAAAATTCATTACATTTGTACATTCAAAAATTATTTTTAACGTGTTACCTACTGGCTCAAAAAAAAGCTTCATAAGGCAAAACACCTCATTAATGCTAATGAGGTTTCGCAGTTGTTAAAATGCGTTATTAAGAAATTTTTATGGAAAACTGCAGTTGTTAATGTGAAATAATTATGAAGCTAATTAAACACAGATTCATTAGATCAATGAGATAAAATACTTGAGCACAGTGTATTTATTGCAATTTCTTTAGTGTTTATATTTAATTGTACATGCTTTTACATTTTGTATGCAATAGGTTTTCACAAATTATGTTTTTTTGTTGTTGTTGTTGGTTAATATGTTTCTATATTATTTTTTATTAACATTCGCTCATAATTACATAAAATTACTTTCATTAATTTAACTTGCCTAATTGAAAATAATAAATAAAATAGCATAAAGCTCTGTTAATTTAAAAATCCCTGTCGGCTTGGCCTATAGGCGGAGGTAGATTTCGAAGAGCACTCATTTAAAAAAAAAAAAGAATATGATTAGAGATAAACCCAGTTTAATAACTTCATTTGGCCGCTTATGAAAAATTTTTTCTGCAAGAACTGGTTTTATTAGAATCATCTTAAGCGAAATTCAGCTCAAATGCCCTTTTTGACAACATATTTTGAAATATATTGTGAATTTATTAAAAAATCGACCAAAACAGTACATTATATAGTTCCTAAATAAAAACAAACTACCAATTGAATGTTTTTGAGAGTAAAATTGAATTTAAAAATGAGTCATAAAGTAACCGATTTGTTATTTGAACTTTGACAGCATTTTAAAAAATATATTCTATCTTTATCAAAAAACTGGCCAATGCGTCACATTATATAGTTCCTAAATACGGGGATCTGTAAATTGGATGCATTTGAGAGCGAAAATAGATTTAAAAACGAGTCGAAAAAAAACGCAGTTTGTTATTTGACTACTTCCTCAAATATTCAATGACGATGACTTCGGGAAATTCTGTTTAAAATACACTTTTTGGCAACATTTTTTGAAATGTATTCTGTCTTTATCAAAAAACTGGCCAATGCGTCACATTATATAGTTCCTAAATAGAGTATCTGTAAATTGGATACACTTGAGAGCAAAAATGGATTTAAAAACGAGTCAGAAAAAAACGCAATTTCTTATTTGAATACTTGCTTACATTTTCAGTCACGATGACATCGGGAATTTCTGTTCAAAATACCCTTTTTGGTAGCCTTTTTTAAAAATATATTCTGTCTTTATTAAAAAAACTGACCAATGCGTCACTTTATACAGTTTCCAAATAAGAGGATCTACCATTTGGATGCGTTTAAAATCGAAAATTAATTTAAAAATGAGTCAGAATATAAGCAGTTTGGATTTGAGGTTTTTTCTCCAACTCCTATTTTTGTATAATTTATTTTTGCTATACGAATTGGTTCTATGAAAATCTTGTCAGTATAAAAGTTGTAGATATTAGTAAGAAGATGTAAAATAAATTTAATTAGATTCTATAGCTTAAAAATTGACGGAGTTATGGATTTATTTTCTTTTTCACCCCCCTTTTTCTTTTCGTTTTTAATTTTTTTCGTCGGTAAAAGTTGGTCCTATTAAAAAATTGTCAATACAATTGTTTTAGATAATTTTAAGAAGATTTATAAAAAATTTAGTTGAATTTAATATCTTGAGAATTGACGAAGTTATAAATTTTTTTCTCCCAAAAACACTGTTTTTTTCTCCCCTTGAGCTCATTTCTAAATTTATCAAAAATCTGTCACGGATAAACTTTTGGCCTATTTTTAAGAAGCAATATAAACTTTAAACCGATTAGATATCTATTTTAATTAAGAAGGTATGACTTTTTTTCGATCTTCAGAAAAACCCACCCTATTTCAACCCCCTTGGTCCGATTTTGCCCATTAACGAACTCGACCGAGATTTTATGCCCCTTGATTTTATGTAAAAGTTTGAAGAAGATCTGAGCATAATTATGGAAGTTATCGTGTCCAGAAGAAAGTGATATACACCGATAGATAGATAGATAGATAAACTTTTTTTACTGATGGTAGTTTTGTGGTCTAGGAGTCATGATCGGTGTAGATTTGCAAAAATATTTCAGAAATTCCAACATAGGAGAGAATGCAATAGGTAGTATTTCATACGAAATCTACCTAAAATAAAATTGAGAGTATGTACATAGTGGATTAATTGTATGTAATATACATTCGTAAAAGAAAATTTATTTTGTTAAATTTTCTAAAAAGAATATGAGCTTACAAAAAATTCATTACATTGGCACATTTGAAATTTATTATGCTAATGAGGTTTTGAAATTTGTAAAATGCGTTAGAACAAAATTTTTATGGAAAACTGTACTTGCTAATGTGAAATAATTATGAAGTTAATTAAGCACACATTCATTAGTTTACAGAGATAAAATACTTGAACACTGGGTCTTAATTACAACATATTTAGAGTTTTCAATTAACTGTACATTTTTTGACATTTTACATGCAATTTTTATTTGTAGTTGTTTAAAGTGTGATTATTTTATTTTTTTATTAAAATTCGCTTGTATTTCCATGAAATTACTTTCATTCAATTAACTTGCTTAGTTCAAAATAATAAGCGAAATAGCATACATCGATTTTAATTTAAAAATAACATTGAATAGAGTAATACATACATAGTAGAGTAATGGTATGTAATATACATTCATAGAGGAATAACAAAAATTTATTTTGGTAAATTTCGTTAAAAGTATCTGAGCTTGCTTAAAGATCTTTAGGTTAGTACGTTTGAAATTTATTTTTGACACGCTACTTTCTGGCTGAAAAAAGACTTCATTAGGAAATTTTTATAAAGATTTCCATATATAGTTTATCCTTTGAGAAAAACGTGAGAAAAGTTTTAGGTTTAAGAAAGTATTAATACAGTTTCTTGACGAATGAAATTTCTGGATTCTGTCCAACATATTTGCGACTTAATAAAACTTAGATGTTTCAAGATTTTAAATATTTCTTTGGTATTTTTTATAGTCTTACAGTATATTCTAATAGAAAATTTTTTCGCAAATTTTATGCCATCAATTATAGCTTAAAACATATAGTACAAAATAATTTATTCAGAAACAATTTTTAAAACATTGGCAGCAAAAGAAACATTGTTTTGGTAACTGCTTTTTTAAATCTTTAAAATATATTGATTCTCTGTTTGTACATCGACTCCACCGAGCCATAAAAAATTTACTTTTATTTCTGAGGGACTCTAAACTGAAAACGTTATTACAAAATTTTTGTTGGTGTTTTTTTATTGTTCGGAGTAATTATATTCATAAAAAACTAATCGTCCACATACGTGGCCAAGAATATAAAGAGATTATTATATTCATGGTTCGTATAGATACTGTTAGTTTTTCAAGGTTTCCAGATCAAGTACCAGTAATTTTTTTTTAAATAAATATAGTTGAAAAGCACAAAACTTTGCATTACTTAAAGAGAAATTTTTTTTTAATAAGAAACATTGGTGCTGAAGAATTTCCTTGTCTTGTAATTCCAGGATCCGTACGAACCATGCATACTGTAATTGTTTGGACAAAACACGAATTGCTGTCAAAATATAAAGCGTGATAGTCAAAATAAACAATTAAGGCATATGAAAGTTTGTTTTTAAAAATAATTTTTAATTTGCGTTTATTTCATTTTTTCTTCACTCTAAATTTTTTTCCAAACATTCTTTCATAATACACAACTGAGCTATCTCATGCAAAATTCACATAAATATTGAATATTTTTTCTTTATAAGCATGAAGATGATAAATATTCCCGCTGGCAAGACTGAGCTACTGGTAGACATTCTTTTATCCATGACAACAGGATGTCTGCGTCAAATTCTTATGAAAATTTCCATATACAGTTTATCTTTTGAGAACAACACGAGAAAAGTTTTAGATTGAAGAAAGCATTATTATAGTTTCTAAAGACTGAAAATTCTGGATCTTTTTAAACTAGGGTAACATCCCCAGTAATTGGCACATTAAGAATTTGTCTTTAAACTTACTTCAATTTTCATTACCAAGAAATAAAATATTTACTTGCAAATATTTTTAAATCAAAGAATGCATATCTTTGCATCTATTTTGCCCACTAAAAGCAAAAATTTTGGAAAAGTATTTTTATAAAAATATATTTATAAATTGTTGCTGTAGTCACTAGTAATTGGCACCTAGAGCACCAATGTGTGACATTTTGTGATCCAGTAATTGGCACATGTTTATATATAAAAAAAAACTTTATATTTTGCATTGGGTTTAATCGCTTTAGATGAATTTACTGTAGATGGAGATGCCATATTTCAGGTTTTTGAGAGAAAGAAAAAAGCTTATCAGTCTGAAATGTGAACACTTTAAAACAATACAATATGTTTATATTAATACCCAGTAATTGTCATGCTGTTCCCAGTAATTGTCATATGAAGCTTTAATGGATTCTAATTGCTGATAATATTTCATATTTTCAAATAAAAACAACTGATAAAGGAAATTAGTCTATAATTAAGTTAGTGTACTGCCAAAATAAGGGGTTTAATCTCAAATCATGCGATTCCCTTGTAATTGAAATAGGTGCCAATTACTTGGAACCAATAAAATTGAAGCACCATTAATTGGCATCTCTCATTAATTCAAAAATCCAAATATTTGTGTCAAAAATACTTTTACACAATTAAAGTAACCTTTTTCAACTAAATAAAACTGTTGTCAATTAAAATTTAAAATATATTATGAATCAGATAATAATGCATTGAAGAGCATGCCTTTCTTAAGCCAGAGAAGAAGCATTTGTAACAAAAATATCAAATTTGATACAAACCATAACTGTTTCTCTTTCCTAGGCACTATTTTCATCTAGTAGCATAAATCAAAGTTATAATCTTTAAAGTAAATGAACATATAACTGGTATATGATCTTGCATTTTTAAAAGACTGGATATAAATCTTATTTTAGGACATGTTTGTAGGATGTGCCAATCATTGGTGCATGCCAATTACAGGGGACGTTACCCTATTTGCGACTTAATAAAACTTAGATGTTTCAATATTATTAAATTTTTCTCGCAGATATTTTTTTTTCCTGATAGCCTTATAATCTATTCTATTAATAAAATACTTCAACTTATTCAAAGAGAAATTATATATTAAAAAAAATGTTGGTACCGAAAAATTTCCTGGCTTTGAAGTTCCAGGATCCGCATGAAACCAGTATATTTTAATTGTTTGGACAACACACGAATTACACTGACAAAAGATTAAGCGTGATATTCAAAATAACCACTTAACCCCTTGGAGACGAACGACCCGTATACGTGCCCAATAAAATGCTCAGAATCCTTGTTTATTCTCACTGGTAAACTTTTCCTGTAAAATTTGGCTTATTTTATAACAGGATTTTCTCGATTCACCAACGCACAAACAACTGTTTTTGGAAATCGGTGACAAAACATTTCGCAAAGACTCCATCGCAAAAAGGTTATTGCTTATAAAAATGTGTTTTTTTAAATTATTTTTACGCTTGCATTTATTTTACATTCTTCGTCACACTAAACATATTTCTATACCTCCTTTCAAAACACACAATTGCGCAATCTCATACAAAATTCATATACATAATGGATATGTTTTCTACTAAGAATGTATTTATTAAAAATACAACACTTTGTTCAATGGTGCACAAAACAAGAACTTTAATATGAACTTGTACAATTAAAATAAAATAAAATTATCAACGTTTCGCGCCGTCTTCAGAAAAATATGATAATGAAAGAACTAAAAGTTTTCTTTCCGATCAAGAGGTAATATTTATAAAAGATTAAAATCGAAATGAATTAAAAAATTTTAAATTAAAAAAAAATTTAAATTTTTTATTTATTTCGATTCTTTATCATATTTTCCTGAAAACGGCGCGAAACATTTATATTTGATTTTATTTTAATCGTACAAGTTCATATTAAAGTTCTTGTTTTGTGCACCATTGAGTAATGTGTTGTATTTTTAATAAATACATTCTTATTAGTTAAATCCTACGGTGCAATTGTTCAGTATATGTTTATGAATATGTTTTCGTTATAAATATGGAAATGAAAAATATAACCCCTGAAAAGACTGTGCTACTGATAGATATTCTTTTATCCATGACAACAGGACGTATACGTCAAATTCTTATGAAAATTTCCATATACTGTTTATCTTTTGAGAACAAAGCGAGAAAAGTTTTAGCTTTAAGAAATCATTATTCCAGTTTCTGAGGATTGAAATTTCTGGATTCTTTCCAAAGTATTTGTGACTTAATAAAACTTCGATGTTTCAAGATTTTTATATATTTCATAGGTAATTTATTTCTGATAGGTTTACGATCTATTTTATTAGAAAAATAATTCGCATATTTTATGCTACAAGATACAGTTTAAAGCATACACTGCAAATTCATGAAACACTTATACAACAGTAACTGAACATACAACATTTCAAACTAAAATCGTTTTTGATTGTCTTGTAAATGTGTTGTGCCAGGAAAAAAAATTGCGCAAAAACTGTTTTTAAAAGTTACATAATTTTTCCAGAAATGCAGTTAATTTATATTTATTGGTAAAATTTATCAACTCACTTATTTATATCCTGCATTTTTTTTCAATTAAACAAACTGTCTTTTTTTCCTTTTTAAATTTTTGTAATTTTCAAAGCACCATGCAGAAAGTGTTTTGAAAGTGTTTTATATGTGTTGTTTTATAATGTTCTTAATTGTGTGGTATTTAGTGCGTAATTTAGAGACAATTATTGTGCAGCACAACAGTATTGTAAGAAAATATTTTCGCCAACACTATTTACAACACTATTTCAACACTGTTTTTAGAACAGGAATTGCTACCAAAAGATGACAGTAAAAATAAACACTGAATGTTTATAAAAATGCGTTTTTAAAACTATTTTTACTTTTAAGCTTTTCTAAATTCATTTCATCATTTTTTTTTCACAATAAACATTTTTTCAAACACACTTTTACAATGCACAGCTGCGCAATCTCATGTAAAATCCACATACATAATAAACATTTTTTCTTTATATTTATAAACATGGAGATGATAAATATTTCTGCTGAAAATACTGTACCACTGGTGGATATTCTATTATCATGACAACAGGACGTTTGTGTCAAATTCTTAGGGAAATTTCCATATATAGTTTATCCTTTGAGAAAAGTTTTAGATTTAAAAAAGCATTATTATAGTTTCTGACAATTGAAATTTCTGGATTTTTTCGAATGTATGTGCTACTTTAAAACTTGGATGTTTCAAGATTTTTAAATATTTCAGAAGTTTTTTTTTTCTTACACATCATATTTAGTATATAGTAAGTCTTCCAATCGTTTTGAAAAAAAATTGAGGGTGAATTTACACATTTTAGATAATAGAGATTCCAAAAAACATATTTTTAGAAGAAAAAATGCTGTCCATCTGTCTCTGTGTCTGTAAACAATCGTCTCCCGAAAAAATTGAAGCAGAAACTTGGAATCCGGTGTGTAATTAGTATGTAATAATGGAAAGAAGCCTATTTAATATTAGTAACCTCGGTTATCCGGAACTATTTTCTTTCGGATTCTCGAAATATTCAACCTAATGAAAGGTATACAACATTTTTCGATTTTTTTAAGCTATTGCATAGCTTTTATCGCGGGCTTTGAGCGCGGCGACCGAATCTAGAAATTCCGTAACGAGAAAAAATCTAACCCTCCGGCTAACGTCGTTTCAGTTCGGCACTTCGGCAGACTTCTCATTTATTCAATAAAAGGAAAAAAAAATGTTTTCTTATCGGTCATCACGCTCAAAAAGTGTAACTTGAATTAATATCAAAGAAAAAGAAAAAACTTGAATTAATATCAAAGGCCAAAAAAACTGCATAAATAAAAAAACTGCATAAATAATTATAATTGCATAAGTTGATAAAAAATGCTATGCAATAGCTTTAGACGTATTTTTTTCTTTGCCACACGTATTTTTTTCTTTTTTCTTTTTCTTTTTTTTATTTTTAAGGAGTGGATGTAAAAAACAATAAAATAAAACAAAATTTTCATTTGAAAGATATTAAGAACACATTTCTAGATAGCAACATTTTAGATTAGTTACATAGTCAACACTTAGCCATACTAAAAACATAGTCGGAACAAAAAAAAAAAAAAAAGATTTAGGAATTTTCCAATTCAGAACATATTAATGCATTGTAAATTTGAAGACAAGAAGTGTTCTAAACCGTGTTTATTTTTGTGTGCTGAGATTTTGCAGTGTATAGTACAAAATAAGTTCATTAAAAATAGTTTCGAAAGCCATTTGCAGCGAAAGAAACTTTGTTTCGGTAACTGCTTTTCAAATCTTCAGAATATCCTAGCATTTCTAAAGATAAAGAACATTTTTTTGGTATCATGAGTAAGACATAATTGATTATTATATATTTTCGTTTCTTGTTACATTATATTTACCAAGATTAAGAAATACTTCCGGTTTTGATCTGTTTTACGTTGTGTTTTTAGCTGATTTGAAATACTACTATTTTCTAATAGTAATGCTTGCTTTATTTAAAAGGAAAGTTTCAGGTTGCTGTTCAAGAAAAGTAATATTTCACTAAATTTGTAATAATATGTCCGATAAATTTGCAACACAGGATGAAACACGCTTCATTTTCAGAAAAAAAATGCAATTAATAGATTTCGCAAAGGAAACATGATTCATAGCTTAAAATAATTCTTTTTTTTTTACAAGAAATTTTGCTAGTGTAAAATATTTCCTTTTTTTTCTGTATTACATATAAAAAGAGATCAATTTCACATGATTGATTACTCAAGTTTCTATTTTTGTCTTAGAACAACTTTTAAGATTTCAGTTTTCTTTCCATGATGTATTGCAACTCTATTCTTATTTCCAGACTGAAATCATAACTATTCTTTACAAAAAATATGCTTTCAGACATTCTTCAAAAATACACTAATGTGCAAGCTCATGTAAAATTCAAACATAGATAATGTATTTTTTCTTTAGAGCATGAAAATGATAAATATTCCTCTTGGCGACTATGGATATATATTTTTTTATAAATGTCAACAGGACGCCTGTATCAAATGCTTATGGACATTTTCATATAGTGTTTATGCTTTAAAAGACACATGAGAAAAGTATCGGATTTAAGAATGCGTTTAGTTTCAGATTATTGATATTTATGGGCACTTTAAAAAATATTCGGGGCTTAGTAAAATTTGCAAGGGAAACTCTTTTGGTAAAGCCCGTAACTAGTAATGAAAAATGGTTCATTAGACCTAGAGGCTAAATTTTGAGTAAAAATAAGTTTTTCCGCATAAATAGTATTATACAGAGTGTCCACTTTCAACGATGGCCATAAATGGTTATTTACTTAACCCTTTGCGGCGCAGGGCAAATTCATTCCTTAAGTTTTGAAATTAATGGCTGACACCGGAATTTGAAAACAATTTTATTTGTAAATAAGAAAACGCTGTATTTCACGCATTCAATAAACCGCAATTTTTTTAAACAAAATTCCGGTGCGAATGTGGCGTTTGGGAATTAAAATTAAGTGGTATATCTACGAAACCACTGCGCCGCAAAGGGTTAACCGTTTGTCAGAGGCATACAGATAGAGTTACAAAAATATTTTAAATAAGGTAAAGAAGTATTTTATAAGCCGTTTAAGTCAATAAAAAAATTCCTTTAAACACTACGAAATTTAAATTTTTATTCAGTCCCTCGGTCCTATAAATTATATTTACTAATATTTTCCTTATACACTGACAAGTAAGACAAATGAAAAAAAAAAAATCTCCATTATTCTACGATTATAATTGGCCGAGTTATAGCTATCTAAAGTTGGAGCATATTTTATCGTGCAAATTTTGGATAATTCACAAATTTAGTAGAAAAATAATTTCATCAGAAATATTAAGAAAAAATTGCAATACAAATTTATTTACAATATAAAAATGCTTAATAGTCAAAAAACATAATTATCGCAGTCTCCTGTTAAATAATCTAAATGTTTTCTTAAAATTCTTGGCAGTAATCTGTTCAAAATTGTTTATGTTATTCTATAAAATAAGTATAATTGCTTGGTAATCACCGAAAATCATAACAATATTAAATTGATATTTGAAAGTGAGTTAAAGTTGAAGTACACATTTTAAACTCACCACACAAATACTAAAAATAATCTTAAACTTATTAAAAGTTAACTGGATGGTAAAAACTGTGGGATTTTTTTTTTTTCAAAATGGAGATACACACGAAATAAGTTCTTCAAAGTTTTAAGCACTTGGCTTATGACCCCTCAAAGCAGACCGAAACCATTTATGTTCACATGCAGAAAAATTGTATAAGTCATGCATTTTTAGAGTTTCATAACTCAGTTAATTTTAGCGTTATATGAACGAGACTTTCTTTGTCTTACTTGTCAGAGTAATAGGAATTTTTTAATAAATATAACTTATAGAATCAAAGAACTGTATAAAAATTTAAATTTCGTAATTCTTAAGGAAAAATTTTTATTGACTTAAAACGCTTTGAAAATATTTGTTTGCATCATTTAAATAATTTTTGTAATTGGATTAAGGAATCATTCATAGCCACTGTTCAATTGGCACCCTGTATATATGTTGTACACAATTAATTTAAAATAATAGTTCAATTATTAAGCCAAAATACAGTTATGTTCCAAATATAATGCAACGAATCCAAACCATTGCTCAATCATAGTGCACAACTGTGACTATGTGATATTTAGCCATCGTTGACGGGCAATAATTCCAGGAAACGGAGAAATCCGATTTCTTGTCGCAAAAAAAAAAAAAAAAAATAAAATAAAATAAAAATTTAAAGTTTACTTATTTTAAAAAAATCGTATGTTCCTAAAAATAATTTTAAATATTTATTGATAATTTATACTTGTTACATAGTTTATTCTTCTTGCATTTCCAAGTACTTTAAAAAAGACAAAAAAAAAAAAAAGTTTTTTATAAATGGTATTAAAAGTTGCATTTGAGAAAGTTATGCTGCTATACTGATATTTCCATACACTTAATCTTAAATCCTACCTTTTTTGAAAAAATTTTTAGACTTTACATTGTCTCCGCACCTCAAATAGTTATAAATCGAATCTTATTTAATTCTTTTTCAGACATTCAATATATAGGAGCTTGTATTCCGTAAACTTCCAAATTTCGAAAACATTCTATTATAATTCTTATTTCTTTTTTGTTTTCGCTATACTTACAAATATTTGAGGTGTAATAATCTAAAACAAAACAAAACAAAAAAGAAAACAAAACAAAAAAACTTTAACAAAGATTTATAAAATATTGTTTTCCTTAAATTGAGAAGAAATAATAAATGTTACCTGTGGAATGACTATACCGCAAGTAGACAGTTTTTTATTAATGATAAGGCAACATTCATGATACTGCTCATGAGAAATAACAACTTGCCTTGAGTGTAGTTGTTCAAAAGTCGAGAGTTCAGTTTTAGAAAGAGTGATAAATAGACGGTTTCAAATATTCAGTACATAGGAGGGAGTTTATGATCTTTAAACTTCCAAATATCGAAAACATTCTAACATAAATCTCATTTCTTTTTTTCTCTCTATACTTACAAATATTTAAAAATATTTCAAATCTAATCATCTAAAAAAATGAAAAAAACCCTTAATATCAAAGTCAAATAAAGTATTGTTTTCCTTAAATTGAGAAGAAATGATAAATGTTGCCTGTCGAATGCCTATACCGCAAGTAGACAGTTTATTTTTTAATGATAAGGCAACATTCATGATACTGCTCATGAGAAATAACAAGTTGCCTTGAGTGTAGTTGTTCAAAAGTCGAGAGTTCAGTTTTAAAAAGAGTGATAAATAGAAGGTTTCAAATATTCAGTACATAGGAGGGAGTTTATGATCTTTAAACTTCCAAATATCGAAAACATTCTATCATAAATCTCATTTCTTTTTTTCTCTATATTTACAAATATTTAAACATATTTCAAATCTAATCATCTAGAAAAATGAAAAAAAACCCTTAATATCAAAGTCAAATAAAGTATTGTTTTCCTTCAACTGAGAAGAAATGGTAAATGTTACCTGTGGAATGACTATACCGCAAGTAGACAGTTTTTTATTAATGATAAGGCAACATTCATGATACTGCTCATGAGAAATAAAAACTTGCCTTGAGTGTAGTTGTTCAAAAGTCGAGAGTTCAGTTTTAAAAAGAGTGATAAATAGACGGTTTCAAATATTCAGTACATAGAAGGGAGTTTATGATCTTTAAACTTCCAAATATCGAAAACATTCTATCATAAATCTCATTTCTTTCTTTTTCTCTATACTTACAAATATTTAAAAATATTTCAAATCTAATCATCTAGAAAAATGCAAAAAAAAAAAAAATCTTAATATTAAAGTCAAATAAAGTATTGTTTTCCTTAAATTGAGAAGAAATGATAAATGTTACCTGTGGAATGACTATACCGCAAGTAGACAGTTTTTTTTATCGATAAGGCAACATTCATGATACTGCTCATGAGAAATAAAAACTTGCCTTGAGTGTAGTTGTTCAAAAGTCGAGAGTTCAGTTTTAGAAAGAGTGATAAATAGACGGTTTCAAATATTCAGTACATAAGAGAGAGTTCATGATCTTTAAACTTCCAAATATCGAAAACATTCTATCATAAATCTCATTTCTTTTTTTTTTCTCTATACTTACAAATATTTAAAAATATTTCAAATCTAATCATCTAAAAAAATGCAAAAAAAAAAAAAAAAAAAAAAAAAAAAAAAAAAAAAAAAAAGGAAAGAAAGAAAAAAAAAAACTCTTAATATCAAAGTGAAATAAAGTATTGTTTTCCTTAAATTGAGAAGAAATGATAAATGTTACCTGTGAAATGACTATACCGCAAGTAGACAGTTTTTGGGTGCGTTCGTAATTATGTAAATACGTAGCACCTATTGTTGTCGCTCAGTCCGTCCGTCTGTCTGTCCGTCTGTCTGTCCGCATATAACAACGCAAAAACTACCCAACCGAATCGTTTGAAATTTAAAATACATAATTATAACATAATTTTGTCGAGTCATTTCAAATTTTATGAAAATCGGATGGCAAGATCAATTACAGGGACAATCAAAAGGATTCCGTTACATTGTGGTCAATGGGGAAAAAAGTTTCGAATGCATTTTAATCGTTTGAAATTTAAAACATATAATTATTGCGTAATCTTGTCGATTCATTTCAAATGTTATTAAAATCAGGTGCATAGATCAATTACAGGGACAATCAAAAGGATTCCGTTACATTACGGTCAATTGGGAACAAAATTTCAAATGCATTTTAATCGTTTGAAATTTAAAACATATAATTATTACGTAATTTTATCGAGTCATTTCAAATGTTATTCAAGTCGGATGCATAGATCATTTACAGGGACAATCAAAGGTATTCCATTACATTGCGGTCAATGGGAAAAAAGTTTCAAATGCATTTTTATGATGTTACACTCATTCGAACATAATAGAATTGGTATGAATCTATGAAGTATATACTAAAATATGCATTCTGTACAATCTGTGATGCAAAGAATTTTTATTATTAAATTACAGGGCCACACAAAAGTATTCCACTACATAATGCTATACGGGGAAACATTGTTTGGGGCGTGTTTTAATTATATTCAACTATTTCACATTTTATGAATAAGATATACGTTTCTGAGGTGTAATAAAAATTACTTTCTGTACATTTACAGGAACACAAAAAAGATTTCGACTACTATACTGTATCTAAAGTACGCTCTACTATATCAGCAAGATTTGAATATTTTTAAAACTTCGTTATCGTACGAACGCACCTCATTTGCTACGTTCACGTGCAATTTCCAACTTGTTTATTAATGATAAGGCAACATTCATGATACTGCTCATGAGAAATAACAACTTGCCTTGAGTGTAGTTGTTCAAAAGTCGAGAATTCAGTTTTAGAAAGAGTGATAAATAGACGGTTTGAAATATTCAGTACATAGGAGGGAGTTTATGATCTTTAAACTTCCAAATATCGAAAACATTCTGTCATAAATCTCATTTCTTTTTTTTCTCTATACTTACAAATATTTAAAAATATTTCAAATCTTATCATCTAAAAAAATGCAAAAAAAAAAAAAAAAAAAAACTCTTAATATTAAAGTCAAATAAAGTATTGTTTTCCTTTAATTGAGAAGAAATGATAAATGTTACCTGTGGAATGACTATACAGCAAGTAGACAGTTTTTTTATTAATGATAAGGCAACATTCATGATACTGCTCATGAGAAATAACTACTTGCCTTGAGTGTAGTTGTTCAAAAGTCGAGAGTTCAATTTTAGAAAGAGTGATAAATAGACGGTTTCAAACATCCAGTACATACGAGAGAGTTTATATTTCTGAAACTGCAAATTATCGAAAACATTCTATCATAAATCTAATTTCTTTTTTTTTCTCTATACTTACAAATATTTAAAAATATTTCAGGTCTAATCATGTAGAACAATACAAAAAAAAAAGACCTTGATATCAAAATTTGATAAATTATTGTTTTCCTTAAATCGAGAAGAAATAATAAATGTTACCTTTGGAATAACTATACCTCAAGTAGACAATTTATTATTGTTGATAAGACAACATTAATGATAATGCTCATGCGAAATAACAAGTTGCCATGAGTGCAGTTGTTGAAAATTCGAGAGTTCAGTTTAAGAAAGAGTGATAAATAGACGGTTTCAAACATCCAGTACATACGAGAGAGTTTATATTTCTTAAACTGCAAATTATCGAAAACATTCTATCATAAATCTCATTTCTGTTTTTCTCTATACTTACTAATATTTAAAAATATTTCAGATCCAATCGTGTAAAACAATTCAATACAAAGGAAAAAAAAACCCTTTAGTATCAATGTTTTATAAAGTATTGTTTTCCTTAAATCGAGAAGAAATGATAAATGTTTCCTTTGGAATGACTATACTTCAAGTTGACAGTTTATTATTGATGATAAGTAACATTCATGATAATGCTCTTGAGAAATAACAAGTTGCCATGAGTGCAGTTGTTGAAAGGTCGAGAGTTCAGTTTTAGAAAGAATGATAAATAGACGGTTTCAAACATCCAGTAAATACGAGAGAGTTTATATTTCTTAAACTGCAAATTATCGAAAACATTCTATCATAAATCTCATTTCTGTTTTTCTCTATACTTACTAATATTTAAAAATATTTCAGATCCAATCGTGTAAAACAATTCAATACAAAGGAAAAAAAAAACCTTTAGTATCAATGTTTTATAAAGTATTGTTTACCTTAAATCGAGAAGAAATGATAAATGTTTCCTTTGGAATGACTATACTTCAAGTTGACAGTTTATTATTGATGATAAGTAACATTCATGATAATGCTCTTGAGAAATAACAAGTTGCCATGAATGCAGTTGTTGAAAGGTCGAGAGTTCAGTTTTAGAAAGAGTGATAAATAGACGGTTTCAAACATCCAGTACAGAGAAAGGAGTTTATATTCCCGAAACTTCCAGATATCGAAAACATTCTATCGTAAATCTAATTTTATTTTCTATAGTTACAAATATTTAAAAATATTTCAGATCTAACCATATAGAACATAGGTTCCCAACGGGGGCGGTACCGCCCCCCAGTGGGCCCTGGAAACTTGCAGGGGGGGGTGGCGGGTCCAGAGGCAAATGGGGGGGGGGGCGCTATGTCTAACCATGTAAAACAAAGGTTCCCAACGGGGGCGTTGGAATCTTGCAGAGGGTGGTGGCAGGTCCAGAGGCAAATGGGGGGCGCTAAAAGGTCAAAGAGGTCGCTACCGTATCATACCAAACAATTTAAGGTATTTCTAATAAAACTAGCTTACCTCAAAAAAATTTCCAAAGCAACTGATGGTTTCTCCAGCAATTACGAAGCGTCATAATAGGTGCATTTGAAAAAAGGTAATCATTTATACTAGATATACATTATTCATCGTCAGCCATTGATCACAAAATAATTTAATGAAAGTCTGCATACGTCACTTCATTACATTATTAATGTAGTCGATAAAATTAAAAGCATTTCATTGCATGACAATTTTTTTTTTTTTAAGTTTGTAGTGAAAATAATGAAGATTACAATCGCTTGTTCTTATATATATATTCACAATAGGTATTTGTTTGTATGGTGTTTCAATAAATTTGAACTCAATACTTGACTTCTTTGAAAACGTAGACGAAAAATAGAGCGAAATCATGATTGTATCCAAAAATGACATGGCTTATTTAAGAAGACTTAGGGGAGACTGTGGATGAAAAGTTACTCAAACTTTCATGAATAAAATGAAATGTGCAATATTTCAACTTTGGCTCAAATGATGGTTTTATTTGTTCAGTCTTAATAATTCTTACAACTGAAAGCAAAACCTATTTTTGATATAATTAAGTAAATTTTGATCTTGCTTATGATTTTTTTTAAAAATTAATATTGAGTCTAACATTATAATATTTATGTTATTTAGCAGTGTAAAATATGCACTTTATGTGAATACCAGTATATTTTGTTAGCTAAAATACTGTTATGCCTGAATACTTTGTAATTTCGAAAGGTGGGTATGGGACTGAAAGGGACAATAACATAGGGAGTTAAAAAGCGCAGGAAAAATCACAGTAAAAAAATGTGTCAAATACCAATATCTTATTGAAAAGAATATTATGTTCTTTAATCCCTTTATATTAGAAGTATTTTCTATAAGAAAATATTGGTAACTTCTTATTTTTAAAGGGTTTTTTCTTGACCACTCCCCATCCTATTAATATAATTTTGATGAAGATGCCTAAATCCATAACTGGTGGCAAGATACTTTTTTTGTCATATTTTGCAACATATATTTTTTGTGTGTGTTGTTATCCTTTATTTTTGAATATATAATCGAAAATAGATAGACGAAATGCTCATAAAAACGTTATATTTATCTGTGTCCTGTCCTTTTCAAACCCGCAAGGTGTCCCTTTCGTTTCCTAGAATGGAGTTAAAAGGGACATTTCTCCCAATTTTTATAAATGCGTATGTATTTGTAATTCCTGCACTTGGGGATAACGGGTTTTACTACTATAAAAACCAAGATTTTAGACGAGAATCAGGCATAAATATGAGAATGATATCTTTTAATTTCATTACTTTATAAGCTTATAAAATCAAAATGTCATTTTTTTCCACTCTCCCCTATTAAGAATATTTAATGAAGTCAATTTAATTAAAACAACAACAAAAAAAATCATAGATTTTTTTTGGGGGAAAACTTCTGTTCAAACAAAATGTAAATAGAGGTAAATACAAGCACCTTCCTACATTTTTAGCAGTCTCTGCAAAACAGGAATATTTACTTGCGTTTTGCTAACATTTGGACGTCTTCATGCTGAATTTTCGGAGTGATTTCAGGATATTTCAAACAAGAATATTCCAAGTTGGCTTTTAGATCCTTTCGAAAATGTAGATGCAGCAAAATCATAAAATTCAGTCAAAAAACTCTTAGAACTCACAACTAACAACATAGTTATGAAGAGTTCTGGGTACAGATATCAATACTTACAAGCTCTGAAATGTGAGAAGGCATATAGATATTTTCAAGTGCCAGAAAGTTTTTCTTCATCATATTTGACTGAGCATGAGTTCAGTTAGGTAACTAATTTATTGTCTAAGAAACAGAACAGACAGCACATGACTGAGCATGGAAATTTGCGACTGATTTTAACAAATCGAAACCCAATATTAAAAAAATTATTATTAGTCTACAAGTCTCATCCATTTCATTTTATTTATTACTGGTATTGTGTTTATTTTTAAATATTAAAAAAATTACTCCGTTTGATTGTTGTTTAAATAAATTTCTGCGTTGTGATTCTTAATATAAAAAGACAAAATTCGGTAACAATCAACGGTAACAACGATAATTACAATCACATTTCATATTTTTGTAATTAAGTAACGCGGAAGATTGGGGTGGGGGCGTTGGAATATTTTTCTTGTAAAGGAAGGCGATGGTCAAAAAAAGGTTGGGAACCTATGATGTAGAACAATACCAAAAAAACCCTTTACTATCAAAGTTTGATAACGTATTGTTTTCCTTAAATTGAGAAAGAATGATAAATGTTACCTTTGGAATGTGCATATTTCAAGTAGACAGTTTATTATTAATGATAAGGCAACATTCATGATAATGCTCATGAGAAATAACAGCTTGCCTTGAGTAAAGTGCTGAAAAGTCAATTGTTCAGTTTTAGAAAGAGTGATAAATAGACGGTTTCAAACTTCCAGTAAACAGGAGAGAGTTTATATTCCTTAAATTTCCAAATATCGAAAACATTCTATCTTAAATCTGATTTCTTTTTTTTTTTCTCTATACTTACAAATATTTAAAAATATTTCAAGTCAAATCATGTAGAACAATACTTTAAAAAAAAAAAAAAAAAAAAAAAAAAAAAAAAAAAAAAAAAAAAAAAAAACTTTCCTTAAATTGAAAACGAATGATAAATGTTACCTTTGGAATGACTATACCTCAAGCAAACAGTTTATTATTAATGATAAGGCAACATTCACAATAATGCTCATGAGAAATAACAAATTATCTTGAGTACAGTTGCTGAAAAGTTACGAGTTCAATTTTAGAAAGAGTGATAAATAGTAAGAAAATGGTAAATAATACCAATTACATTTTTTAAAAGTTATTATTTGTGTGAGAATTATTATTTTTAATGTTTGAGCACTTTAAGGATACTTTTTAAAAAGCATATAAAATGGAATACCGTGCATACTTCACTTAAAATTTCATATACAATTGCATTAGATCAGCGATTTAAGGAAAAGTATTGTTTTCCTTAAATAGAGAAGAAATGATACCTTTGGCATGACTATACCTTTCGGAATGATTATAGTAAACAATTTATTATTAATGATAGCGAAACATTCATGATAACGCTCATAAGAAATAAAAAATGTCTTGAGTACTTGAGTAATCAGTTTGTCTATTGAGTAATTAGTTTGTCTTGAGTAATTGTCTTGAGTTGCTGAAAAGTCAAGAGTTCAGTTTTAGAAAGAGTGATAAATAATAAGAGAACGGTAGATAGTATCAATTCCATTTATTCTATGATATTACGGTTTGTGTGAGATTTCTTATTTTTCATGTGTAAGCATTTTAAAGTTACTTTTAAAAAGTATATAAAACAAAATATCGTGTACACATCACTTGAAATTTTCCATACAATTAGATTGGATCGGCAGTTTGCAAAATTTCTTGGTAAATTTCATCAATCGTTGATAGATTTCCAACGTTATTTGCCTTGAGTACAGTTACTGAAAAGTTAGGAGTTTAGTTTTGGAAAGAGTGATAAATAGTAAGAGAACGGTAGATAACGTCAAATTCATTTATTGAAGGGTATTATGATTTGTGTGAGATAAATTATTTTTCATGTTTAAGCACATTTAAAGGATTTTTTTTAAAGTATATAAAAAGTAATATCTTTTACACTTCACTTAAAATTTTATATATAATTAGATTAGATCAGTTCTTTCCATTTTTTTTTTTTTGGGGGGGGGGCTATTTTAGAAGAAATACTACCTATTGCGGTCGTTACCATAGTGCAACTGTTGAACATTTTCTTCATAATTTTTCATTATAGGACCCCAGGCTCCCAAATTAATACAACCTAAAATGTATATACATGCGTGTGTGTGTGTTGTTTTACGGTGAGCAAAAAACCTGTTTTTTTATTTATTTTTTTTCCGATTGTCGATGATGTATAGTGCGGAAAAGTTGCCACTGGAAGCAATAATTTCACACAAAAAATTGAGAATTTTTGGACAATTCTCTCATTTGCTGTAAATGACCTGAAATTTCTAACTTTTTTAACAAAAAAATAAATAAATAAATATTTTTTTTTTTTGTTGGAATTAGAAAGCAACGAAATTCTAAAACATTTCCAAGAATATTAGCTAGGGGAATTTTGGTAGTCGAGAAACAAAATATTTGCTGATGTAATTGTCACAGCATGCAGAAAATAACTATAAAATATATAAAAATGAAGAACTGAAAAAAAAATTAATAAAATACCTTAAATAAAAGACCTTTCCATACACATAATATCAAAAATCCTACCTTATTTGGAATAATTTTCCAATTCACATTGTCTCTGCATCTCAAATAGTTAAAAGTTTAATCTTATTTAATTCTTTTTAAGACATCCAGTATATAGGAGAGTGTTTCTATTCCTTAAACTTCCAAATGTAGAAAATATTCCAGCATAAATATCCTTTCTTTTTTTCTCTATACTGACAAATATTTACAAGCATTTCAGGTGTAATAATCTAAAACGATACAAAAAAACTTTAATATCTAACATTGATAAAGTATTGTTTCCTTTAAATCGAGAAGAAGTGATAAATGTTATCTTTGGAATGACTATACCACGAGTAGACAGTTTATTATTAATGATAAAAAAACATTCATGTTAATACTCGTGAGAATTAATAACTTGCCATGAATGTAGTTTTTGAAAAGTCGAGAGTTCAGTTTTAGAACGAGTGATAAATACACGGTTTCAAACATCCAGTATATAGGAGAGAGTTTATATTCCTTAAACTTCCAAATATCGAAAACATTCTATGATAAATCTCATATCGTTTTCTTTTTCTCTATACTTACAAATATTTAAAAATATTTCAGGTCTAATCTTGTAAAATAACAGAAAATAATAATATTATTATTATTATTAATATTAAAGTTTGATAAAGACTTGTTTTCCTCAAATCGAGAAGAAATGATAAATGTTACCTTTGGAATGACTATACCACAAGTAGACAGTTTATTATTAATGATAAGGCAACATTCATGACAATACTCATGAGAAATAATAAGTTTACTTGAGTGCAGTTGTTGAAAAGTCAAGTGTTCAGTTTTAGAGTAAGACACGAAACGAGAGATTGAGCCAATTCCATTTATTCTAAAATATTGTGGTTTGTGTGAAATTTATTATTTTTCATGTTTTAGTATTTTAAGGGGTATTTTAGCATATAAAAAGAAATATCGTGCAAAAGTCACTTAAAATTTTATATAGAATTGCATTAGATTAGCGGTTTTCAACCTTTTTTCCCGGTAGATTTAATAAGAAATACTGCCTATTGCGGTCGTTACCCTGATGCAGCTTTTGAAAAAAATCTTCATATTTTTCTTGTTATATGGCAATAGAATCCCAAATTATCTGCACCTAAAAAGTGCTTACATATATATTAGGGTGGACTAAAAAAACCTTTTTTTTCTTTCGATGATGGGTAATGCTTAACTCTCTCGTGCATTGAAACCTCATATGAGGTTGTCAAATAAAAAAAAAAATAAATAAAAAAAATATTTAATCTTAATTATTTGGATTTTCCAATTGCATAGTTGCGTATGTGACCAAAGTCATCTTTTGAAAGAATGAAGAGATGGCAGCACATGCATTTCTTTTTATTTTTGTGCAGGTTTTAGTCTCCATTTTTGACAAAAGTCAAGTATGCTAAAACAACGGATTTAAAAACTGTATTCCACCACACAAAGCCAAATAACAAGTAAGTAAAAATATATTTCATGTTTCTCACATCATTTTAATTAAAATAAGATAAAAATGTGAGCTTTAAATAGGTTTTGGAGAGAATGAAGGGTTTTTTAGTTTGAAATCTCAAATGAGGTTTCCATGTAGTTGTAGATGTCTCTACATGCAGACCTTATTTGAGGCTGTACATGCAAATTTCAAAAACAAAAAACTATAAAAAGGGTTGCTATTAATTTTTAAAGTGAGAATTATGCGTACATTAGTTTTTGAGCCAGGAGAAAGATGAAACACACATCACTAATGCGTACAAAAATATGTGTCGCTTTCTATGAGCCGATTAACGTTTCACGATCAGGAGAAATGAATAACGCTGAAATATTTGAGTAATCTATTAATCTAGCTCCGACTGAGTTGTTAAAGTTCTTAGGTCCTTGACTCCTAGAGCTTGACTTTATCAGTAATTAGAATCTTATACCCTGTTGTCTCGATTCTTGCATCCTGAATCACAGATAAAGCTCTTAAAGCATTTCACCTACATGATATACTAGTTCTGAATACAGCGCATGCTGTACGAGAAAGACATATGTGTTTGACAAAGTCTATTTTTGAAGTCCCGGGTGCAAAATCTGATTCGGAAGAATTCTCTGCGTTGAAATTTGCACTGTATAAATCTTTTGGCAACTTCTGTATTTTCGAGCACTAATAATAATAAGAGTATTTCGGATTTTCGTTGCAATTAATCAGACTATTGATCTCTTTTTCTCTTTAAACTAATTTTGTAACATTTCTGGTGTGATCATTCAGAATTTTATAAATGCTGCATCTGATTTCAAATATTCTTTTCTCGAAAGCAATAAGAAAAAATGGTAAATGTTACTTACGGTATGGCAGTACCAAAAGCAGACAATTTATTATGAATGATAATACAAGATTTGAGAGGAGGTTCCGAAGACATATCTTATATAGATGGCCCTGAGAACGGTTACTGATAATTCATAAGTTTAGTTGAAAAAAGAAGAGTGACAGATAATAGAGAAAATTAGATATCGCCAAACCAATTTATTAAAAGCCAGGCCGTGTGGTTTTGAAGGAGGTTTCTTAGGTAGCATTTTAAATCTTTTACAACTATTTTTAAAATACACTTTCTTAAAAACGAAAGATAAAGTCAATTTTGGAAGATAATGTCATACATTTTAAAGTTAGAATAAAAAAATAAAACAGTGATTTTCACTTATAACTTTATCAGTACAGCTCCTTAAATTGAAAAACTGGATGAAATTTTGTAAATTTTAAAAATTTATTAAATTTACATTTTTATACTTTTTCTTTTAACTTTTCCTGCCTCTGTATATGTCTTTACAATTTTTTTTCATACTATTTCGAATTTTTATTGTAATTTATCATATCTCCAATCGCTTTTTTCTGTTTATACTAACTTAGTACATTACTAGTGTAATTAAGTAGAATTTTCGAAATGCTGCATCTGAATTAAAATATCGATAAAGTATTCTTCTCCCGAAAACGAGACCAAAGGATAAATGTTCCTTATGGAATGCAATACCACCAGAAGACAGTTTATTATGAATGATAATACAAGATTTACGAGAAAGCTCTGAAGACATATCATATATAGACGGTCTTGAGAACGGTTAGTGATAAGTCATAAGTTTAAGGCTGATAGATAAAGGAAAAATATATATAACGCCTAATCAAATTATTAAAAGCTTCTGTGGTCTTTTAGGAGTTGTCTTAGATTGTATTTTAAATCTTTTACAAATATCTTAAGAGTAAGCTTTTTAAAAAACTGATCGCTAATGTCTCAATATATATTGGTGTTTTATAATTAGAAAACGAACATATCACCGCATCTTAAACTTATGTAATATATTTAGAGAAGTATTTCATATTAATAATAAATACGAAGTTTTAAAGTATTTAATCACATATACGTAGAATATTTTTCATTGATAGCTTTAAGCAAATCCGCTTCAAAGAAATATTTAGAAAAATGTTCTAAATATTTGTTCTAAAACATCTATGCTTTTTTTTATATGGATATGTTTTTTTTAAGGTTCAATTTAACAAAATTTAGATTTTTAGTATAATACTATTTATTTGTAGCACCAAAGTATTCGTGGGCCTACAGATTTTACTTTGATTCTACAAATTTCGATTATTATCATTTTAATTTATTTTTTTCATGTTTCAATGCTGTAATATTGTATTAAATTTAATGGTTTATATGAATATATGTGGGGTCTGAGGAATTTCTTCCACCTCGTATATGATCACAATTTTTTGTCCATACTATTTCGAATTTTTATTGTAATCTACCACATCACATATATATTTTTCTCTTTTTGCGAACTTTTGAACATTTCTTGTGTAATCAACCAGAATTTTAGAAATGTTGCATCTGAATTCAAATATTGATAAAGTATGTTATTCTCTCTAGAGCGAGAAGAAATGATAAACGTTCCTTACGGAATTTCAATACCACCAGCAGGCAGTTTACTATGAATGATAATACAAGATTTACGAGAAAGCTCTGAAGACATGTCATATAGAGACGGCCTTGAGAACGGTTACTGATAATTCATAAGTTTAGTTGAAGGAAGAAGAGTGATAGAGATAATATAGAAAGTTAGATAATGCCTTACTAATTTATTGAAACCTTCTGTAGTCTTACAGGAGGTGTATTAGATTATATTATACAAGATTGTTTTGTGACTGTATGATATCTTGTGTTGAAATAAACCATAAAATTTTCTTTTTCATATAGAAAATATTCCATGCAAATGCATTGGAAAATGATTTTAATTTAGTAAATGAAATTAAAAGTCTCTTCCTCGCAATGTGACTTTTCGTACTATTCAAATTTCGGAATTTTTTTTTCCTTACTTTTATATACGCAATATACAGTGCTATTGTTTATATAGAAGACACACACTTGGTTTAGAAATTATTTTAAAAGCCGAAATCAGAATTTTTTCAGCAACTCTGTAAAATGTAAAAATTTAATATCCAGGCTAATTTTCTATTTCTCGTATATAAAAAAAAATGACGTAGTTTTAATCTTTTTATGTGGTGGCACACTGATACAGATATAAGTGCCTCAATTCTTAGAAAGTACAATATTAAATTTAGTATAATCTAAAAAAAATGAGTTGGAATGAATAATAAAACAGTTTTTTTCACTTATAAATTTATTTTTACAGTTCTCTTAATTAAAAACTCGAAAAAGACTGGAAAAATTTTAAAAGCTTTTTTAATTTTAATTTATATACTTATTCTTTCGACTTTTGCTGCCAATACTTTTACAATTTTTGGTTCATACCAGTTTGAATTTTCTGTATAATTTATCTCATAATCTATCTCTTTTCCTCTTTATACTAACTTCAGAACATTTCTCGCGTAATCATCCAGAATTTTAGAAATGCAATACCTGAATTCAAATGTTGATAAAGTAGCCTTTGCTCGAAAGCGAAAAGAAATGACAAATGTTTCTCCCGGAATGGCAATACCACCAGCAAACAGTTTATTATGAATGATAATACAAGATGTACGAGGAAGTTCTGAAAACATATCATGTATAGACGGCGTTGAGAACGGTTACTGATAAGTCATGAGTTCAGTTGAAGGAAAGAGAGTGATAGATAATATACAAAGTTAGATAACGCCACAACAATTTATTAAAAGCTTCTATGGTCTTCTAGAAGGTATCTTAGATTGTATTATAAATCTATCGCAAACGTTTTTACAGTACAATTAAAAAAATTAACAAATAATTCTTATTGTTTATTGATGTTCTATAATTTAAAAACGAATATATTTACTTCTTAAACTTATGTAATACATTTGGAGATTGTTGAAAATAAGTGCGAGATCACAAAGAAATTCATCACGTATACGTGTAATATATTTATTTGTTAGCTTTAAGCTAATTTGTTTCATAGAAATCTCTCTATTCTAAAAAAAAGTATCTTATGCTGTCATCGCCGCTGACACTGACCTTTTTGTGACCTAGGGTATAACTTAGCTAATATTAAGAAAACTACGGCACGCAAAAATATTACAATTGATGGTATTATTGAGAAATATTTGATAAACACGCTGATGCAGCTAGTTTCTAAATCCAATAACTATTTAAAAATATATTTAATGCTAAATTTGGTCGAAATCGGTTCGTTAAAAAAGTTTTATAGGAGAAAAAACTATGCATAAGAATTTAAATATTTTAGATCCTTTTATGTATTAGAAGTTCGTAGTGTGTAAACAGCGTTTGGGTTTTTAATTTCACTCATTTTCGGGGGATTTATTTTCATTTTAAATTCAGGCTTTCAGCATTTTGAAAAACACTTTTTGCATATTTTAGAAAAGGTTATTATTTCAAATTGTTGCTAAATGATCAAATAATATTTCCTGTAAATTATTTTTTTTTTTAAACTTAGACGCGACTATCACAAAAAGCTAAAAAAACAACTTTCAAATGAGAATTAAATAAATAAGAATTAAAGCTAGGAAAATATCATACCAGTTACAATTTTCAGTATAATTTATCTAAACGATATGTTTTTTTTTTCTCTCTTCATAGTAACTTCCGAACATTTCTGTTGTAATCATCCAGAATTTTTGAAATGCTGCATCTGAATTCAAATATTAATAAAGTATTCTTCTCCCGAAAGCGAGAAGAAGTGATAAATGTTCCTTAAGGAATGGCACTACCACCAGCAGACAATTTATTATGAAAGATAATACAAGATTTACGAGAAAGCTCAGAAGAAATACCATGCATAAAAGACCTGGAGAACGGTTACTGATAAGTCATAAGTCTAGTTGTAAGAATAAGTGTGATAGAAAATATAGAATATAAAATAATTTAAATATTTATACTCGTTCTTTTAACTTTTCAACACTTAGTATATCTTTAATTTTTTTTTTTTTTTTTTTTTTTTTTTTTTTTTTTGATACCAGTTCGAATTTTTAGTATAATTTATCTAATCATCGATCTCTTTGTAGGTGCGTTTGTATTTATGTAAATCCGTGGGATATTTGCCGTTCAATCCTCCGTCTGTCCACATATAACAGATCAATAACTACCCAACCGAATCATTCGCACTTTGAAATGTATAATTGTACCGTAATTTTGTCGAGCTTTTATTAAATTTTTCAAATTATATAGTTTAATTATAGGAACCTTCAAAAGTATTCCGTTCCATTATGGCAATGGGAAAAAATGTTTCAAGATCATTTTAATGGTGTTACAGCTTTTTAAACAGGATTAAATAATATGCATTTACTGAAGTGTACTAAAGCATACATTTTGTGCAATATGCGGTGCAAAAAATGTTTATTATTTATTTACAGAGATACACTAAAAAACTCCTAAACATAGTAACATATGGGAAAACACTGTTTTCGGTGTATTTCAATCATGTTAAATTACTTCAAATATAAAGAAATTCATATACATTGCTAAGATTTATTACAAGTTACTTCCTATATAATAAAAAGTGCCAAAAGTATTTACAGTGACTCGCAAAAAATGTCTGATACTTAACTGTACCAGAAATACCACATGTTACAGATCTTTGCTGGAAATGCATTTTTAGTTGTGATATGAATTTTAAAGTTTAACTATATTTTTGCATATTACATTGTACCGGTGGGATTCAAACAACTCTGAATAAAACCCCTGAAATTTGCAGCCCGTGAATGTCTCGGGCGCGATGATTAAATGGTTAAAAGTGGTTTTCGAATGAGTCACGCGTTTTTGTGATATCCCATGATAGGTAAAGATTTTAGGTTTATCATGTTGATTACGTCTTTTTTAAGAAGAAGTCCTATTATTTTCGCTTTACTGAATTGAAGATATATAACAGCATAAAATTTTGTACTCATGCATTTTTGCATAAGAATTTAACAGCTAATGCATCAAGCTCTGAATATATATTTATACAATACTATATAATACGAACAACTATAGTACGAACACACCTCATTTGCCGCGATTTTTTTTATACCACCTTCCGAACACATTTCGTGTAATCATTCTTAATTTTAGAAATGCTGCATCTGAATTCAAATATTTATAAAGTATTCTTCGAGAAGAAATGATACATGTTCTTATGGAATGCCAATACCATCAGCAGACAGTTTATTATGGATGATAGTACAAGATTTACGAGAAAGCTTTGAAGACATATTATACATAGACAGCCTTGAGAACAGTTACTGATAAGTTGAAGACAGAAGAGTTGAAGGAAGAAGAGTGATAGATAATACAGAAAGTTAGATAACACCACACCAATTTATCAAAAGTTTCTGTGGTCTTATAGTTGGTGTTTTAGATAGTATTTTAAATATTTTATAAATATTTGTAGAGTAAATTTTTTTAGAAACTGAACGAAAAAGTCTTTTAATTAGAAAACGAAATTATCATCCGTTCTTAAAATTATGTAATACATTTCGAAATGCTTTTCATGACAATAAATGCGAGACTTTAAGGAATTTAATCACATATATTTGAAATAATTTTCTTTGCTAGTTTGAAGCAAATTCATTTCATAGAAATATTTAGCAAAATATTTTAAATATTAGATCTAAAACATCAATGCATTATTTTCATCTTGCACATTTTTTTAAATTTTTAATTTTAATGTTTTGTAAAATGTTAATGTTTTAAAAATTTTAATTTTTTTATAGTATTTCGTTGTATTTTTTAAAATTATTTCTGAAATACTCGTAAATTAAAAAAATGTCTCTTATAAATAAGTTAAAAGTTTATCACTCAATATATCGTTACGTTTTATCAGTTACAAAATCTTCCTTATTGTTTGATGCTAGCCACAAAACAATATGTTTCCGATTGAGTTTATATTATGGGCTCTGTAGTAAATTTATATAATTGATATTTACAAATCCATGTTCATTATTGAAAATAAAGTACGTAGTCAAAGTACGTACATTGTCTATATTCACAGACACTCAAAAGTATGTCTTTATAGTATAGTCTGTGGGAAATGGCGTAATTATACAAATGTGTATTACCTGTAATCGCCATCTAGCTCATTCGCCCGTCTGTTTGTCTGCCGGCATATAACGGCACAGAAACACCCAACTAAATGATTTCAAATTTAATATTTATCATCGTTGCAGAATTCCGAATATATATATAATTATTTATAGTACAAATGACACCTTATTTTCCACGTTTGATATAATGTATTATATATATATATATATATATATATATTTATATATATATATATATATATATATATATACTTGTATTACCTAAAGCCTGCTTAAGGACGGTTTTATGATGATGAGCTGCATTGGGTGGCAACAGACCTGGATTGTTTCTGGATTGGTTTGGAATACGGTTTCTACTTTGTTCTGTTTAAGTTGGTTTGAGTTGTGGCATTGCAGCTAAGTTGGGGATGTGGTTTTTATTCAGAGAACATATTTTGACATCGTTTACAATGTTCCAGGTGAGACATTCGTTTACTATTGTGGCGTAGGGTCCGGTGGGGGGGCGCGTGAATTATAGCCATCGGGTGTTTAACATCTGATTTTTTGCTATTCACCGCCCTGGCCGAAACCCACTGCCACTTAAATATATTTTGTTTTGTAAACTCGAGTGTCCGGCTGCTTTTGTCTAATAAAACCCATCGCTGATGAGGCTGGCAGCCTATTGTTTTTGTATTTTGATTGTTGAATTTTCAATTTTAAAGGATTTTTGTTTTGTGAGGGGGGTGTGCTGGTTCTTGCTAAATTGATAAATTTGAAATTATATATATATATATATATATATATATATATCTTAGATCCGCACTAAAAGCACTTTTATTTGAAAAGTATTAATTTCCATTATAAATTTATTAAAAGCGATGATTATTAATTTTGTATGAGTTAATAGTAGAAGAAATCGCTAAAGATTTCGTAACTTTTTTTATACTTGCTATTTAATAAATTTTCATTTCAACTGTTTATTTGTATTGCTCGATTAAATGGTTGATAAAACTTTTTAGACTTATTCATTTTATTATATTCCTTTCATTTAAGAACCGACAGTTCTTCAGATAAATCCTTCATTAGAGGTGGAGCAGGAATCCTCTTCATTCTTCCACGTGAAGAAAAAGTCAATCTTAAAATTAACACAGGTTTGATTGCTTCTAACTTCATCAACGAACTTTTTGCAATCAAAGAATCTCCACATTTTTATCTGACTAATCCTCAAGCAGAGAACCTTACTGAGGGTCTGGTTGTTTTCTCAAACTCTAAAAATGCTATTACACGAGCGCTTCAAAGTCGCTTCAAATTACAAGTGTCTCCATGCAATCATATGACTCCAGTGGAGTCGCTTCAAAAACAAGCAACTCCCCTGGTGCCATAAGATAACATGGAGAAGCCTGGAATTTTAAACACTGTTTTAATAGCACTTTTAATCGACCTTAGAGGCCATCAGAAACGGAGACACAAACATCACCTCCGCTATAAATGACCTAGTTGTTCAGATGCATCATAAAAATGCTATTACACGAGTGGTCAAAATTCCAGGCATCTCTATGTTATCCTATGGTATCAGGAGAGTTGTTTGCTTTTGAAACGACTCCCCTGGTGCCACAGGATAACATGGGGACGCCTGGAGTTTGAAGCGACATTGACCCCTCGTGTAGTTGCACTATAAGAGGAAATCTCGTGTGCTGTAATGGATACTCGTCCATGTAAACATCGAGGGTAACGAGTGTGCGGATGCTTTGGCCAAAGAGGCATAAAATCTTGCTTAACCTAGTTCCACCATTACACCTGTGGTTGCGAACGGTTTGGCTAAATACAGACCTATAAATTAGCTCTCTAGGAAACCTCTAACCACTTATTTTGATTTCCCTAGTGATATAAAGACTACACTGGATAGATTAAGAAGAAATCACTTTAAAGGAATAAAGATCCTTCCTGATAGGGACAAAAACTATATTTTTTGCAAGAACTTTCCGAAAACCCAGCTCACACCAAGACACATCTTCGAATGCCTATCTATTACCGTAGATATCTTAACACTAGAAGCGCCGTTGGGGTCATTTCACCTTTTTTTTCCAATTTCCAATGCTTTATTTCGACATGTAAGCGAACATCGCAGCTCATATTTTTTTTACTTTTTCTAAAAGCATACTGTGTTCTAAAAGCATACTATCAAGCATACTGTGGCAATTTTTCATCTTTCTACATTAATTATTAAAGAAAATAATCATAGAAATACCTAAAACAGCCAACAGGGGTCATTTTGACCCCCATAAGAAAAATGACAAATTTTCTAATTAAAGACTGTTTTTGAATTCCCGATACCTCGTTTTTGCTTACTGTGCAGGGAGACACACATTTCTTATTGCAATTTAAAACAGAAAACTAAGCTCCAGTTTTGTTTTGTTTGGATGACGCATAGCGATGCAGGAAAAAGGGAAGTAGTCTTCTCTCTGTTGTGTGCTCGCCTTCAGTTAGGAGGGTTCTCATGAAATATGCAGGCATCCTAGCAGCGCTGGCGTAATGCAAATTTACAGAATGCGTCGTATTCTGAAAGCAGTAACAGTGATGCCGTACAAAATTCTACCAAAGTGATTTTCTTGTTTCTTGCGGATCAGGAAGCTCACGTGGACAAGGACGATACAATAACATATCTAACATTTCTGCTGGCAACAGTCGCGAAATGTACACATCAAAAAAAGATATTCTTTGGATTCCGATGAGCCTTATCAGCCTACTTCGACTACAGATCGCAAACCAGCTCGAAATATTGTGAAAATTGCAAGTGGAACAACATCATTTGCTCGTCGTAACATTGGGACAAATACTACTTCAGCCTGGCCTTTGATGGTGATTGCAGCAATGCTGTTCAAAAATGCACAATTGCTGAAGCACTTCCTCTGCTAAGAATTGATAGCAACTGGTATATTTCTCTGGTAGAACTCGATGCTTTTTTTCGCCCTCTTATATTCCGGTTTTGCACTAGGTTATTCGAAACTTTGTACAGATGATTTATGGAACAAAAGTATGGGACCATCTGTGTTCAAAGAGACAATGTCGCGCAATCTTTTCTGTAAAATCATGCGGTATCTCAGATTCGATGTGCGAAGTAACAGGGCAAAGCACCTGCCCCAGATAAATTTGCTTTCACTTCTGAAACCTGGTACAACCTGATTGCAAATTGTTCTTTGTGTTGTAATCTGGAGAAGAAATAAAAAAAAATTGAACAGTTGTTGCCATGTAAATCAAGGTGCAGATTTATCCAATACAGGGCAAATAAACCGCACAAATTTGGCATCATGTTGCCACCTCCCCCTAATAGATCAATTACAGTATCTGAAGCAAAAAAAAAGTGCTTTTAACACTGCAAGGGATAAAATTAAACTTATGTATGCTGTAAGGGATGTCAGAAACTAATTTTTAATAATTTAAAAAAATGGTAAATGCGTTGCTTTCACAGTATAGTGCGCATATTTCTGTTTTTCAGCTGATGTCTCAGTAACTTTTCAACACATTTATATGCTTATTTAGGATTTATTTTCTTTATTTTCTCCCTTTGAAGCATATTGTGTGCTTATTTGTATTATTTGCATTTGTCACTTTTGTTTCTTTTCTTATCACTTTTTTGTGTAATAATATTATATTATGATATATATATATTATTATATATATAATTAACTATATTGGTGCGGTATAGTGTAATAAAATATATTGCATTATATATTGTAATTTATATACCGTTATTTCAAAAAATACTAATGAAAAATGGGCATAGACGTACTCTAACAACTAAATAAGAAAAAAGGAAAAATTATAAAATCTTCAAAATTTTTTATATTTTGCAATTTAAACATCATTTATCAAGAAAAAAACATTTTTATTTTGATATGGCTTGAATTTCGTATGGGGGTCAAATTGACCCCGAATGGCGGTTTTAGGTAAGTCCAAAATCTGGCTGTTCTAGTGTTAAAGCTTATCTGGTTACCGCTGATGGATCCACTTACGGACATTCTTTACAATCCTGAAGGGCCAAAGCTGGCAGCTGCTGTTCTCCGGACTTTTGACAATGTCTGAGACATTCTTTCTTTCTTTTTTTATTTTGCACATCTTTGGACAATAAATTTATTTCACTGAAAAAAAAAAAATATATACCACCTTCCTCTAGAATGAATAGTTAGTCACTTTCTGAATAACTAAATTAGAACTATAGATGACCGAATTATGCGAATAGGTTATAAAAATAAGCTGAATAGACTAAATGACCTAGCATTTCTAGTCTCATGTTTTCTAAGTGACGAAACGATATTGAATCGTTTCAATATCAAGAAAATATCGCTTGATTTCGGAAATGGTTTCATAATCTAGAATTATTGTTACTAAATCAAACCTCTTGTGTTTGCATCTATTTGTAGAGATTTTTAAATAGATTTGACCACGAGAATATTGGAAAACACTCTTGAATTCTAATAGGAGACTCTAGAACTCTCTCGTAAAGAAAGTTACAATTTATAAAGATGACATTGAACTATTTTTTCTAGAGACACAATTTAGATTCTAGATGCCAGAACTACATTTTTTCTCAGTGTTGGACAACAATCAAAAGCATTCTGTTACATTATGGTCAGTGGTGAAAAAGTTTCAAATGCATTTTAATGATATTACACTCATTCGAACATAATAAAATTGATATACACCTATGAAGTACATATTATAATATATATTTTGCACAATCTGTGGTGCAAAGAACATTTTTATTATTTACAAGGCTACACAAAAGTATTCCATTACATAATGGAACAGGGAGAACATTGTTTGGTGCGCGTTTTAATTGTAATTAACTATTTAAAATTTTATGAATTTGATATACGTTGCTTAGGAATACTACAAGTTACTTCGTGTATCCGAAATACTGTGTACCATTACATCAAGATCTGAGTATATTTAGGTGCGTCCTTAATTATATAAATAGCTAGCACCTATATTCGTCGTTCAGTCTGTCAGTCCGTTTGTCCGTCCGCCCATCTATCTGCCAACATACAACAACGCAAATACTGTCCAACCAAATCGCACGATATTTAAAATATATAATTATAGCGTAATTTTTTTGAGCCATTTTAAATTTTATGAAAATCGGATGTATAGTTTAATTAGAAGAACAATCAAAAGTACTCCACTACATTACGACCAATAGAAAAAAATTGTTTTAAATACATTTTAATGATGTTAAATTCTTTCGAATATAATAGAATTGACATGAGCCTATGACTTATATATATATACTATATATATACTATGATATATATACTATTATATATATACTATACCATTCTGTACAATCTGTGATGCAATGATTATTTATTATTAAATTACAGGCGCACACAAAAGTATTCCATTACATAATGCTATACGGGGAAACATTGTTTTAATTATATTAAACCATTTCTCATTTTATGACCATGATATACGTTACCTAGGTGTAGTAAAATTTACTTCCTGTATAATTACAGGAACACAAAAAAGATTTCAACCACTATACGATATCGAAAGTACTGTGTACTATAACAGTAAGGTCTGAATATTTTGAAAACTTCGTTATTGTATGATCGCACCTCATTTGCTTGACTTCAAGTGCAATTTCCAACTTGTTTAAATTCAATATGTAATCAATTTTAATTTTAGGTTATAAATTATAAAGCGTACTAACCCAATATATATAATAAATAGAAACTATTACAATAAACCAAGCAGAAACAAAAACTCAACAAATCAATAGAAAATTTGCAGAGAAAAGACAATTAAATGTTCTATGATTTTAAAGATGCGTTCTGTAAATGGAATTCTTTATTAAAGTCGTCGTATTTATTCATCGTACATAATTCTCAAAAAACAACCTTTTTTTATTTTTTTCATATTCTAAGAATTATTAACTGCATTTGCGTTCTTTTAATATATCAGACTAAAATGGAAATATGAATATCAATTATTTTACTTAATTAACTTTGACATTTGAGAAATGAAAAAAAAGAGAGTTGTTTTTTTGTTTTACGTAATTACAAAGAACCTAATTACTGAAACACAAAATTGAATATATGCATTGAATATTCACATTTGTGCTGATAAAAATGCCTCATTTCGACAAAGAAAAAAAAATAAAAACAAAATTAAATAAAAGTTGCATTTATTTTAGTCATCATAGCATTTAATAATACAAGAGATTCTTGAAAAGAAAAAAAAAGTCATAAAAGTGTATTTGTATTTAAGAATTAATGATGGAATTGCTGGAAAAGGCGAAATAATTTGCAGATTCGTCAAGATTATAAGTGTCTATATAAAAGGATTGTGATTATTAATGCATATAAGAAAGATGTAAAAGAAAGATTTAAATAAAATGCTAATAGTGAATTTCAATAACAAAAGAAAAAAAAAGATGCGTCAAACATAAATTATGATACAATTTCCACAACATTAAAAATATTCTAATAAAATTTACCCGCTCAATAAAATAAAATATGACATTTATTTAGACAAAAAACAAGGAACATCCAGCAGGAGCACCACCAAAAGGTTTGTGACTTTATTTTACCGGTGCAAGTTTTCCCTTTACCATTCAGCAAGAACATGCTGGACAACAGGTAATAGTTTACAAAAAAGACGTGTATTCAAATCCGACAAACTTTAATATAGATATGAAAATCCAGAAATTTATCAGCAGAAAACATAACTATTATTAAACTAATGATAAAGGATATGATACAATTTCCACAACATTAAAAATATTCTAATAAAATTTACCCGCTCAATAAAATAAAATATGACAATTATTTAGACAAAAAACAAGGAACATCCAGCAGGAGCACCACCAAAAGGTTTGTGACTTTATTTTACCGGTGCAAGTTTTCCCTTTACCATTCAGCAAGAACATGCTGGGCAACAGGTAATAGTTTACAAAAAAGACAAATCCGACAAACTTTAATATAGATATGAAAATCCAGAAATTTATCAGCAGAAAACATAACTATTATTAAACTAATGATAAAGGATAAGGCCAAATTTATAAAATAAATGAATAAAATGAAATGCATCTAACTGATTGTAATTAACTAAAATGTAATACTAACCATGTTATAATAGGAACTAAACAGAAAAGAGCATCTCTAACGTTAAACCTATAATTAGCGAACATTAAAACGACAATTGATAAAAATAAAACATAAATTTCTTAAAAGAGAAAGTAACAGAGCTTACCAACCAGGCAGGCAAAATGAAATTATAATGCTTAGATAACTAAGGTTGAATAATAAACTTCATAAGAACAGCAATGTTGAAAAACAGGTCACAAACACTACTTAAAATGTTCATTAAACTATGGTCCAACGGAAACTAAACGAAAGATAAATATATATCTAAATACCTCTATTCATAGGTAGAGTATATGTAATTAGAATACCATCAGTACTATCATCGAAGATCTTTAGTATAGACCGTAAAAAATGAGTTTTGGAAACCAGCAAAACTCAATGCATAGTATGCTTGAGGATTCTTCCAAAACTCAACATATTAGACCGATAGACGACAGCACAAACAATAACCTCATCGAGTTCACGGATGGAAATCTAGGATTAGTTAAATCTCGATTCCCATACAGGGTGTCTATAAAAGAACTCCGGGGTTTTAAAAATTCATATCTCACTAACTATAAAAGATAGCAAAATTTAGTCGATTTCTCTGAAAAGAGTAGCTCAAAAAGTTTTACTCATACGAATTGGGAATGTTTGCATCAACTGTTGGCGGCTCTGCAGGGCGACTCCGCAACAAAAGGCTCAATGTGTTATTTGGCTCATAGAAACGATAGAAATTTCTTCTGGGGGCATATCAAGAATATCGTGTATGCAGAGAAAATTCGTGATGTTCAACATCTCAGGGAATGAATAGTCAAGTGTGTGGCAACCGTCCCCCCCCCAGACATGCTCGCCAGGACATGGGAAGAGGTAGAATACCGTTTAGACGTCTGCCGTGCCACTAACGGGGCTCATATAGAACTTTACTAAGTGTTAAAAAAACTTGAAAATGTAAGCTTTTCAGTCATGTATAAAACATGTATGTATGTTTTTTATTTCATTAAAATATTTTGCCTCTAAACCCCGGAGTTCTTTTATAGACACCCTGTATTAAAACGCAATCGGTCCGCCAAGTCGTATCTTGCTGGAAAGCATCTAAAAACTCGATTTTAGTGATTGACTCATTGGTTTACCATTATGTTTTCCAGCTCCCAATTCTAAATATTTTCATACTTTTGGGTGCAGGAAAGCACAATGGTAAACGTACGAATCAACCGTTAGAATCGAGTTTTTAGATGCTTTCCAACAAGATATAACTTGTCAGACCGATTGCTTTTTAATATGTGAATCGAGATTTAACTGATTCACATTTGAACTGAATGACGTGATTGTCTGTGCTGCCGCCTCCCAGTCTATAGTTAAATTAGAAAAGCATGATACAATTCAAAACATACTTCCAGTAATCATTATTTTTTAGACAATACAATAATGATATTATTTTTTGCATGCCTGAAAATGAACACCAAATTCTGGGCACACGTTATTCTATATTCCTTATTCTTTCTTTCTAACCGATGACCAGGCCCCTACCTGCCGAGTTAATATTCTCAGCTTAACGGGTTAGATACCTGGTATCGGGGCGGACGACCGCCTAATTGCCGCGAAGCGGCAATAAATGATGAACTGCACATGGCTTCGCAAGATGGTCTCGTAATTTAGAGCCTTGATCAGATGACGAGACCTTCACCTGGCAAGGCACCTCCAGAGGTATAATTCATAGGTAACTTGGAAGACTTTTCACCCACGACGGATTTTACATGCACCAGGTGCCATTAGCGTACATGATGGAATTTTAGCCGACAGAGTGGGGGCGATCGACGCACACAAGTGCCGAGGTCGGCTGATTGTGGCTAACGGTTGCTGGACTTAGTAGTTTATTGCTTTTGTGAAAGTACTGAGTTTGGCGCTGCACATCACTCTCACCTGCCGTGCCAAGTGAAATGGGGCTGGAGCTAAAATTTTTGAGCCGAGACGGTCCTTAGCAGACGACAGGGGGGACAATTTTGAGGGAGATTTAGAAAAATAAATAACCAAAACTAAAATGGCCGAAATGCTAAGTAGTGCCAGAGAAGGGAGAATTTTCGGGCCGAAATGCAAGGCAGTCGAATCGCTGTTGGTGGTGACGAGATCCCGCCTTTCTACCGTACCCCCCCAAAAAAGAAAAAAAAGTGCTTCATGGGCTGTCCCATTGGAGCGGGTCCAGTAGCTCGTGCGGACAGAGTCCAAATGCACCTAATAAAGAGGCGTATATTCCTTATTCTAAGTCTCTACTGAGCACTGCAACAATTTCGACAAGATGAATGTCGGGTTGTTAAGGGTCAGTCAAATGAAAAGACCCATTCGCTAATGCTAATCTCATGAAAGACATTTATAAAAACTTCTCGGCTGCTTTTCAATATTTTTAAATGATTTTTTTTTCATTAGATAGCTGAGATCGATCCCCATGCAGGATGTTTTTAACTTTCTTGATTTCGTTTACAGATATTCTTTATGAGGATGCTTCCATTTTCGGAACCGGTTTGGAAAGCGGAAACATCTTCTTAAAAAATATCTGTAACCAAATTTGAGAAAGTGAAAAACGGCCCACATACACATCAATCTCAGCTATCCAATGCAAAAAAAAATATTTTAAAAATATTGAAATGCGACCGAGATATCATTATAAATTTCTTCCATAGGATTAGCATTAGCGAACGGGTCTTTTCATTGGACTGAAGTAGCCCCCTAACTGCCATGTGTTCGGGGGAGGTTCGGGGCTTTTTGAATCACTTCCACGTACAGTTTCCTTGAAATTAGCTATTCCAATCGGCAGATCAACGGCAGAAAAATAAGTGTTCTGAACAACATAAAAAAATGCTGTTTATTTGAACTCGTAATTAGTCACATTCTCGGATAAATAGAGAAGAAATTTATATAAAACATATATACACTAGCATAGGAATTATTTAGCCTTCATAAATATAGTTTGAAAAACTTCTGATTGGAAAATATATTATTGCGATATGTGAGAAAACTATTACATATTTTGATACTTCACCAACAGAAAATTTGGTGGGAAAACACAAGTAAACGTACTAGGATTTTTAGATGTGTGCTGTAAATAGAATTCTTTTTAAAATTGCGAAGAATTGTTTGTCGCTTAAATAACTTTCGAAAAATGGTCTTTTTTAAAGTTTCATATTCTAAGACAAATTGACAGTATTACATTCCTTTAAAATATCAGTCTAAAATGGGAACATGAATATCTATTATTTTACTTAATTGTCTTTGACATTTGAAAATTGAATTAAAAAAAAAGTTATTTTTTCGTTTTAGGTAATTACGAGGAACCTAATTATAGAAACGGCAAATTAAATAAATATGCATTGAATTCAGGTTTGTGCTGATAAAAATGCCTCATCTTGAAAAATCAAAAATAAATAAATAAGTAAATAAATTTAGTTACATCTACTTTAATCAATATAGCTCTTAATGAAGCAGATTATTTCAGAAAAAATATCATAAAAGTATATTTGCATTTATAAATTAGTTAGGAAAATCCTAAAAAAGGCAAAAATATTTGCACATTCGTCACTATTATACGTGCCTAAATTAGTGAATTGCCTTAATTAATATATGATGGAAATATGTGATAAAAAAATTTTATTAGCACGCTGATAGTGAATTAATATATGTATTTAGGTTAAACATAGATTATGAAACAGATTCAAACGTATTCAAAATACCATAATAAAACTTTTTCGCCCAATAAGGATAAAGACTTCATTTAAAGTTATCCGGGCACAAAAATTTTCAATATTTTGTTTAAAAAAAAAAATATTGCGTTAAAAATTTCTCTGTTTTTTATGCTTAAAATAATGTTTAAATCACGTTTCTATCTTAATTTGAAGAGGAAATGTTATATTTGTCAAAGGTTGTGAAACAAGTAGTGAAAATGCATTTTCCTCCATGATAGGTATTTTCACAATTTCTTGGATTGAAATTATTAAAACTCAAGAACTGTTAAAAATAAATGCTTCAAACTTCGAATATGTCTTTTTTATTGTTTTACTTTAACATTTGAATAAGCATATTTAAAAGAAAGATTACTTTTGAAAATATGATTATTTTTAATCAAAATTACATCATTTCATCGAAAAAAATATAAAAAAAGTTACATTTATTTGAATCAGCATAACTATTAATATAAAAGATTCTTTCAGCAGTGAAAAGTCAGTACGCTACTAGTCTACTACAATCGTCTACTTTTAAATTATGTATATAAGATTTACTTAGGAGTCGATATACATATTAAAACTAATCCTGACTTTTTTTTCCCAACAACTGTACCCAATTCTGAGAGCATGAATGAACTCTACACTAGTCCTTTAGCCTAAAACGAATTTTCATAAAATTCATGCAATACATTTCCGAGAAATTAATTATTTTAAAACACGTATATTTTAGGATCAGTATCCAAATTGAAGTTCCGTAGTAAGTCACTGATCGAGGGAGCCCTCTCCTTGATTAAAGTATCACTCAAGCAGTCATTGAAGAAAACAAAGCTTAAGAAGTTTAAAAATATCTAATAACTTATATCGTAGACGATCTCTTAAACCAACATTTTGGTTTTGTTAAAGAATTTGAAAACTACTTGGAAGGAAATTTTGAAATTTTGGATTTCCACACAGCAGGATTTAATAAATCGAAATCCATAAAAAAATGTAGGTTGCAAATCATAATTTTTTCGAATATTAATTTAATAATTAATAATTAATGTCATAAAATTATAAAATAATAAAATTATGCAAATTCAATGTATTTATTCTTTTGTTTTACTTACCCATCATACGTAGTATAGGGTAAGTCTTGCAATCGTTTTGAAAATCGAAAAAAAAATTTTGACGGATTTACACGTTTTAGATAGTGGAGATTCCGAAAAACATATTTTTAGAAAAAAAAATTTTGCCGTCCGTCTGTCTGTCTGTAAACGCTCTATCTCCCGAACAAATAGAGATAGAGACTTGAAATTTTGTATGTAGTTAGTATGTAAGAATGGAACGAAGCCTATTTAATATCAGCAACCTCGATTATCCGGAACTATTTTTTTCGGACTCTCGAAAAATTCATTTTGATAAAAGGTATACAAAAATTTTTGAATTTTTTTGTTCTAAGGAATGGACGTAAAAGGCAATAAAATAACACACATTTTGCATATAGAACAAAGTCGATCGGATGATTAGTTGCCGAGCTATTTATAATCCTATTTTCTTCACTCTTCGATTTTTCATGACTCTGTATTTCACTCTAATTTCAATTCAAAGATATATTTTAATTGGAAATGAGACGCTTAATCCGACGCAATTAATTGTTAGTTAATAGAATTATTATTTTTGGAGTTATAAGGATGTTTCTTTTACGCAGTTCGGTACTACTTGAGTAGTTTGGCGTTTTAAATAGTTTAAAATAAGTAAATAAGTTTAATAATAAATAAGTAATAAGTTAATAGTTAATAGTTTTCATGTTTTGTTTTCATATACATATCCATGATGGGTAAATATTACGGTGGCACCCAACGACTAGTTTTTGTAGTATTGCTAGATAAAAAAAAAAAAAAAAAAAAAAAACTAGCACATTAGGAATATAATTTCAGGATATACTAATAAAAATATGAAAATGCAATTTAACATTAGAAGCACTAAATTCTGAATGTTTACAATTCAAAAACATACCATTCAAATGACTTAAAACATTGTGTCTAATGATAGTTTGAACACAAAATTTGAAATACTTTCTTAAATTTGGGTATTGCCATTGAAAAAAAAAAGGGAATTTTCTGTTTATTTTAATACGTAGATATCCCCCCCTTAAGCAAATTTTATGTAAATCATTTAAAAGTAGACTTTATTTCCAATCGTTTTGTACCAGTAACTTATTTCTGCGATAATTTGTTGAGGAGTTAATGAGAGATGCTTAAAAAAAAAATTCCATGACTGTGCAGTTACTTGAAATTCACTTCGCAGATGAGTGGTAAAAAAATGATGTTCTAAGCATTTTCTACACTATTAAAATCCGACCATATGTATGTATGTATGTGACGCTATCTCCTCCGATCCCGGAAACGGAGAAACGTCGCGTTTGTTTTGAATTGAAGGGAAAAAATCCCGGGTCCCCGAGTTGCCCATTTGTTTTTCTGTCCGTCTGTCTGGATATAACAACTCAAAAACTAACCAACCGAATTGCTTGAAGCTTAAAATGTATAATTATTAGATAATTTTATCGAGTCATTTAAAATTTTATGAAAATCGGATGCATAGTTCAATTACAGGGACGATCAAAAGGATTCCGATACATTACGGTCAATGGGGAAAGAAGTTTCAAATGCATTTTAAAGGTCTTACACTTTTTCGAACATAATAAATTTGGCATGCATCTATGAAGTATACATTACAATATGCATTCTGTACAATCTGTGGTACAAATAATATTTCTTATTAATTTACCGGGCTACACAAAAGAATTCCATTTGCATAATTATATATTGAGACATTATTTGGTACGCATTTTAATGGTATTAAACTTTTTAATATTTTATGAAATTGATATACGATGCACAGGATCACACCAAGTTACAGTCATCGTTCAATCTGTCCGTCCGTCCGCCAATTTGTCCATATATAATAGAGCAAAAGCTATCCAACTAAATTGTTGAGATTTAAAATAAATAATTGTTGCGTAATTTTGTAAAGTCAATTTAAAATTTATGAAAATTGGATGCATAGTTTAAAAACAGGGACAATCAAAAGTATTCCATCACATAACGGTCCGTCGGAAAAAATAGTTTCAAGTACATTTTAATGATGGTACATTCTTTCGAACATAATAGAACTGACATGCATCCATGAAGTTTATACTAAAATATACATTCTGTACAATTTATGATACAAAGAATTATTATTATTTTACAAGACTACTCAAAAGTATAATACTGCATTTTGGTATACGGGGAAACATTGCTTGGGGTGCGTTTTAATTATATTAAACTATTTCATATTATATGAAATTGATATACGTTACAGCGGTTTAAAGTAGTTACTTCCTGTATAATAAAAAGCAGATAGTATTTACAGGAACACACAAAACATTTCAACCATTATACCGTAACCGAAGTACTGTATACCATAACAATAAGATCTGAATATTTTTAAATTTCGTTGAAGTACGTTCCTTCAAGTTTTCTTTAGATAAACCGACCAGCGTAGCGGGCGAAAGCCGCTAGTAAATAATGAATGCTTGTTTCAACTATTAATTAGTCATATCCTTGGAAGAATACGCGAAAATTTTATGCAAACATATGTACAGTAGCATTGATATAATTTATCTTTCATAAATGTGACTTAAAAAAATTCTAAATGTTTATATAATATTAATATATGCATGTGAAAAAGTGTTGCATATTTTGATACTATGTCAATAGTAAATTTGCGGAGAAAGGACAATAAAATGTACCGAGATTTTTAAAATACTTTCTGAAAATTGCATTCTTTATTGAATTTGCAGAGAATGTTAATTATCGTACACAATTTTTGGGAAAAGGTCTTATTTTGTTTCTCTTATTATAAGAATAATTAACTGCTTTTGTGTTCCTTTAATATATCAGTCCAAAATAGAAACATGACTATCAATTATTTTACTTAATTATCTTTGACATTTGACAAAATGAACAAAAAAAATTGTTTTTTCGTTTTTGGTTATTACGAAGAACCTAATTACGGAAACACGGAATTGAATAAATCCATCGGATTTACATTTGCCCTCATAAAAATGCCACATTTCAAAAAAGAAAAAAAAAGTTACATTTATTTGAATCAGCATAACACTTAATATAAAAGATTTTTTTCAGCAGAAAAAAAGCATAGAAGAATATTTGTATTTATGAGTTAATTAAGGAATTGCTAAAAAAGCTAAATTAATTTGCAGATTCGTCAAGATTATAAGTGTCTAAATTAGAGGATTTCCATGATTAATGCATGTAAGGAGAATATAAAAAAAATACTTCATTGGTATGCTAATATTGAATTTAAGAAGCAAAATAAAAATATTTATGCGTCAACCATAGATTATGAAAAAAAAAACTAAGCTTTCAAAATACACTGAAGAAGTAGTCGGATGTGGTAATTCCTAAACTTTCTTCTATCTTATGCATATTAATACTGCCTGAAAAAGGATGGTTTAAACCGAAATCTCGTCAGCAACAACTTATGTCAACTTATAACTAAATCTGAACTTTTATGAAAATCCGTGCATAAGTTTTTGAGATAAAACTATTGAAAAAAAAAAAAAAAAAAAAAAAAAAAACGCATAACAGCGTTACATATTGGTTGAGGTATAGCAAAAACTAAACAGATCAATTTTTTTTTTTTTATCAGCTACTAACTGAATCTGAGGTTGAATAAAAATCCATGCATTAGTACTTGAAGTATGTTTATTGCAAAAACATGAAAAATGCAGCATAGCAGCGGCATCTGTCGGGCGATTTACACGAAAAACTAAATTACGCTAAATTCTACATAACTTTTGTGGTGATCGGATCATTTTAAACATAATTTGAAATATTTTATTCAATTCACGATATAAAGCTACTACATAGCATTAATTTCTCCTTTATTTGATACCTCAGGTTCTATAAGCTCGATACTTTTACAACTTAACGATTCGTCTTGGTTTGCATTTCACCAAACAATATTTTAGTTTCATGCTTTCAGACAAAGGGCATCGCAATTTCATGTATTGGCCACTGTATTATCTTAGATCAAGTTTTCGACGTTTATTCGAGGATTTAAGCTTCTCTCGAATGTTCAGGAAACCGTCAGCAATCTACCTTGGAATATTAAGGGTACAGTTTATCTCAAAATTGACTAAAATATCCATTTTTTTAAAAATTTTAAATGAATGCGCTCCAACGTAGGTTGCATTTTATTTCAGTGTAGCTACTTTCATGTGATTGCAGGAAAGAGGACTAAATTATGAACTTTCATATCCTGAAGGCGCTACAAACAATTCGTCTTGTTAGTAACTTATAATGCATCATTTGTTTCAGAACAGTAGGGAAAAGTTCAAAATTTAAAAATGCACGAAACAAGTTCTAAAAATGTTTTTTGTAAATATTTTTACACCTTACTTTTACTTATACGACAAACGTATCGCAAGATATTAAAAATTTTGTTAATACACCGAACTTAATTTATCATACAAATTAATTCTTTAATTGACTTTTTCCCCATATTCATACTATCGACTCTTTCTGCTTTTAAAATGGTAAGGTTTTTTATTTTATATTTGAGATAGACATTTAATTTTTTTTATGTATGTTTTTATTATATATGTGAAAAGTCTGCATATGAAATTAACATTCTGTTTTTTTTTTTTTTTTTTTTTTTAATAAATTAAAAGCATATGAAGATGTTTGATTCTATCATTTTCCATTATATGTCAATTAAGAAATGATATGGATGTATCTAGGATGTATCTATTACATGTGTTTAAAAATCCATACGCAGTTATGTGCATACACATTGTATACATGGGAAATAAAATTGGCAAAAAATATCAACATAAAAAATGTATGAATTTTTGTAACTCTGTTTAAATTTTAGTTAAATGTGCGGTATTTTTTCTGAATTCGATTTTGAATGAACATAGAAATGAAGTGAGTTCTGAATTTTTAAAAATGAACAAAATTGTCCGCAACTTATCTCATAAAAATAAAAAAATAAAAATAATAATATTCAATGTTTTAAAAAGTTATGTGAAATAATTACGAAAATAGACCTTTTATAGGGATTCTACATAAAATGTCGTCGGATATCGCATAAGAATAGCTTCTAATAGAGAGCAGTAATTTATTAAAAATATATTCTATTGATAAAATAGAGTTAGCTGGTTAGGTGAATAGAGGGTCTAAATTGCTTTTAATTCCAAATTTAAATTTTTTTCTAAAATTCCAAAATTCCAATATTAATTAATTTTTTTAATTTAAATTCCAAATTTAATTTAATTTAAATTGTAAAACTAATATATGACACGAAGAATATTTTTAAAAAATTCTTTTCTGAAAGATAAAATATCGTGTTTATATTTTCTAAAAAATTCGTTTGGATATTTTGATACCAGACAATTATTTCAGAATTTTACAAACAGAATTCTTCTACCGCTGAAAGGTTTAAAACAATATTACCGTCTATCACTATGATAGAGTTTTATGTTTCCAGATATAAAATACGCACTAAATATACCGGGTGTCCCAAAAACGACTGATGGATTTTAAAATTCAATAACTTGCAAACGGTCACAACTATTTAAAACATTTTTGCAGGTGGGTTATGTATAATGTCAGGAGTTTTTTTACCGTATTTTTTTTATTTTAGTTCGCATCTCAAACAATAGCTGGCGCTGGCGGCGATTGAAGGCCAGGTCGACGCTTCACTCAGCATTGATCATCTGGCCTTCAATCGCCGTGAGCGTCACCTATTGTTTGAAATGCGAACTAAAATAAAAAATTACGGTAAAAAACTCCTGACATTATACATAACCCTCCTGCAAAAATTTTTTAAATAGCTGTCACCGTTTGCAAGTTATTGAATTTTTAAATCCATCAGTCATTTTTGGGACACCCGGTAAATACAAATCAAATCACAGTTCTTGAGAACAATCAATATGTTATCTTTTGATGAAATTCATTTTCGGGTAATGTGGAGTCATTTCCTTTTGCAAATGGCCATATAGCAAAATAGTTTCGGAAATCGTTACACTAAAAATGTTCTTGGTGATTCATTTATTTGAAATAATAATGTCGTGAAAAGAATGTTACAAGAGATATTATATCAAACAGATTGCAGAGGGTTTGTTTGAAAAATAAAGACTAATGACATACTTTCAAATAACTATTTGAACAACAAATTAAAAAAAAATTGTTGAAAAGGTTAACTATCCCCTTAAACAAAATCTCCATTGCTTCAAGAAGTGAACTGAAGCAGTGAATACGAAACATAGACATTTTAATAACAATTCTACAGATAATTTTATCGAATATCGCAGGAAAATTGCTTTAAATTAATTGGAGAAACTGATTTTAAAAAATATACTATCTATAAAATAGACTTGACCGTTTGAAGCAATCCTCACTCAACCCGCAACCCATGTAACCCTTTGCAGGGTTAAATATTTATATTTCCAGTTGTAAAATAAGCACTGAATATGAAACAAATGAAATCACATTTTTTTTATATAAAGAATCAACTTGTTATATTTTGATGAAACTCATTTTCAGATAATGTGGAGTCATATCTTTCTACTAATGGCCATATAGCAAACTAGTTTCCTAAATCGTTACACTGAAAATGTTCTGGGGGATTCATTTATTTGTTAAAATAATGTCTTTAAAACAAAGTTACACGACATAATATATCAAACAAATTGCAGCGGGTTTGTTTGAGAAATAGCGACTAATGACGTTCTTCATTTTCAAATAACCATTTGAACCTTATTTTTTAAAAATAAACAAAATTATTGAAAAGGTAAACCGTCCCCTTAAATAAAATCTAATTTGTTTCAAGAAGTGAATTGAAACAGTGAATACAAAACTTAGACATTTTAATAACAAATGTACAGAAAAAATTATGGAATATCGCAGAAAAATAGCTTTTAATTGACTGGAGAAATTTATTTTAAAAAATATACTATCTATAAAATAGATTTCAACGTTTAAAGCAGATGTTATCGCCCCTCACTAGGTTAAAAATTTATATTTCAAGACTTAAAATACAAATTGAAAAAGAATACAATTGAAATCACTTTTTTGAAAAGAGTCAGTATGTTACACTTGATGAAGTTTATTTTAATGTAATGTGGAGTTATTTCCTTTTGCTAATGACCATTTGGCAAATCGTTTATCCATATAGTTTCGGAAATCGTTACACTGAAAATTTATTTGAAACAATAATGTCATTAAAACCAAGTTACAAGAGATAACAAATCAAACAGATTGCAGACGGTTTGTTTGAGAAATAACGATTAAGAATATACTGAAGATATGATACTGAAGGGAGTAACATCATGCAACATAAAAAAATGTTTATGAATGAAAGCACACTATAACCGCCAATGGTTATATACAGTAAAAATTTCCGAATAACCCTTGTTTTCAAAAATTGTTCTCTAAAGTTAGAAAACTTAGAATGAAATATATTTCCGAAAATTTAATTAAAAAAGGGCTTTTTTAAAATAAAAGCATATTAAGATTCTATTGTTTTCCGTTATATGCCAGGATTTATATTATATAGATGTAGCTAAGATGTATGTATTAGATGAACCTAAATATCCATGCACAGTCTTGTGCAATACACTATATATTTAAAATATGGCAAAAAAAAATCAATATTTTTTTAATTGCATGTATTTTAAAAAATAGCATTTTTTAAACTTGATAAAAATTAAGTTTGCTGTTATTTTTTTCTAATTTCACTTTTTGTTGAACCTTTAATTTAAATAAGTTCAGCATTTTTAAAACAAAATATTTTTTAAACATAAAATACTATCGGATATCGCATAAGAATGGCTTTTAATTGATTGCAGTAATTTATTAAAAAATGTATTCTATTTATAAAATAGAGCTAAGACATTGTTATCGCCCTTCACTAGGATAAAGCTTTATTTTTAAAGGTATAAAATAGGCACTGAATATAATTATAAATGAAATCACAACTTTTAAAAAGAATGAACATGTTACCTTTTGATGAAACTCATTTTGAGGTAATGTGGAGTCATTTCCTTTTGCTAATGGCCATATAGCAAACTAGTTTCGGAAATCGTTACACTGAAACTGTTCTTGGTGACTCATTTATTTGCAATAATAATGTCGTTGAAACAAAGTTACACAGAGATAATATAACAAATCAGGGTCGGACTGGGTCATTGTAAAGGGCGCATACCTTGAATTTTTGGAGGGCGCAACTTTTTTAACGAAACTCATTATTTTATCATCGTATAGGAAGCCAATAGTATTCATTAATAACAAACAGACTGTAAAAATATATAATAAAGCTTCGCTAATCTGAATTAATTGATGAATTAATTTAAGAATTTAATATTTTTGGAAAAATTACTGCTCAAAAATAGTGGTATTTGACGTGGCATACTTTTTTATCAATTTATATCATTTGTTGTCAACTAAATTAAAGTTTCAAACAGATCAAGCAAGAATTTAAAATTTTTAGAAAAAATACTATTCGAAAATAATGGTATTTGACGCGGCATTTTTTATATAAATTTATATCATGTATTATGACGCACATTCTGCTTAACGTAAAAAAACAAAATTGATAACTGAAAAAAATCTCGAAATGTGTTCGCTTTTTGCGGCAGCGTATAGCAATACATGCAACGTGCAAATTCTTACCAAAAAAAAAAAAAAAAGAAAAAAAAAAGAAAGAAAGAAAGAAAAAAAGAAAGAAAGAAAAAAAGAAAGAAAAGAAAAAGTGCATTTCTCAGGGTGGAAATAGCGCGAAGGAACCGGATGGATATAATATGAATAAGTATCCACAGTTCTATCTAAAGATATGTCTCATGAGGGGAGTATTCAAAAGTTAGAAAATTGCTCCTTCCCGGACGAACCTACCTTGCCCTGAATTTACCACTTTATAAATTATTTAATGTTAATCGTTTAAACGCCAATGTTCCCAAATGGGAACATTGCTTTATTTGTAATACAAAACATACATTTTCCAAATTAATAACGATGTCCCAATTTTTCCCATAAAATATAAGGTTGATTTCAACTTTCGAAAAAAAAAAAAGAAACTATATTTATGTTTAAGCATTTATCACAGGTATAAGGAGTATGCAAATTCATTAATTTGCATAAAAATGTATTATTTGTTTTTATCTTCTCTCTATTACTTAAATTTTATCACTAGGAATCTAAATGTTTGTGGAAGTCGAGAAAACACTCAAGAGCAATAGACAATAGCATTTAATAATTCGTTTATTTTCAGCAAAATAATTTGTTATATTTGCATAAGTTGTCAATCAATAATCATATTCCAAATTGCGAATAGTGAAATGAGAAGAGCCAAAAAACACTGCAGAAATATTTTTTTTTTTTTGTTATTTTTAAAATTTGTATTCATAAGTTAAAACATTTGAAGCTGTAATAAAGGAAAAACAAAAGTATAATTACATTGTGATATTAATCCGGCGTGTGAACGGTTAAAAAATAACATTTATCTGAGCACTCAGTGAAAAAACGCAATAAACAACTTATCTGAAAAAGAAAAAAAAGAGAGAGAGAGAGAGAGAGAGAGAGAAAATTAGCTCCCTTTTCTCCTCTCCTTCCACCAAAAAAACTACGCTTCGTAAATTTTTAAATTTGCTGTTAGGCAATTTTAATTATTTGTCAAAAACATTGCGGAACATTTGACGATCTCTCATGGAACACTGATGTGCCGCGGGACACAGGTTGAGAAACATGGATATGAATAGTAATATAAAAATAAATAAAAACATAATCCTAATTTTTCAAAGTTAAAACGTTTCCACTTGTGAAAATGACTTCATATTCTAAAGAAAGTAGTGTCTCTTTCTTTCGTAAAACTAATTTTTTTTCTAAAATTGTGATGTAATTTTTCAATTATCTCGTGCTGAAATTAAAAGTTGTTAAATAAAGTAAATATTGAAATTGAATTTATGTAACTATGCTATTGGTTTTTTCACTCTTTCGAGACGGCGCGCGTCTCTTACATAAATTTTATTTGGTTGAAAAGACAAATAAATCAGTTTATTTATTAATGCTGCCAAAAACATATTTCACAGTTATCTTTTAACGATGCACATGTATCATCTCCCGAAAGGGTTAAACATAGATATATCGACTTAGATCCTCAACAACATATAATACTTAAGTAAAAGTTTGTCTTTATCAGATTACTAAAAATCGCTCAAATTTTAACTTTTCGTACACGTACAATCTTAAAAAAAAAAAGAAAAAGGAATAACGGGTGAAATACCCATTTTTTAAAAATATCAAAGTGACAGTACTATACCAATGGCGTAGCTAGAATGGGTGACACCCAGGGCAGATGTAAAGGGTATCACCCCTCCCAAATCGTCAATCATAACTCTACGTTATTACAACAAATTCCCATACCATTCCTTATTTACTTATTCTTCTGTATAAAAAGAAAACCACAGGAGCGACTCCTCACTTAATCCATAGTCCGCATAAGTCAGTTTCGTGTCTGTATGTAGAAGAAAATTCTTTCTTTTAAAGTTTGCATTTGCTAACTACTCGTTGGATGGGTTGGTTTTTGTTCCTAGGGGCAAATGTTATTTATACACACTATTCTGTATAACATTTCACATTCTCTAAGAAAAGAAAATTAATTCTGTTGCTTCGTGCTCTAGAAATTTCATTTTACATCAGACTTCTTTTCCAAAATCGTATAAGAATATATATATTTATTTGCAAATAAAGATTGTGTATCACCCCTTAGAGGGTGGACACAGGGCGGACCGCCCCGCACTTGCTACCCACTGTACTTACAAAGCATAAATTTTCTAAAAGAATATATAATTGAATCGTATTACTTTTGATATTAAGATCCTCTTTTTTTTAAACCCATACAAAACCGCAACGATAAATGAGATACTATATTTCGCTTCAACACGTTGTTTAATTGAAAATGAAATTAGTCAAAATAACAGCAAATAATCTCAAAGATTGCAATGCGAAAGCCTCGTACGATCTACTGACAAATAATAAAACATTGGGAACTGCGATTTTTACAGAAAATACAGGTGATAACAGCTTAATTACTTTATAAATTAGGATTGATCCGAAAATATATGAATTTAGTTCGATCAAATGAAAGAATAAATTTCTGATTAGAAGGAAAAAGCATGTAAATTACAAAAAACAATCGTCGGAAAAACTAAGTAAATTACATATCGATCAAAATAACTTAAAAACCTTTGGAATAGATTTTTATGCGTAAAAACTATTCGGACAGAATCAAATATTCCGCTGTAGACAGTATTCCGCCGTATACAGAGTTTATTGTATGCTAAAAATCCTAGCGGGGAACATGAAAATCATTTTTGAGTTAGATTTATTTCCGTCTTATGCAAAATAGAAAATACCGATTAAAAAAAATCTTATAAACAGGATAGAATAGAACATGGAAGGGATAAGTGAGCTTTCAAAGGTCGCCATAGTACTCTGGGTGCGGTGCGGTGTTGAGGAGCCTTACTTTACCCTATATAGTGCCGTGTGAAAGGAGAGGGGGCTAAGGGTCGGTTGCCGCGGGCGCGGTAATTTAGTCGGGCGCCAAATTTATACTTACAACGTCATTTTTTGGCCTGCCACAAGAAAAAGTTGGAGGAGGACGCCAAATTGAACCGGGCGCAGCTCTTCGCACGCCCATGACCATATATACAAAATTCGTGACAGATGCAACGTTTTGATTGTTACATTTAATATACAATATTAAAACAGTTCTGTTTTCATACTAAAATAAAATTTTTAACAAAAAAAGTTTGAATTACCTTTTTCTGATGGGAATATTCTTTCTAAAATTGTTTAGATATATATTTAATAAAAAAATACTTTTAATAAAAACACTTATTGTTTATAAATTAAAATCAAAACACTAAACTTTATGGACACACAAAGCTTACGTCTTTGAAATGAATGATTTTACTGAAACTAAATAATAATAATAATAATAAATCAAATCGAAGCGAAAGCGACGATCTTTGGTGCCAGACAGTCTGCATGTTTCTGCTCGCATTCGATGCCGTTATTGGCAACATATAAAATATACTTTAAATTTTAAAAGATTTGGATTGGATGTTGCCCTTAACAAAGAAACAGTCAAGAATAAACAATATAATTATTTTCCTTTGCAAAGGGATTAAATTCTTTTTATTTTTTTTTTTAATGTTTAAAAAATTATTGTTTTTTAAAAAAGATATATAAAAAATATTTTTAACCAGGTTATATTTATTCTAGTGTTTGTCATATTTTTATTTTTATTTTATTTTACTTATTTATTTATTGTCTTTTTTAAACTATTAACTTCACGTAGATGAGGGCGCAGATTCACTTGACCGAGGGCGCACCGGCCCACGGGCCGGTGGGCCGGTGGGCCAGTCCGAGCCTGTATCAAATGGATTGTAGGGAGTTTATTTGAAAAATAACTATTCATGATATATTTCATTTTCAAATCACTATTTGAACCATATTTTTTTAAAAATAAACAAATCCGTTGAAAAGGTAAACTGTCCCCTTAAACAAATTCTCGGCTGTTTCAAGAAGTGTTGTGAAACAGTGAATATGAAACTTAGACATTTTAATAACAATTCTACAAAAAATCTTATCGAATATCGCAGAAAAATTGCTTTTAATTAACTGGAGAAAATGATTTAGAAAAATATACCATCTATAAAATAGAGTTGCGGTCTAAAACAAATCGTTATCGCGCGTCACTAGGATAAAGCATCAATCTCAAGACATAAAATAGGCACTGAATATGATTACAAATCAAATCACAGTTTTTGAAAAGAATCAGTATGTTATACTTTGATGAAACTCATTTTCAAGTAATGTGAAGTCATTTCCTTTTGCAAACTAGATTCGGAAATCTTTACACTGAAAATGTTCTTGATGATCCTTTTACTTGTAACAATAATGTCGTTAAAACGTTGTATCGAGGTTCCGCCGAAGTTTTTTATAAACATATGTATCCACACGAGAGGAACATGTGTGTTTTGTTCAGATTTTTCTGAGTGTGCCCGTATACAGACCTTCCTTGAAAGACTATTTAAGCATACTGTAAAAAAAAGGTAATTGGATAATTAGGACACCAATACTGCTTTTTAACGGAAAAATTCTCATAAATTCCAGAAAATGTTTAAAAAAATACTGAAATTTTCCCGGAATGTACGGAAATTTTATTTGAACCATATTTTTAAAAACAAACAAAACTGTTTAAATGTAAACTGTCCCCTTAAACAAAATATCCAGTGTTTCAAGAAGTGATGTGAAACCATGAATACGAGACCTTTTCATTGCGATTCTACATAAAATCTTATGGGATATCACATGAAAATAGGTTAGGAAAGGAAAATGGAGAAATTGATTTAAAAATATATATAATATCGATAATATAGAATTGCTGTCTAAAACAAAATGTTATCGTCCATTACTAGGAAAAATCTTTATATTTCAGGTATAAAATACTTTTTGAATATGAATAGAAATGAAATCACAGTTCTTAAAAAGAATCAATATGTTATATTTTGATGAAGCTCATTTTCAGGTAATGTGGAGTCATTTCCTTTTGCTAAAGGCCATATAGCAAATTAGTTTCGGAAATCGTTACACAGAAAATGTTCTTGGTGATTCATTTATTTTCAATAATAATGGCGTTAAAACAAAGTTACTAGAGATAATTTATCAGAGTGCAGAGGGTTTGTTTGAGATATAATGACTAATAATATACTTCATTTTCAAAGACATTAACTTATGTAAGCTTATGCTTTAAGCTTATGCTTATGCTTATACTTATGCTCTAAGCCATTTCTGAGCGAATATGTTGTAGCTATGTGGCATGCCGTCTGAGTCCAATACTGTTGTACCCCAATTTAAACCCAGATACTGAAAAATTTATAAAGGTAGATAGTTTTGTTTTTGAGCATTTATGTTATAAAATATAATTTGAATGAAAAAATATTATTTTTTAATCAATATTTAAGTTATAAAAATTTATTAATCAAATTAAGTCAAAAAATGGAAATTTTCTATTTTCGAAATATTTAATTAAGTAAAAAAATATTAGAGATTTATGTAATGAAAACTTTTAATATTCGTTATAGTATTAAATTACGATTACGGGTTACGGTAACGTGATTATGGTTTTATGAAATTCCATTTTCAAAATTTCTGTACTGTCAGATTTGTGCCTCTAGTGATGTTTATTTATTTATTTATATTTTTTGTCAAATCCTATGTAAAATCAGTTTTAACTTAACAAAAAGCGTTAGAAGCACACAATTTGCTTCGTTGCATTTGTAGAATTTGATAATAAATTGATAAATATATGTAATAATTTAAGTACATATTTTCGTATTTTTAAGCTTTTTCAGAAATACCATTTAGGCTGCTGGTCAGTCGTTTTCCGAGTTCCCCTCCGTAATATTAAGTCTATGGACGTTCGATGTAATTTTTATATTCAAAATATATCCTCAGGAAATTAATATTTTTACTTCATTTTTCAGTGTTTTCTTATTTAAGCAAGCTTGTTTTTTTTATTAGTTTTCAGAATGCCTCTAAAAGTTAAGCTTAATTTTCATGAAGTGTTAATATTTCATAACCACTTTGTCAGTTTTTAAAACATAAAATATTAAATTAAGCAAAGATTTTAAAAACATTTTGAAAACTAAGGGAAAAAAAAAACATCCTTTATGAAGAGAATGCCGAAAAAATCTTAAAAATATAAATTTTCTTAGAAGATATTTTGAATATATGAATGCATCAAACGACCATATACTCAACATTACGCACTATAAAAAAAAAGGGTCGATCTACTAAAACAACTTTAGTGATCCTTGTAATTACTAAAAAATTTTTAGTAATCTTAGTCGGTTACAAGAAAATCTGTAAGAATTACTAGAAAAAAGTTAGCAACGAAGAGAGTTAATAGTTTTATATTTTTAATAACTGTTACTAAAACTCCCTTGGTGTGGCCTTGATATCATAGTGGTTATAGTAACGGACTCCAGACTAAAAGGTCCCGTGTTCGATACTGGCGGCCGCCAAATACGCCCCGAATGTATGTAGTGTAAGTGCTCGTTAGTAAAGGGATTAAGAAAATCCTGTCGGAGCAGTTAGCAATGTTTGGTGCTGCCATCTATTGCAGTTTTAGCGAAAATCTTCCGCTTCAGAAGTCTGGATGCAGCTCAAAGGAACCTCCTGCCCTTCGGGCGCACGTAATGGTTATTAAAAATAATTTTGGAGCTATTACTAAAATTTGATTGGTGGCTCATACTAAAAATTTTTAAGTTAGTAATACAAAAAATTCTTTTGTTCAGTTTACAAAAGAAATGCTTGTTTCACTTGCAAACAAAAGTTTGTAATGGTTACTAAAAAATTCTGTGGAATACAATTTTACTAAAAAATTTTTAGTAACCTCTTGAATTTTTTTTTACACTGCGGAAGGGGATTTGGAGGGACAATGAGAAAGAAATGAGTGACAAGCAGCCTTAAAATATATGTATAAAAATACGAGATGCTTGATACGATCAGTTGATCATCACTTCTAGGACATTTAAAATCAGTATAGTCTAAATCTAGCCAGCCAATTAGGATGGGTCTGGATCTGAACCGAGAAGGTATTGTGAATATGGCCGCTGCAAGTCTTTCAAGAAATGAAATAGTGCAATGTTAAATAAATATCATATAATAAAATTTTGTAAGTAATGTATGGTTTGATATGCTTAAAAAATATAACAATCTAATTTTTTATTATATTTATACTTAAAAAATCTCTATTAAACTGTATGAAATAAAATATTTTCTCAAAATATTTATGTCATAAAAATAATTAAGTTTCAAATTAAAAGATGAAGCGCATTTTCAACTATCCTAAAAGTATGATAAAATAAAAAAGTTATTAATAATTTTCTTTCAAAAGCATTATATAGTATATATAAGTATTTTTTATATAAATTATTAAAAGCCTCTTTTTAATATCTTCCTTTGAAGGTATTTTTTTCCTCAAAATTAATTAATATTTTATTCTATCTTTTTGAAAAAGTATTTTATTAATACTGCAAATAATCGGATGAAAAATACAAACAAAGACCACTCTATTCTTTCATTAAACAATCGTATTATTGTTATTGTAGCTAATTAAAATAAATTATCTTGTGTTTTTAATCCTTTTAAAAAACTACTTTAAACGATTTAACCAAAATGGCATTTTTAACTTCAGGAAAATTTAAAAAGTGAGTATGCTTTATATTTAACTAATAAACGGGGAAAAAGTGCAAAATTTTGCTAAGCCCTCTTTTAATTAGAAGATGTGTTGTATCCATTAAAGTAAATCAGTATCACATTTTTGAACTGGAATAGATTTTTCGATGCGTTTGTAAATACGTAAATACGTAACACCCATATTCGTCGCTCAGTCCGTCCGAGTGTGCGTCCATCTGTCCATCAGTCTGTTCACATATACCTGAGTAAAAACTACCCAACCGAATCATTTGAATTTTAAAATGTACGCTGAAAAAAAATTCCGTTAAATTTTCGGCAAAAACTGCTAGCAGAAATGTTTCCAGCACATTGTTCCGTGAAAATTACAGCAAAATTAAATGTAATAAATAAATTTACATGCATTTACTACAATTTTTACGGCAAAAACTTATGGCAAGATTGCTGGCAGCAGTTTTTGCCAAAAATTTAACGATTTTTTTTTTTTTTTTTTTTTTTTTTTTTTTTTTTTTTACAATGTTTAATTATCGCCAAAATTATTACATAATTTTTACGAGTCATTACAAATTTTAAGAAAATCGGATGAATAGTTTAATTAAAAGACAATCAATCTATTGACAAATGGGCTATTACCGCCAATAGAAGAAAATAATTTCAAGTGCATTTTAATTGTGCTATACTCTTGCGAACGTAATAAACTTGAAATGCATCTATAAAGTATATATTAAAATATACATAGTGTACTATCTGTGATGCAAAAAATATTTGATATTAATTTACAGGGCTACATAAAAGCATTCCATTCAATAATGTTGAAAGGGAAAATACTGTTTGGGAGGCGTTTTAAAATTATTAGACTATTGTGAAATTTATATACTTGCTGAGGTTTACTACAGGATACTTCCTGTATAATAGAAAGCCGGTAGTATTCACAGAGATACACAAAAGATTTCAGATACTCTTCAATATCCGAACTGTGTACGGATACTGTGTACTATTACACCAAGATCTGATTATTTTTTAACTTCCTTAAAGCACGAACGCACCTCATTTGTTTTGCTTGATATACAATTTCAATCTTATTTTTTATGAGAAAATCTTAAACATAACGAATTGTGTACAGTTACATCATGCAGTCATTTTATTGGTAAGTAAAAAAAAATGTTTCTCAATTAAAACTTATAAGTTGTGAGGGAGTGACCTTTGCATAAAGGCACTCTAGTTTTTCTGAGATCGTGACGCCAATAATTTAACATGTGTAAGCGTAAAAGCGACATCTATCCTCTCTTTTACTTTAACTTTCTAGAGTGTGTGTGCTCTTTCGGATTCTGCAGTTAGCTCGCGGTTATTAGTAATATGTTAATGTGAAGTATCTCAGTTTGCAGCATATAAAAGCTTGAGTGTCTCTGGCATTAGCCAGCGAGAGAGCATCTGTGGCGTTATCCAGCGAGTGAGTATCTCTGGCATCGACATTAGATAGCGAAGTGCTAGCAAATTGAAGGTAGCAGCGGGCCTCCAGTGAAGTGTAAAGGAGTTTCGATATTTGACTTGAGAGTTGGCCGTGGTAAGAAACTTCATTTTGATTATTTGTGAATAAAGAATTACACACAGCCACGGGCTGTCTAATTAAGCTTTATCTAGCAGCTCAGCCAAGAGATAGTGAGAAGTATTAGAAGGTGCCACGATTGAGCTAGGCCGGAGCCTGTGAGTATGCGTTTAGCTTTTTCATAGTATTCTCAGTTGTGTAAAATTAAGACTTGCTCCACTTCCCTTCAGCCCTCATCATTTTAATAAACTTTGTTGTTTTATCTTAAATACTGAGTATGTCTGCATTTAACCTCCACCACGACCAACCAATCATTACAAATGACACTCAACGTGTATATAACGCTACAAAGTTTATGTACTAAAATGTTACTGTATCGAACCGAAATATAACGAATTGAACAGAACTACGGAATTATTTTTGGATTAATTTTCTTTATTTATTTGATGTATGGGTAGAGGCATTTCAAGGAATTTTGGACTATCTTCACAAATAAAACTGGTAAATTTGCAGATAATATTAAACATAGTAAACCCTGAAAACAATTTAAAACTCTTTTATTCTGCATTTAATAAGTGTGAAAACTTTTATTTTCATTATTTTCAAAGTCTTATGACGTAGTCGTAAAGGCTTGACACTATTTCATTCCCGAGATTTCACTGCGTCCCGTTATTTACCTACTATTTAGATACTATAATATTAAACATAGCATTAATCATAACATTACTATAATATTAAACATAGTAAACCCTGAAAACAATTTAAAACTCTTATTCAGAATTTAATAAATGTAAAACTTTCATTTTCAATGTCTTATGATGTAGTAGTAAAGTCAAGACTATATTTCATCCCTGCGGTTTCACTAAGTCCCGTTATTTAGCTACTATTTAGACGTATTTATCGGGCGTTTTTTTCTTCAATATAATGTTTCTGCACTCATGTTCTTTTCTGTCACTGTAATAAGATGTAAACTTTTCTTCATTCCGGAAGAGAAAGGTTCACTTTCCTCTAGGAAATGAGTAATCAAGATTAAATCTATTTTGCTTAAAAAGACGTACTTTATCGACATGAAAATTCACACCAAATCAACATTGTGATAATTATGCTATAAAAAGAAAAATACTAACCGTTTTCAAAAAAGAATCAAGCTTGGCGACAACTTGGCGCTAACGCATATGAATGCATAGTTTTAATATGCTTATGATTTGAAAACGGTTGCAACAATGAAAGATTATGTGTGACAAATCGTCATTTTTTTTCTTTATCAAATCCACGTTTTTTTATTTAAAAAAAATTCTAATCATCAGAATTTAATGAAATTAGAATGGGCTCTTACACTTTCAAAGAAAAAAAGAATTACCAAAATCGATTCATATTTAGGGAAGTTATGAGTGAACAAGAAATACATACAGATCGAAATAATAACATATTACTTGAAGTCGGTTAAAAAGAAAATCACATACACATTAATTTTCTTTTTCTCTACATGTTAGATATGTTTTTGTGAATATGCCAACGTGGATATAACTGATGATTCACCATTGATTATTGCATCTGAGAGGAAACTTGTGCAACTGTCAACAGGTAAGATAGATCTTTCCCTATTTTATTTTTCATGATTTAAATATTGAATAGCTGATTCGTGAAATTATTATTAGAGATCTTGGAAAACTTAAAATAAGTAAGCGATAATGCAAAATATTAATATCTATACTGTGTATTTACCGCGAAAAAATACGAAAACTGAGAGCAATCTACACTACATAATGAGAAATAATGTTCATTATAAAAAATATTAAATATTAAAATATTAAAATAAATGATTTTAATTTATGAAAACGGTACTAAAAATTTTTACATAGGTTATACAGCTATTAAAAGTTTAAAATCTCATAGATATGAAAACTCTGTGAAAATTGGAAACCTGGGTGCTTCCGAGCTTTATTGCAGCCGTCATCAGGGGAGAAGGAAATCTTTAACAAGAAATCAATAAATCCTCTTTTGCAAAACATTGCTAGGAGATGAAACTAAGTTTTGAGTTTGGTTCAGTTAAAATAATCCCCAAACTTACTTTCATTCAGGAACCTAACTTCCTTGAAGCATTCTATATTTATAAAAAATAATTGACAGTATTGTCATTTGTGTCATTTTTCGAGATTGCCCTAAATATCACATTAAAACTTCCTTTTTTATTGATTACTTTACTCCCCACCTTCACCACATACACACATTATCCATTTCTCTCTCCTCAAGTTCCATTCCCCAACTATTTTGCCATTGGCTAATACTTGCAATACCCTACTGTTCTATTGGTTATTATACCATAACAGCTTGAATCTCCCATCTCTCTTATATGTATAAGCAAATTTCCATCCCCCTTAGCACTGATGACGGTAAGTTATATGTTACCGAAACCGATTAGCTTGTAATTTAACATAATTGGTGCCTCTAACGTATTCACTTTTATATTCCTATTATATTGCTCCAAGCTCCATCTCAATAATTATTGATAGCAGTATCATTACCAGGAGGAATTGTGCATCACACAAATATGATAACGCATGTTATTGTAAGCGGGTAAGGGGTTCAAAATTAACAATATGCTGATAACGTTACACATGTAAAGTCCCGTAAATGTCAAAAAGGTTTTTAAAAATTAAAAATAATAATAATATTTTATTTTTAAAGAACCTAAATATTTTTTCTTTATATCTGTAGAAGATAATTATTATTATTGTTTATCTGCAATACATTATTTTTTGCATAAAATGTCATTTAATTACATCTCCTTACCGTTTGTGCGGATAAAAAAGGATAAATGGTAAATTTCAGAAAAGATGTACACGAGAAAGAGAAGAAAACTCAAAATAATAGTAAAATATACATGAAAGCGAAATAAAAGCAAACGTAATCTTAATTAAGATGTATTCACTATTATGTTAAAATAGCTAAGAGAATTTATTTTATTCCTAATTAATTGCAAGTGTAACTTTGTTGTATTGTAGATATATTTTATTAATAATTTAACTATAACAAATGATAACAATTCTGAAACAGATTTACAAATGTATATCTGTTAATGAATATTTAAAAAATAATCAAAACTCTCATAACTTTTCTTTATAATTTAAGTCAATTTGCAACCAATTTCATTGAATCAATCTTTATTGTAGTGCAGGTATGTTTTGTTAATAATGTAACTATAACAGCTGATTAAAATTCTAAAACAAGTTTACTAAGGCATATCTGTTAATGAATATTTAAAAAATTATCAAAACTCTCATAACTTTTCTATATAATTTAAGTCAATCTGCAATCAACTTGTAAGTAAAATTTCTTGACATGTATTTAATATTGGCATAAATAAAACGTTTAAATAATCATTTAAAATAAACTATTTTTTATTAATAATGTCATTATAGCAATTGGTAGTAATTAAAAATAAATCGACTAAGAAATGTATATTAATTAACACTGAAAAACACAACAATATTTTCTTTGTAATTTGTATCAATCTAAAATAAAAAATAAAATAGTCTTTCTCAATAATTTAAATCAATTTCAATTGACCTTTTGTAATTAAAAATTTTAGTCATGTATTCAACATCGGCCTAAATAACAGATTTAAATATTCATTAAAAAAATAAATCATATTTTATTAATAAGGAACTACAGCAGTTGTTAATAATTCTAAAACAAGTTTACTAAGGCATATCTGTTAATGAATATTTAAAAAATTATCAAAACTCTCATAACTTTTCTATATAATTTAAGTCAATCTGCAATCAACTTGTAAGTAAAATTTCTTGACATGTATTTAATATTGGCATAAATAAAACGTTTAAATTATCATTTAAAATAAACTATTTTTTATTAATAATGTCTTTATAGCAATTGGTAGTAATTAAAAATAAATCGACTAAGAAATATATATTAATTAACACTGAAAAACACAACAACATTTTCTTTATAATTTGTATCAATTTAAAATAAAAACTAAAATAGTCTTTCTGAATAATTTAAATCAATTTCAGTTGACCTTTTGTAGTTAAAAATTTTAGTCATGTATTCAACATCGGCCTAAATAACAGATTTAAATATTCATTTAAAAACTAAATCCTATTTTATTAATAAGGAACTACAGCAGTTGTTAATAACTCTATCTGTTAATTTATATTTAAAACAAAACTTTGGGGACCACCGTAATACTTACCCATAATGGAAATGCATAACATGAAATATGAAATTAAAACTTGTCAAAACTATTTATAAATTGCATTGCAATTCAAAATTAAAATTAAAACGTATACTTAAATCTTTTTAACACATAGTAAAGCTCTATTATGAAATCGCGGGTACTACTTGATTATCCCGTCAACCCATTTCGACAAATAATATAAACCGCCAAATTATTCGTAAATTATAGAAATTGGTATAATTTTAATTTTAAAAAACAAAATAGCAAATAAATTGATAAAAGATTAAACAAACTACAAATAAAACGTCGAATTAAAAAATCACTTAATGACGTAACAAACACATGTAACATGTTTATTGTAAAGTGAATGCGGGATAATCACGTGATGTAAAAGAAAGATCCTTATAACGTCAAAAATAATTATATTAACTTAAATTTTACTGCGTTGGATTAAGCGTCTCATTTTCAATTTAAATATATATTTGAATGAAATTTAAATGAAACACAGGGCCACAAAATATCGAATAATGTGTAAAATATGATTGAAAATATCGCGGCAAATAATTAACCGATCAACTTTATTCTTTATGTAAAATTTATATATTTTGTAATTGACTTTTACATTCATCCCTTAAAATAAAATTTACAAATATCGAAAAACTTTATACGCCTGTCATCAGAACGAATATTTCGTGACTCCGAAAAAAATAGTTTTAGCTAATCGAGGTCACTGATAGTAAATAGACATTATTCCATTCTTACATAATAAATACGTATCAAACTTCAACTCTCTAATTCCATTTGTTCGGGAGATAACGCGTTTACAGACAGACAGACGGACACACAGACAGACGAAGGCTTTTTTTTTTTCTAAAAATATTTTTTCGGAATCTCCAGTGATTCAAACTTGTAAATCCGTCAAAATTTTTTTTTGCAATTTTTAAAACGATTGCAAAATTTACTTTATAATACGTATGATCGGTAAGTAAAAATGAAAAATTAAATTGATTTTCTTTATAATTTACGTCAATCTGCAAGCAAACTGCAGTAGCTTTTCTTTATAATTTCAGTTAGCCTTAAGGATGAGATTTTTGACTTTTGGCACACCAGTATTTAGTTAGAGGCAATGCTGTACTGTTAAATCTCAAAATTGTCCCGATTTAACCAAATAATAGTTTCTCTAATAAAATACTGGTGTAGTAAAAACACGGTAATCTAATCCCTAGACAATCTCCAATCAAACTGTAACAGACCTACTGTAATTAAAATTTTTAGGCATGTATTCAAGATGGTCTTAAGGGGTCAGGTGCCCTTTGAGCTAACAAAATGCTTGAAAAAGGGATTTCTGTAATAATTGCAATCACTCAATATTTAATTGAGTTTTAATTATAAAACTGAAAGCACATATTAATAAAGATTTATTTTATCGATTTGAGTTGTTAAAAAAGTATACATGTATATAATATTCTTTCATTTATTTCTAAAAGGAATTCATTTTTTACGAAAGAATAATTCTTACATGCATTGCTCGCATGATTTTTCATATTTGAACAGCTAAAACAAACTAAGATTTTCTTAATGAGTAGATATATATGTTTTCAAAATGACCAACAATGAAAAAAATGAAACTTATAGATCAAGAGAAAGAAAATATTTTTTAAAGAAATTCTAAATATCGGAATATTTTTTATACTAAACTAGTCATGAACTCTAAACTTGTTACTTGAGATGAGAAGCATAATGTGCTTCTATATGTTTAATACATTTAGCGATTTTTTTTAAATTCTAGGCAACCGTTTTCAAGAAATCGTGCATGCAGGGATCAAAATCTCTGTTTTTAGAAAATTGACTTTAAAAGTTAAATCATCCCTTGAACCAATGAACCAATGCAGATGATTAGAAGTGCCTACTAGAGTCGTCTTGCTTCAGTTTACCTTCCGTCGAAGTCGATGAATCGAATGTCTGATTGCATAGATGTTGAGCAATTTACTTGCTCAACATCTATGCAATCAGACATTCGATGGAATTTCAAAAATTCCGGAGCATTGGGATGGTCGGATGAGTCTCAGGGTAAAGCGGTCTAGAAAAGCCAAGGGCCATACTTTTTTTTTTTTTTTTTTTTTTTTTCTAAATTAGATAAGATCCTAAAAAATTTTTAGGGAAATATCGAAAAAGATACTAAAAGATATATATAAATTAGTTAAAATTTAGTAAAAATAACAGATAAAAATAATAAAAATATCATTAGAGAAAAGATTAAAAAAAAAAATTCATAGAAAAAGCAAGGGGATACGATGAACAACTTGCTCAGCCAATGAAATTCAAGCAGGCGACCAATGACATTCATAATCATCCCTTGATCGTATAGAAAATGTCCAAAGTGTTTAAGACATAACTTCACTTTTAATGCTAATTTTTATATGAGGTTTGTTTTTAAATGTTTCTAAATAATCGCATTTAATTATAAGCTATTTTTATATTTAAAAAAAAATAATAATTTTTGGATGCTTTTATGGGTACGTGACCCTATAAATAAGTAATTTCAATGTTAATTAAAAAATAAATTGTTTTTTATTTTTTAAGTACAAAAATAACTATCCTTGATATCTGTAAAATGTAATTAATTTTTTGCCGAAAATGCAGCATATTCTTGCATGAAATACCGGTTAATTAAATCTCGAGTAAAAAAAAGGATAAATCTTGACTTCTAGAAGAGTTAAAACGCAAAAAAAAGACTCTAAATAGTAAATTAAAATAAATTAAAGCAAACGTAAATTTAATTAAAGTGCATTTACTATCTGTTAAAATAATTAAGAAAATTTATTTTAGTTCATGCGTCAATTAATTATAATTATATTTGTTTTGTAGCGTAGGCGTATTTTGTTAATAGTGTTACTATAAACTAGTGGTAATAATTCTAAAATAAATCTACTATGGCATAACTGTTAATTAATATTTAAGAAAATGAAAAGTGCTAAAATCTGACTTTATAATTAAAGTCAATAATTAATATAAAAAACATATTTGTAAATATGTAATATGATATAAATGTTAAAACGTAATTAATTAAAAACAAATTTAATGCTTTATAAACACTTAACTAATCAATATTTTTGAAAAAAAATCTCTCAAATAATGCCTATTTTTTCATGTCTAATTCTATAAACAGAATTTTTAATCTTTTATCACCGTTCAAAACAGAAAATTTTGCCTAACTTAATAAGAAAATTGCTCGTATTAAATAATGAAAAATTTACAATAAAAGTTTACTGGTAAGAATAATAAATTATGATAGGAAAAAACACGTTGCCTGTATATTGAACTGACAAAAGAAGAAAAAATTTGTAATATATTATTTAAAAAATGACAGTCTTTTTTATACTTTAAGGTTATACAATACTATAAATATTTTTTTTCAATAATTAAGATTATTTAATACATAAAAATCCAAAAGGTGACAGCGTTAATTTTTCTTACAGTAGACAGATATATTATTTAAATTAATCTATTACAGTAGATAAATTTTTTCTCAATAGTTGTGACCATTTAAATATTATTCCTTAATTAATTCGAAATAATATAGATGCTTCAAATAATAAAACAAAAGTTCTATTAAGTTTCAAATAACTTATTTGAAAAATATTCTTGAATCTACTTTTTCAGATGAGTTATTTTACTGAGTAGTAGTAGTCATTACTTAAAATTTTCGAGGTTAATTCAACACATCCATAATACATTTTTTTTCGATGTATGCATTATAAAAGACAAATCTTATTTTAATTAGAAAGAATGGATAATTTTTTTCTTCATTCTTCAAGGAACTAATTGATTTTTTTTCTATAATATGATTGCATTAGATAGCTTAGATAGCATTTTTTTTTTTGCATAAAATCTCATTTAATTAATTCTTTCCTTTGGCGTAGCAACAAAATGCTAAATTGTACCTTCGAGATGAAGTATAACATAAAGCAAAAAGAAAATCCATTGTAGTATATTAAATTAAATGAAAATGAAATTTGAGCAAACGTAAAGTTAATTAACAAGCATGCGTCTTAAACTTTTTTTAAAAGTAATTTGGTTTATATGTGCAAAAGTTTTAATTATATTTGTGGGAACGATTCTTGCTCCCACAGCAAAGCAGCTATAGGTCTCTTTTCCAATAATGTCGAGCCGTCGCTAAGGACTGACACGGAAGAATTGAAGTGACCAGAGCGGGAGGAGAACGTTGTTTTTTTTTTTTTTTTTTTTTTTTTTTTTTGACAGATTCAGAGACTTTACTTTTAAAAATATATTTCTCAAATTAAAGTTACATCATTTTTCTTCAAATTTTTATTATTTTTTTAAATTAATTATTTTTTAAAATACTGAATCAAAATTTAAATTTAGCTATTTCTGTTTATTTAAATGTAAAAAAAAATATTCTACGAATAATATTTTGAATTATAAAGATTTTAAATAGCCCCACCTTTTTTAATAAATTTTAAATTTTAAATAAAAAAATAGGAGAAGTTTTATCCTGTGATTTTGTTTACAAATTATATGTTTAATAATCCGAAAAAATTCAAAATTTTAACTCAATAAATAAAAGTTTTTTTAATGTGTCCCGGACCTTTTAATTGAACTACTTTTAGAATACTGCGTAGTTTACACACGAATTTTTATATCATACTAGCGAGCTACGCCCGCTAGCTGGGCCACTTTTTCCAAACGAACCTCGGTATTAAGCAATATATAATAAGCAAAAAAATTCATTTAATAAGCAAGTCTTGGTGTTCGAATCCTCAAGCACAAAAAAAAGTAAATTAAAGAGCCATGGTCCCGTTAAAAATATGTGATTTCGCACTGTGGGTCACGTGCACTTGAAAAAAAAAGATTGTGGATCGGAACTATAGTCGCTTCGCGCCCATAGTCCCGTTAAAAATATTTGGTTTTGCACGGTGGGCACTACGCGCCCTTAAGACATTTTTCCGTATTTTTTAGTTCATCAGAAGCAGATTTTTATGCAGATTCTGAATATGTAATCAGTTTTTTTCTACTTTAAAAACTGTCTGCATGATGGTTTAAGAAAAAACGCGCAAAAAAAAAACGCAATTAGCGCCGGTAGAAAAAGCGATTTTCGGCTGTTTCTTCTTTTAGCCAAAGGGGAAAAGTTCAGGTTCTTCACCGCAAGGTAGCGCAGTGTTCTGCCTCGGAGCTCCGTTTGAGCGCCGTTTGGGATTTGGGACATTTTTCGTTCCGATTCCCAAGGGGTTTTTAATTCATAACTTTTTAATTTTGGTCCCACGGTCTCGAAAATGCCCGAAATGACTTCCCCGGAATATTTCCAATCGAAAGACACCTCTCGCGACTTCCAACTCGCCCGCGTTGCGAACTGTAATCGGCTTCAAGCAGACAGACAGAGGCGCACGGATTTTATTAGTATAGATAGAAGGTTGTACAAGAAAAAAAAATCCGGCTATTGATGCTAATTACAGTCATAGCTGCAATCTTCCGCTTTTTCGGCCCGAAAAAAATTTACTATTTCAAATCGTTTCATAAGTTTCTTTTGTCTGTTATCATTAGAATATGACTTAATATTAAATTAAAATGTATAAATACATTAATTAATTAAAGAATTAGAAACAAGCACAATGGAAGAAAAATTTGAAGTGTCACCGATGGACAGATGGGGCGCTAAGAAAGTGGATATCAAATGCATGGGGTTATATGTATATTCGTCCGAAACAATTTTCACAAAATTCAAAGAAAGAAAGTTATTTAAATGACCTTAAGATCGTGTAAAAGAAAAGAAAAATTTAAAATCGAAATTCTTTTTAGTTTGAATTAAAGGAAGTCAATAGAAAATGAGAAAAACTGAAAAATTTTACTGAAAAATTTAATGTTATGCTGCTATTAAAAATTTCGGGGCTTTCTGGTTAGTTCGAATTAAGCGAAGATTTGATTTATCCGATTTCGAATTAACGAGAGTCAACTGTACCTAAATTTATTTTTCTCTGCCAATATTTAATGGTTCAAATAAAATAGAAATTCTCTTTCCAATTTTTAAAATTTTACAACAAAGTTGAAAGGTGTTTTATTGATTTCGGTTTGTCTATTCGTCTGTCCGTGAGTCCAAGCTCTAATTTACCTAAATATATTGAGATTGCCCTAAAATATTTGGATATTATTTACGCTTAACCTAGCATGAACCTTATTTCAAATGAAGTTTGCTTCATATTTAGTTTATTTACAGGGACAATCAAAAGTCTTCCGTGGCATTACATCCAATGTTTCAAATGTTTCAAATGTTTAATATTTCAAATTAAAAGTGTTATTCCTTCTATGATTCAGTTATCTATATTTATTTTTCTCTGTCAATGTTTAAAGGTTCAAATGAAATGGAAATTCTTCTTCCAATTTTTAACATTTTACAAGAAAGTTGAAAAGTGTTTACTGATTTCGGTTTGTCTGTCCGTCAGTCCAAGCTCTAATTTACCTAAATATATTGGAATTTCCCTAAAATATTTGTATATTGTTTATGCTTAACCTAACGCGAACCTTATTTCAAATGAAGTTTATATCATTAATTTATTTACAGGGATATTGAAAAGTCTTTTGTAACATTACGGCCAATTAAAAAAAAAAAAAAAAAAAAAAAAAAAAAAAAAAAAAAAAAATCTAAATCATTTTTTAAATGTTACATCCTTTCAAATAAAATTAATATGCATTTACAAAGCGCAGTAAAATATTTATTTTGTAGAATATGCGGTGCAAAAGATGGTTACTATTTATTTACAGGGCCACACAAAAGAATTTCATTGCATAATGGTATAAGGGGAAATTGTTTGCGACGTGTTTTAATTATGCTAAACTATTTCATGCATAGTGAAATTGTTATAAGTCGGATAAGCTTACTATAAGTTATTTCAAGTATAATACAAAGTGCTTAACATTCACAGGTCCACATAGATTTAGATGGAACATTCTATTTGAAGTACTGTGTAACGAAGATTATGGCTGGATACGCATTTTTAATTATGATATATACACTTTTAAGATTCACTATATTAATACATACTGTATGATGTGTATAAATGGCATTACTAATATACAGGGTTAGACAAAGAATTAGTAAAGGTTACTAAGCATGAGCATAAACTGTATAAAAGTGCTTTTAAGTGTGTTATGCGTTTTTACACTAAATTATATTACATGTACTAAGAAATATTTGCAGAATATATATAAAATGATATACAGAATTATGCAAAGAATTAAATACATGGCCGTCTATGGATGATATTATTTGGAAATGCATTTTTTTTAGTTTTAAGAGTCTTTTAGTTTAAATAATATTTTATCTAAATAGTGGCATATAATAAATGTACAAGGTAAATTACAGGGCTGAACAAAAGTTTTTAAGTATGTTTTCATTTCTGTTATAAATAGCTGAAAGAAAAAAATTCAACCTGTTATGCGTTTTCTCACTGAACTAAATTTTTCCATTATATTTTATTCCATTAACCTAAAGGGGTGTTCCAAAGAATAGATATTTGGCTGTGGAAGATAAATGTTGAAATCAGATTTCCAAATAAAACTCTGTTTTCTAAAATGTTCACTTAGTTAACTTATTTTCCTTATTTCCCTAATTAACGAAGGTAAGGTAAATATTTCAGGAAGTGTTGGAGACAGTTTCATGATCAATTTCATGATTTTTTTCTGGATTATTTTGGAAAAGCTAGCAAATATACACATTTTCTATACTATTTAAAAATGTATAAAAAATTTTGTATACACTCTGTACATCATATATACGTAGAAGCTAATAAAGCGCATAAATAACAAAAATGTGCCATCATATAAATATAGTTATGTTATAACTGGTTGGTACGTTTTAATGGAATTTCTATATATAAGATGTCAATGTTCAATGTTAGTGTTCAATGGCTAATTCCTAAACTTTTAGGAATTAATCTGTAGTTTCAACTACAAAAATGTGTTATGTGAGGTAAAAAAGTATTTATAAAAAGAAAAATTGAATCAAATAAATATTTCTTAAAAAGTTGCGAAATTTAAATTTTTATTCTATTCCACGGTCATATAATTTACATTTATTGAAATATTCTATGACACTAAGAAGTAATTAAACAAGTAAGAAAAATCATGCGTTAAGCATAGATCATGAAGCAACACTTAATAAAACCTTAATGAAAAACACAACCCTCCAACACTTAATGAAACCAACCAGCCCCTATTCCAACACTTAATGAAATCTTTAACAAAACTTTGTTATTTAGGGAAATAATAGTGTATAACCAAATATACCCAAATATGTATTCCAGTACATTAGAACAGCCCTGTATTCCATATGTCAGTTCATAAAATGGGAAAATTTAGCTTAGCAAGAAAATACCCAGTAGCTTGAAACTTCTTTTTCAGCAGTAGTGAGCAATTCATGCTATTAGATGGAAACATACTTGAATACTATTTTTCAGCCCTGTAGTTTATATTGTACATTTATTACACGTCAGAATTAGGCTAAAATTTATGGTAAACTGAAACACTTTTAAAACAACTGAAATCACATTCTCATAAATCATCATTCATAGGCGTCCATGTACCGAATTCTTTGCGTGGCCCTGTATATCCCTTTATCTATATTCTGCAAAAAATTTCTCAGTAAATTGAATGCAGCTCAGCGTAAAAATGCATAGCATATTTATGAACCACGTTTAAATAATTTACGCTCATATTCAGTAACGTTGGTGAGCTCTTTTGGGTAACCCTGTATATCAACTATAACATTTATACACACCATATAATGTGCATATATTTAGCGAAATATAAACGCGAATATCAAATTAAAATGCATTTCATTCCTCCATCAGCCATCATCGGACACATATACGATACTTCGGAAAGAATATACTATTTGAAATCTTTTGTATGGCCCTGTAAATGCTATGTACTTCATATTATGCAAGACAGAGCGTATAATTTATATTAAAATTCAGTGACATATATCAATTTTATTATACATGAAAAAGCTTATAGTCCAGGCATTTGGTAAAAAATAAATGCAAGTTTTGGTGTAGTTTTGATTTTTGCTTCCCTTTATGTTTTTTGGGTCGCTGAACACGAATCTGGCATTATCCAACAAAATTTCTCCCCGGAAACACGTTTTTTTGGCAAAAAACGTGTAAAAAACGTGGCTTTTTTTCGTTTTTTCTGAATAACTTCAAGATTATGCATTTTACATAGAAGTCATCAATACACAAATTAAAGAGCAGAAAATTTCCTACATTTTATGTATTTAAAGTTTTTTTCTGTGATCAATGGTTTAGCCGTGAGAGAGCCGCAAAAACGGGTGTGAAAAGCAAAAAATCCTGAAAAACGTGAATTACAGCATCGTACGCCGATGAAACATGAAAAACAACCATTTTAGCCAAATTTTCCCCACTTAATATTTCTTAATATATTACTATTGACTACATTTTATTAATCTGATGTTCATCGTTTCTTTCATAACTAAAAAATAAATAAAAATGAGTATATCTGTGATCAAAATCTTCATTTGCTATTACAAAATTATAATAATAATAATTTCTTAATTTGACTTTTAAATAATGTAGATAAAATAACTAAAATAGGCTTTAACTGATCCCATTGTTTAACTAATTGCAGTGTTGTTAACTAATTGTTTCCCTCTTGATTGGGGTACAAGTGTGAAATAACGTTGGTCAAGCGCCCACCCCCGCATCCCATGTCCACGTTCTGTAGAATACTAACCCCCCCTTCGCCGCCAGTCTCACCTCTGTTAGAAATGTGCGTCGCACAGATCACTAGCTTATCAAGAGGGCACATTCCTCTCAGTTTCCATATGCAACTACTTATTTATAATTAAGTAATTCACTGTTTGTGTCTTCGTGAATATAGTGAACAGCTAAAGTGATTTTGCGCGATGTCGCTGTGTTTTATTTGTGACTCTCCTTTAGAAGAGGGGCCGTTAGTGAAAGTTAGTCGAGGCATTGCAGCGTTAATCAAGGCAAATACAGAAAGAAAGGATGGAAAGGCAGTTTTCCTAAAGGGGAAAACCTCAGTAGATATACATGTTAAGTGTAGAAAAGCATACGTAAATGAACGGATGATTACTGCTTATGTGAAGACAGTTGAGGAACAAAGTGAGGAACATTTCTCAAATTTTAAGATCATCAACTCCTCAGTTTAATTTTCCAACTAATTGTTTTATATATGGACTGTGCATTTCGGAAGAGTTCATTGCAACACAAGCGAAAAATCCACCAAGCGAACGCAGTACTGTATACAGTGTGCGACACATGGGACTACAATTCTGAAAGCAGCAAGAGCTCGCAATGATGATTATGGGCAGGCCATAATTTAGCGCATCGAACCAGTGAATGATTTTATCGCAGCAGATGTTCAATACCACATCAAATGTTTTAAATATATTTATAGGAGGCCGAAGGTCCAAGAACAGAAGAAACGTGGTACGTTTGCCGAGGCAATCGACAGAGCAATGCAAAGTACATACGATTACCTTGAAAATCATGATGACGAGTGTCAATTCTCCATGGAAGAGCTAATGAAACAGGTTACAGGGAGTTATCAAAATAATATGAGAACTATAAAGTTTAACCTCATTGAGAGATATGGAGACAACCTACTGATCACAAAGAATCAGAAAAAAAATTAATTGTGTGTTTCAAGAATATAGGAGGGAAGATACTGACTGCATGGTATCAGCAAACATGTAAATCTGATCGAGATGAGAGACTGCGAGTGGTTGAAGCAGCAGTAAAAATTATTTGCGAAGATATCAGATAGAAGATTTGCTTCGGGAAACTGCAAAAACATCGCAGTTATGTGTCAAGACGAAGAGGATGAACTAGACTCTGAAACCGATCTGGAAATGGATTGCCCACACGATGAATCAGAGGACCCAATGGAAGGGGAAATAGTTATGCCGCAAGGTATCAAATATTTACTATTAAAAAACTTTTATGTATAATATTGATAGTCATAAAAACACCCACTAATTCCATTCGTCTATTTTCTATTTTGTAGATGTCGGTGAAAAGCAGGGATCCTGAAATAAAAGAAAGCGAAAATAGAACTTTGTATTTTAAGTAAATGTACTTACTAATGTACATAATTATTTATTATTAAATAATAATTTATAATGAGTCGTCGTTTTTATTGTTAGCAACTTAATTGTAAAATATAGTCGATCATAATATCTTCAGTATCATTTAAAGTCAATCTTTGCTAAAAAATGATCATTTTTCATGTTAAATTTATGTACAGTGCCATAATTCGTATTTTCCGGGTTTTTTTAATTTTCACACCCACATTTTGAATTTCTAGATCCTTAAGAACTGGAATCCGTGTCAGCTTTTATATGTTAAAGCCTGTTTTAGTTATTTTATTTACATTATTTAAAAGTAAATTAAGAAATTATTACTATTATTATTTTGTAATAGCAAATGAACATTTTGACCACAAATATGCTCATTTTTATCTATTTTTCAGTTATGAAAGAAACAATGAACATCAGATTAATAAAATATAGTCAATAATAATAGATTTAGTATTATTAAGTGGGAAAAATTTGCGTAAAATGGTTGTTTTTCATGTTTCATCGACGTACGGTGCTGTAATTCACGTTTTTCAGAATTACCTGCTATTCACACCCATTTTTGTGGCTCTCTCATGGCTAAACCATTGATCAGAGAAAAAAACTTTAAATACATAAAATGTAGGAAATTTTGTGCTCTTTAATTTATATACTGATGACTTTTATGTAAAATGCATAATTTTGAAGTTATTTAGAAAAAAACGAAAAAAAGCCACGTTTTTTGCCAAAAAAACGTGTTTCCGGGGAGAAATTTTGTTGGATAATGCGAGATTCGTGTTCAGCGATCCAAAAAACATAAAGGGAACCAAAAATCAAAACTATACCAAAACTTGCATTTATTTGTCCTTTTTGAGCACGTAATGACTGGACTATTAATATATTTAAAATATGTCACACACAATTCCCCCTTTTACCATTATCTAATGGAATTTTTTTGTGTGGCCCTGTAAATGAATAATAGCTACATTTTCACCTTATATTTTATAGAATGCATATTTTAATATGTTTGACAGGGTATAACACCTTTAAAATTCCTTTGAAACGATTTTCCCCATAGGCCGTAATGTAATAGGAAACTTTTGATTCGCCCTGTAGATAAACTAATCATGGTAAAAACTTCATTTTTGATAGGGGTTGTGCTAGGGTAAACGTCAATAACGTCCTAAAATTTCATGGCAATCCGAGTATATTAATGAATTTTCCCCATGGACCGTAATATAATGGAAAAATTTTGATTCGCCCTGTAGATAAACTAATCATAATAGAAACTTCATTTTCAATAGGATTCGTGCTAGGGTAAACGTCAATAACGTCCTAAAATTTCACGGCAATCCGAGTATATTAACGATTTTTCCCCATAGGCCGTAATGTAATGGGAAACTTTTGATTCTCT